>OZ024883.1:31885606-32360606 GCA_964017185.1 Rugalucina vietnamica | reverse complement strand
TCGACTGCACAGCTCTATATAGCATTGCCCAAGGCTTAGAAGTAAAAAAAAATTTTCATGTTCTTTTTTTCAGTCTCTGTGGCTAGTCTGGTCTATAGATGGGGCTCGATTTCTAAACTCAGTCAAGTCGACCGGAGCAAAGTTCATTGATAGACTAGCTAGACTCTGATTTTTAATTTCAATATTCAATATTTCAATAGAAAAAAAAAAAAAAAAAAAAAAAAAAAAAAAAAAAAAAAAAAAATCAATTACCATGTTACCATATCACAATAATGTTTTCCAGACTAGTAGCTAGTCTAATGAGCAGTAACTTTTGCCTCTGAGAGCGCGCAGACAATGGTAGCCTAGTGGTTAGTGTCGGGAGTTCGGGAGTTGGAAGCCCCAACAGATAACATGTTCGTAAAATGTATACCCCCTCGTACCCCACTTTTATATAGTAAAACTGGGGTGTGCAGTGGTATACCTATTTTTCTTATTTTTGCTCCAAAACATAGATTGTGGGTACTCGTTAGAACCGCCTCGGCGAGGCGGTTCTAACGAGTGCCCACAGTCTATGCTTCGAGCAAAAATAAGAAAAATAAAAAAAAAACCTACTGAAAATTTTCAGTTTTAACAATTTAAGAAAATTCTGTATATTACATGGGCGTATTTTCGTAATGTGCTTCTGAGAGCGCGCGGACAACGGTAGCTTAGTGGTTATTGTTGATAGATCGGGAGCTGGAAGCCCACTGGCACCGGGTTGAGTCTCCTTTTGATAAGTAATAGATTATTTGACCTAATATGCAACCAATAAAGTCTTTTGGTCCGATTTCTAGGATCAACTAACACGACTGTTCCCAAAATTCACATGATTACCTTATATGGTATGTAAGAGGAGATATGTGCTCTTGCAAGAAATTTTACCATTTTTTTCCACAGAAGAGAAATCTCGCTCTTCTTAAATGCAAGTAGTGAAGTCGTCAACAAGTAGTGCTTTAACGCTCTCTGAGTGTCGTCTTCGAAAAAAAATCATGCAGAATGTAACATTGCTTTGAACGTATATCTCAGACGGAAAAGTCCTGACCAATGACCAAAGCGTTAAATGCAATAGATCAAGATTATGTATCGTCAGTTCTCGCGAGACTGGACGTACGGCGATATCGCGTGTCTCATTACAAGCATTAAATGTCGGATAATTCGCCCAACACTAGCTATAATCAGTCTTCATCAGAGCACTAACTGTCTCGTAAATTGACCAGCTGAGCTTTCAACAGCCAGGCGATCGATTCTCCAGGCTACAACGGGAAAAAACCAAACTAACAATAATGTACTTATACCATGAGCCGAATGAGCAGCTATTTTCCCAAATAGGTGGCCACTCAGTTACCTAAACTTGACTAAAAATATGATAAAATACATAAGGCGCCAACAGCACAATTTTTTTAAACACCAAGACATAAAACAATAAGAACAACCACAGAAGTATTGTCTTGGAACGATCAGTAATATAAAATTACTGGCGGGCTTAAACCGGTTTTACAGGATCCTAACCTCACCCACAGCTTCTGCAGTGGTTCATAACATTTAGTTAGTTGTTCGGTCCTCGTAGTTAATCTCTAACTAGTCAATGAATCATCATGGACTAACAAATGAATCATGATAAATTCTATGATGAATCAAAAACGAGGACTCACAGAATGAGTAAGCTGCCCGACGATGGAGATCCCTTGGCGCCCAATATCTTACTAACTCCGGAGCAAAAAAAACCACCAGTTGCACCCCGGTGGGCCAAGCAACAGACAAGAAGCTCCGGCCCCTACCAACTAAAATGAATAGCTTTATGTCGGGGCCATCATAGAGTCTGACGCCCGACCCACCGGCGTGCAATTAAAGAAGGCAGCATAGTTATCAAAACGCTCTCTTATCACTTTGCTGATTCAGTGCCACTTTTGGCAAATGTTTTGTCAAGACCTTAAACGCCACATCTTGACCTTGTCATAGAATTTTGTCTAATTATCAACCGAATGCAAAGCGTTGCGTTTACCCTTTTCCGTTCTTTAAACTGGCATTGAATGGTGCAGCGATTTAAGACTGAGTTCTAAGCAAAGTAGTGATTATAAGAAACCAGGATAGCTAACATTTATATAAGATCTATTCACATGATGAAATGGCGTCGATTAGTCTTTAAGAGTCCATAGGCAATGCCTAAAACCGAACAAATTTGAGTCTCTGTATGTCAGATAAATGCAAGTTTCGAGTTTTCATTGTGTTTTGTGCTGTTTGGAATTTGATTTCATATTTCTGCTCCAGTACCCTATGTGTTTACTTTCAGCTTATACTTAGCTGAGACGAGAAAGATAAAACACCAAAATGTAGTTGAAACATTCTTCGGATTACTTCATACACATGAAAGATCTAATATACATGAACGGTAAAAAGAGTTACACTAAACAGTCAGGGCTTTTGCATTTGGTCAGCTGGGTTCCAGTAAGCAAATCGAAAGTTGTTTCTCTTCTTCTTAAACTGATAAGCGGGCCTCTTAATTCGATAGTAATTTTATGTTACTTTGAAGACCACTCTTGACTTAAGACTGTTTCTTGGACTGAATTATTAATGCCTCCCATTAACTGACAATTCGCGGTAAATTACATCACGCCAAAGGTGTGAATTGCCGCCGACATAATCATAAATTATTTATAGGTATTATAGGAAAGGTGTCAAAACAGTCTTGCGAACTCTTCAGTGGCAGTTTGAGTTGATCTAAGTCTTTTATTAAGATCTTTGACCGACTGAGTAACCTTCTCGACACGCGAACCTTTTAAGGACAGTTGTAGTTGGTCTAAAGTCCGATTCGCATATGCCAAAAATACACGCGTGTAAATATACTCCGGTGTGCAAATTTTACTCGGGGTAAGCAAATGTCGCATGCGAACACAAATACACACCGGAGTATATTTACATACGGGTAAATTTACTCCTGGGTCTGACCAGATGCAAATTTTATTTTTACAAATACACACGTGTAAATTTACTATTATGTCCCATGTGAAGGCAAAGTAAAATTTACCCATGAGTATTTTTATTTCAAGTCAATATTCTGCTTTTAGATAGCAAATTTTCACATTTTTTGTTCATAACTGATTATATGACAGTTGCTGAAACTGTGGACATTGTTGCTAAATAAGAGTTTATTGCCATTCATCACATTTTAGATCATATGGAGTGCAAACAGCCACACTATTTCTTCATCATTCTTGGTGAGGATTCTTGGGGCATTTTAATAGTAATTCCTTGTTAAATGGATGATAAAAGCTAAGGTTATGCCTGACCATTATATGTTTCTCCTCTACTGCCAAAGTCTACAAGAACACCTTGAAGCAGCCTTTTCTTGTTTTGCAAATACAGAAAACTTATATGAACAGGTTTTAATCCAGAAATGATACATTTACATACAAAAATACTCCTGGTGATAAAACCCATGCGAACGCAATTTAAATTTACTCACAGGTTGATTTGCATACCGGAGTATATTTACACGCGTGTATTTTTTGCGCATGCGAATTGGACTTAAGTCCTTTATTAAGATCTTTGACCGACTGAGTAACCTTCTCGACACGCGAACTTTTTAAGGACAGTGTAGTAAGTCTAAGACCGGTGTTTTACTTGAGCATCATTACGAAAACTTGCCCATGCAATAAATAGAGAATTTTTTAGCTTTAAAAATTGAAGATTTTCAGCTGAAAAATTATGATATTTTTCTTATTTTTGCTCAAAACATAGATTGTGGGTACACGTTAGAACGAGTACCCACAATCTATGTTTTGGAGCAAAAATAAGAAAAATAGGTATACCCCTGCATACCCCAGGGCCGAAAACTTTGCTATGTCGCGGCTTTGGTTTATGAAAACAATAATTCGTCCAGTAAATAAACCAGCAATCTGGAATTTTTATAGACTTGACTATCCATTCCCTCAGGAATTTACATTTGAAGAAAATATATGTATATTTGACTTAGAGTATAGAGCACCGTAAAACCAGTCAACTGCCAAGGAACAGACACCGTCTTTCGCCCAGTAAATTGGCCTGTTCTAAAATATTTTCAAAAATAACCTTGGTTCTAAATAGCCTTGAAGTTCTTGACCATGTGGATATTTCGCTTTGAATTCGAATTGTGCTGTATGTCATAAAATGATAAGCATGTGCAATATAAGACATGAGCCACGTGTCTAGTTCTTTGAAATTTAGCGTACTTGTTTATTCTTATCCATATGTATACACTGTCTATCTGTCCAATCGAATTATGCTGCAGAATCTAAGAACGCAGACATTTTTGTCAGTTATTCTAATAAATGTGAGGTAGTTCCGACACAATGACGTCATTCACAGACACAAGGCTTTGTCATAAATTGTCTTTGGCAAGTCTGCTTCACTAGAAGCACAGAAGTGTAAAAAAACTAGAAATACAAGTTAGTGTTTTTAAAAGAATCTATGATAGGGTTTAGGCCGAGACAAGGAAATCTCAGGCAAGTTTTCAGATTATTCAAGCCTCATCCGAGGCTCTGCCGAGGATGAGACTCGAATAATCTGAAAAAGAGCCTGAGATTTCCTTTTTGAGGCCTTAACACCATCATTGATTATTTTTCCCACCCACCACTTCTACCATTTTGACTCTGAATAGGCTTCAAATGCTGTTCAGGCAGCCATTATGTTTATACATGAAACAATATGCAAATTAACCAGGGAAAAAAAAAAATAATTTTGTATATGCACTTACCTTACAAAAATATTCAATCAGCATTTTGTTGTGTGCATAAAACCCTCAGCAAAATTAAATTTTGAGATTTTCATCAAAGTAGCAGACTGCAATTACTCCTGTCAACTTCCCGAAATTAACACCTGGAGGGTTATTTTTGTCACTGACAGTTGACACCTAACTTATCATTTCCTTATATAGAAGTACACATAAAGATGTACATTTCTATTGGCTAACAACAGAAATGATTGGCATTTTGAGACAGATAAAATCTACTAGTACTGAGATAGAAATATCTCGGGGATATGCTTGTCTGATGGGTGAGAATATATACTTCTTGGATACTCTTCTTGGATACAAGGCACCGTTATTGTTTCGAACTGCACATTAATTTACTTGAGTGGTCATCTTTCCAAGCACATTTTGGATGTCATGACATCCTAATCTTAGGTTGAAGTCCCATAAAGTGGAAGCAACGTCCCGACATGACCATAATTGTTGACTGGGACGCTAAGCCACAAGTCGAACAAACAAACAAAGCAATCAACAATATCCCATAACTCAAAGCAAATTCGGAAGAGACTTAAACAAAATATCGCGAGAACGAGAAATTACCTCATATCCGGATTTTTCTGGTTCCACTTTCGCGCCTATTTTATCAAGACACAACATCACGAGACAGAAACCCAGCAGCGCCAAGGAGATGTAGGCTGTCATAAGTTGCCATAGAGAGCTTGGAACATCTTTCGTGATATCTGAAACAAGAAAAAATAGGAATTTCATGAATCTAGTCAATTAAAGGTGTTCGCTGCCAACGAAAAAAGTATACTAGCTTTTTCTCATATTTCGTTTTGGATTCCAACATTTGAAAACAGAATTACCGTAGAGTTGTGTGCATTTTTTTCAAGCTACAGGCCTCTCAATGAAACCTCTAAACAAAATGTTTGAAATTAAGAAATATTCATTTATTTTTTATTTCCTTCATATACAAATGTCCTGCACACAAATGTATCAAACATGTTTTCAAACACCATTTTATTTCCCTAAAGCAGTCTGTTGACCACAAACACGCATCAATGTGCATTTTGAAGCAGATTTTTAAAAACTTAAACTATCATTTAACAACCCCACCACCGGGTCGTTTCGCCCGTGGGTCGTTTCGCCGGGTCGTTTCGCCCTGAGTCGTTTCGCCCTGCTTTTATGGGTGGGTCGTTTCGCCCTTATTAGGTGGGTCGTTTCGCCCGTGAGTTGTTTCGCCCGTGAGTTGTTTCGCCCATTATTATTATTATTATTATTATTATTATTATTATTGTTGTTGTTGTTGTTGTAGTTGTTGTTGTTGATATTGTTATAGTAGATGATGCTGATAGGTAGATAGGTAGGTAGGTTTGGTTAAAATGAGTATCTTGACATATCTTGTTAAAATAACATATATAAACATTTTATCGCTTCCGCTTCTGTGGCTTTTAATGTTGTAGAAAGATCATACAGAAGGAAGGAAGGAAGGAAGGAAGGAAGGAAGGAAGGAAGGAAGGACATATTTCCCCACATGCATGACACTTTGCAGTTTTTACCAGCGACATTGCCTATCTCTAAAATATTGCACGCCACGTATAAGAAAGAGCCAAACGTCATAAAATAAATGCCTCTATAATACCTTCCATCACACATGCAGACAAGTTTTAAGTCTTCTGAAGATCACTATTTTGCGCAATGTTCCTTTCAGTAAAATTTTGCTGAATCCCACACCATCACTCTGTGTAGAAAATTACTCTTACATGGAAACTGTAAGCTAGAACCGAAGAACTTGAGAAGAATAAGTAAGTAAGTAAGTAATAACTTTATTTACCGAGGGTAACTCGGTTGGCTATGCCAATCTTCCCCGAGGCCCTCAAAGCATATATACACACGACTTGAACCATATCAATGTCGATTCACTGAACTTATAAATACGGAGTTTCTTTAGAAGTAATTGATGATCAACTAGATCAAATGCTTTCCGAAAAACAATCATGGCACTTCCAACAAGCTTGCCCTCATTAATTGCTTTTAGCCATGTGTCTGTCATTAGAATAAGAGCCGATTCTGTAGAGTGATTTTTTCGGAAACCACTTTGATTTTTATGAAGGAGCGTATATTTATCAAGATAAAGCATTAGAATTTTTTTCAATCCATTTTTCAATGATCTTAGAGAGAGTAGGCACGATCGAAATCGGTCTGTAATTATTAACATTATCTTTGTCACCAGATTTGAAAATTGGATTTACTTTTGCATTTTTCCAAATACACGGGAAAATACCAGACTCAATACTTCTATTAATTATATGAGGGGCGAAACGACTCACGGGCGAAACGACCCAGGGCGAAACGACCCAGGGCGAAACGACTCACGGGCGAAACGACTCAGGGGCGAAACAACTCACGGGCGAAACGACCCGGGACCATCTTGAGAAGTCAGCAAAAATAAAAAAAATAAAAAATGTGTAGAAAAAAATATTTGTAGATTCAAACTGTTCTCGTATTTTCGCATAATGTAGAACTTGACCAGATTGTTGGAATAAAAAATGGAAAATATAGGATAGTTTGCATATAAGAGAGACATTGCAACCTGATTATAAAAATTCAAATTTTTTTTTTTAACTCCATTTTATAAAACACCCAAAATTTCTAACAATCACACTAAATGGAGAAGGACGGACATAAACTGTACATCTAGTGTTGCTATAATAAGCCTCGAACCATAGCATTTAATTTGGAAATGTATTAATTTCAAGTTTAATTTACCATAACCCCTAATTTCTATTTTTTTTGTAAATTTGCACAAAATAGGGCGAAAACATGAAGTTGCACAGATCCATAGAATTATATGTATATCATCAACGTGTATTCAAATATATTAGGAAATATCTGCAGCCTTTTCAGAGTTATACAAAATAAAAAGCGGAAGTTCAAAATTGTCAAATATTCGCAACATTCTTACGTAAAATACCACCCAGGCACCTGGCGGGAAAGAATGCATAACACAAAACATAATAGAAACCAGCAATGTGAGTGGCCGAAAAAAAAAAGAGGAATTTTGCCCTTTTCTGTATGAAAATACTGTTAAGTGCATCTGGATTAGCCCCAATTTCATACAGGTAAATTAGCCCCTTACATTTTAACTAGCCCACTCGCATTCTTTTTAGCCTCATTGTCTTGCCAATCAACCGCATTGTCTATCGCCCATGTGACAATAAATAATAGTGACCTGTGAGGTTCTGCAGACCATCAATGAAACAAATGATATCTAGGCTATATTTAAAGCGCCAAGGCGGTTCTAACGAGTACCCACAATCTATGTTTTGAAGCAAAAATAAGAAAAATAGGTATATCCCTGTATACCCCCAGTTTTACTTTATAAAGCGGGGTATAAGGGGATATATATTACGCGGACATGTTTTCCTGGTGGACGCTGATCAATGTCTATTAGGCGTTCGAATTCTTCTGACGAATAATTTAAGACACGACGCCGTTATATTCGGATGCATACCTTCAGTCGCTTTTCAGAACGAATCCATAATAGAAAGGTACGAGGGATGGGAAAACACTAAAATGCCACTAAGGTACTTATACATGTACCAAGAAAACATATCGTAAGCCGAGTGAGCAGCTATTTCCAAATAGGCGGCCACTCAGTTACTCGAACTGAACTAATATATGAAAACGTACATAAGGCTCAAACAACAGGCGAGATTGGCTGAGAAAAAGTGTAATGGTATTCAGACACTTCTTTCCCTACGCGTGAAAACATGTTTTCCGTGAGGTCATTTGCTTAATGTTGAAAGTGAGGGAAAGTAACGACAGAAACCATTCTGCATTCGGCTGCCTAGAATTAAAAGTTGATCATTATTCAAAGCTGTAACGTTAGATATGACTGCATCGCATTTGCTGACGCCAGTTTAGTCTGCTAAACTATGCACAGTGACAACAACATGCAATTTTTTTTTGTTAATTCAGTTTTACGTCCCTTTCAAGATTAGATCAGCTCATATGAGACGGACCAATCAGTAGGTGGGCGAAAACGGGAGAACCCCGAGAAAAACCACCTGGCACACCCGCAAGCAGAACTTAACGTGCAAATTTGAGTTCAAATTGCTATACCAGGCATTGTCGCACATTCGAGGAATTTCGTTTTAGAACTAATCAATGAAGACAGAAGGTGCAGTAAAAATCAATAGCATGCAACAGTTTTGGCAACGTCTCTGAGAAAATGTGTCTTTAACAGATTAAACTAATTCTGCCACATGGTGGCGCATCCAGTGACAAAAGTTCGATACATATGTAAAAGCATGGTCTTTTGGTTTTGAAAATAATGAGTCTGGTTTTTCTGCCGAAACCAAAAGCTCATTCGTGCCCCTGTCTCCGCATGCATTCCAAAATCAGTTTTTAAGGGTGTTGCTTTGTATTTGTTTGTCCGTAAACGAAACCATTAGGAAAATAGTGTCTGTAAATTGGCAAAAATGTCAATGAATTCTTTAATTGTCTGCCAGTTGGATCGTCTGAAGACATCTTGCCTCCTTTAAACAAAAATATCGATTATCCCTTCAATTAAATTGGGTCTTTTAGAGAATTGAAAACACTCAAAGGACAATGGTCGGACCTCCATCGTCTCTACCCTCGCGACATTCAACAAGAATATTTTCAGCTTGTAAATTAAAATTGTTGGGAGATGTTTATTCCCATAAAATTACGAAATTATGTCTATGCAACATCTTTCTGAAGATGTAAAAAATGACAATAAATTCAAAAATTCTGATTTCTTTTTCTTGATTTCGCTCAAAACATTGATTCGCAACACTTTATTTGACGGAGCACGCTATTAGTTTGTATTTGAGCATTTTGTCTGGAAATTACAGGAATGTTCCTTAATTTCGTTTTATGGTTTTTATGTTGGGCATTAAATGGAACCTATTTATTTACAACGTCAAATCAATATCGAGCTAATCTAATAGCTTGTAGCTTTTTGGTTCCGTTTTATGATCTACTCTAGACATATGGCACATAAGAAACTGTTACACGCAGATCAAAAGGTACGAGTAGGCAATGGTCAGGGAAAGGCGCAATCAGAAAGAATTTCTCACTCCAAAAACGAGGTGGGGAAAAACTAAATTGACAATTAGATACTTGTACTAAGAAATCATATTGTAAGCCGACTGAGCAGCTATTACCCAATAGGCAGCCACTCACTTACCCGAACTTAAATACAAATATGAAAACGCTCATAAAGTTCAAACAGCACAAAAGTTTTACTCCAAAACATAAAACAAATGGAATCACAACAGAAGTATCGCCTTGGAACGATCAGTAATATAAAATTACTGGAGTAATATAGAAAATCAACTAAAGCTACTTGAACGTTCTAAAAGGCGTTGTGTTCTGGAAGCAAGGGACATAAAAATCTGTAAACTATAGGAGACGTCGTTCCGAGAGCGTATCGTTACTTCAGAAAAAACATGTCCGTGCAATGAATACCACCTTATACACAGTGATAGAAAACCTGGGTAAACCTAATTTTCTTGTTTTTGCTTCAAAACATAGATTGTGGGTACTCCTTAGAACCAACTTACCGAGGCGGTTCTAACGTGTACCCACAATCAATGTTTTGAGCAAAAATTTGAAAAATATAAAACCAATTCTACATTTACACTGTTGTTTTTGGCGCTCTTGGTATTTACAATCTTAATAGTACTTAAATCTTTCTTTTGCATTTGGTTGCTGTTGTTAAAAAAAGAATACACAGTCCTGCTCCATATTACCTTAGTTGTTGGTGGGACCTTAAACCAATCAACCAAAAAGGAATAACTCGATCATTGACTAAATACTCTTTATAGCCACGTAAATATTCCCTCCATAAATAAAAAAAACTTCTAAATGTGGACCAAAAGCGTTACTGGCAGCCACTAAACTAAAAATACTACAAGAACGGTAACTATTCTACAGAAGGGTCAGATACATAGTAACATGGTATACAAAGAAATCATTTTATTACCAAATGGTGAACCATCATGCAATGAATACCCCTTTAGACCCCATTTATATTGTAAAACTTGGGTATGCAGGAGTATATATAGTATATTGTTTTTCGTCCAAAACATGGATTGCGGGTACTCGTTAGAACCGCCTCGACGAGGCGGTTCTAACGTGTACTCACAATCTATGTTTTGAGCAAAAAATGAAAAAAAAAAAAAAAAAAAAAAAAAAAAAAAAAAAAGAATGTCAAGTTGGATTCTATAGAACTAAATTAAGACGCCCAGAAAAATATTTAGAAACAAATGAACAATTACATAGACATTAATGGCACATTGTAAGATGAAAGCACGTTTTAAGTAAAGAGATAGTAATCTCCCCAAAGGTATAAGAAGTCCTACGAGAAAATATTTCCAAACTTATTTAGCACGAATGAAACAGATTTTGCAATTTGACATATTTTGATCAATGTAATGCTTTTCGGTCTAATGAACACACCATCTACGGTCAAAAGACTGAGCAGTTGTGAGCAGTGAGACGTTTCTAGTTTTCACGTAGCTAAGAACAGATTCACCATGGAAACACTTCCATTTAAACTTTATCATGTCAGCCATCAATTATTTAGTAAAAAGGGAGGTTTGACTGGATAAAGGTATGAAGGTAAAAATAAGTATCACTGCTGATCTGACAAACAAATGCTAAGTCAAGCTTCTTGACTATTTTACTTTTGAACATTAATGGCAGATAGTTATTTTCGACAATAAAATATTGCAAAAATGTCAAAAATGACACAGTTCATATTTTGTTTTGAGATTTCAAGGACCTAGTGTATTACTGAACTTAAACTTAGCGTCTTACTACACCCCACCTTTAATAATGCTGGACCACTGTTGGCAAGCTGTCCAATTGTCTGTGTCTATATGAGCCGTCTCGTGAGAAAACCAACAATGTGGATTCCGAACAGGTCCGACACAAATCAGACTGTACAGTCACAGAAGCAGGCCGGAAGCTTAAAATTTTGGATTTAAAAAGAAGAGGAAGTGTACTATCCGTGTAGCGAAAACAAAGGCGCTGATCAGCTTCGCGGTTACTGCGAAGCTGATCTGCGCCTTTGATTTCGCCTATGCAGATTGTTGGTTTTCCCACGCGGCGGCTCAAATTTTTCTTTGAAAACTGTGAGACCATATAGATGCCAAAGGAGTTATTAGATTAATTTAACATTGATTAATATTCAGTCGGAACATTCTTTCTATTAATAGGAACAGACTGATGGAAATGTAATTTATTTAAGATGTTGCTTTTCCTTCGTGTCGCCATAGTATCGTGGCCTCTTAGGTGCCAAAAGATGTGTAGATATCGGTCTTCATAATATTGCAAAACAATTAACTTGAGTTTTCAAACAAGGACGGGATACTTACTTTGCCGGCAAAATTTTGTTTAAAGACGGTATAATCAAGTAAAAATAGGCAATGATCAGAAAATGGCGCAATCAGAAAGAAATTTTCACTTAAAACACCGAGGTGAGAAAAAAAACTAAATTAACAATCGGGTAATTTTTATATTTTGAATTTTTATTGGCTGCTAAGCTGTAAGCATACCGATGCGAGGTATCTTGAAATGTCACCAGGAAAGCATGTCCGTGCAATGAATACCCCCTTATAGCCCATTTTCATAATAGTAAAAGTGGGGTATGCAGAGGTATACCTTTTTTTTCTTATTTTTGCTCAAAACATAGATTGTGGGTACTTGTTAGAGCCGCCTCGACATTCTTGCCCTGAAGATAGTCGACTGGTACATGTTTATGTATTCAGATGATTGTCTATGATACCAAACGACAGTTAATCTGATACAACCTTTGGTACTGATATGGCCTTGAAATATTCTGAAAATATACATTTACCGTATGATAGATGGATTTATTGCAAAAGATGGGCACAAAATGATTAGAAATATTGGATATAGACGGATAGACACACAATACATCAGGAAAACATGTCTGTGGAATATATACCCGCTCATACCTCACTTTTATATATTAAAACTGGGGTTTACAAGGGTTTACCTATTTTTCTTATCTTTGATCCAACTCGGTTCTAACGTGTACCCACAATCTATGTTTTGAGCAAAAATATGGCAAATATCAAAACATTTTCCATTGAAAATATTTTTTTTTTCGATTTTTATAACTTAAGAAAAATCTGTCACTATATTATTATGGCATATTTTCGTAATGATAAAAATGGCTGGTCTTTTAGATACCACAATACAACAACGTAATACTTTTTTATATTACACCGTATAAGCGGTTTAATCTTTATCAAGTCAGGTTGAGCATGCTCCAACCTGACAGGCTGAGAATCGAACTCGCAACCCGCAACCTCGTTACTATTCAAACTGAACGACCCGCATGTGTGGAGGAATCTTTCATGCACCAGAGTATAAGCATTATTTTTCAGCAGACTCATCTGTCATTCCAATGTGGCAAGCTTTAACACTCTTGTCATGTCTCCGAGCAATTTCTAAATTCTGAATTACTCTAGCTGAAGAGCGGCGTAGTTAGCCGTGCCAACTGATATCAATTTTGGTCAGCATGAATTCTGTTTAATCAATAAAGATTCTGAAAGGTCAAGACAGCTGGCGTAAGTAATAAGATTTGTCTTAATTTATTATTTGCGCCACCTACCATCAACGTCAGGAGAAGCATTTGTCGCTTATCTTACAAGCGTTTCACTATATCGCATATAGGAATTTCAAGCTTTTTTGGAATTGTCGACTGCATCTGCTTGCACATACATTACAAAATCAAATTTCATTAAATGTAAGAAATCGGATGAAAGTCAAATATCCTTCAATTCTGTTTCTTAAAAGGTGAAACCAGAAAATGATCAGGAAATTGCGCAATCGGAAATAAATTCCAACTCCATAAACCGAGGTGGGAATAATTAATTGACAATCAGGTACTTATACCAAGAAAATAATATTGTGTGCCAAGTGGGCGGCCACTCAGTTACCCGAACGTTACTAAAATATGAAAACGTACATAAGGCGCAAACAGCACAAAACATAAAACAATTAGAATCATAAAAGAAGTATCGCAGTGGAATGATCAGTATAAGTATACTGAAAAAGACTGGTGTGTGAATGACACAGTTAGACATTTAAATTTGAATCCGTATCCTTACAGCTTAGCCGCCAATTTGAATTCTACATATAAAACAATATTTAGGCTTTAGAGAGTCCATTATCGGCAGACTCGAGTTTGTTAGATGTTGCCAAAATAGATTTTAGCAGCTCAAGTAGATTGTTTTGTAGTTGGCAACTACATTGTACATGACAATGATACCAAAGCGACACGACCACAAATCATCAATTAATGCCATTTCCATCAGAAATGAGTCAGTCTGTTTCTATTAATAGAAAGTACAGCTGTATAATATTAAACTGAATATTAATCAATGTGAAATTTATTAAATAATCCCGTTAGCATCAATAAGTTATTACAGTTTTCAAAGAAAACAGTGCCACAGACAGTGCAAAAAAGTGGTCATAATGATAAAAGTTACGGAGTAATGAGATACAATGTCTAAATTAAGGAAGACACCAGGTCATTGAAATTTCAGAAATAATATTTAGTAAAAAACATAAAACTGAGATCCTCCAAAGCAGTGAACATACTGAGGAATGGTATAGGCCTTTTTGTGGTTTCGACTACTTAAGCCTCGTCAGTGACCCTTTAATTTTGACAAGATGGAGCCATAACGATGTTGCAACTTTCAACAGGGATCTATGCTTTAGTAGATTTCTCATTTGGACTTTCGATGGGGCACAATTTAACGCTTTTGATATGCCTCCAAACAAATCCCAGTTAGGACTCTTACTTCAGATTATTATTCCAGCGCCTACTGACATCAATTTTGGACAGCATAACGTCAATGCATTCAACTAACTCCAAACATCCTGGTATCGCGGGTCACTGTATCATCACGAGGTCCTTTTTTGCACAACTTTAATGGTAACCATTTGGGAAATAAATGGTCCGTCGCTATATCATACTGCGTATGTATTTATATGATAGCATACATGTAGTAACCGTTCTTATAGACTCTACAGTTTAGAGACTTCATAAATGTTTCGGTCCACATTTAGACGTTATCTGTTCCGATTTGTGGAATGAATATTGTAGCTAAACGAATATTTAATCAATGAACCAGTAATCTGATAATCCCTTTTGAATGCTAAATAGAGTTTAAGCAACCAATTGCAGTAGAAGGACTGAATAATTACCAGGAATACAAATACAAAGAATGCAAATAAAACAGTAACAAAAAGTCCCGGACGTAGCTGCTCACTTAGCTTACGATGTGTTTTCTTAGTATAAGTACCTGACTGTTTATGGAGTGGGAATTTATTTCTGATTGCGCCATTTCCTGATCATTGCCTTCTTTAATCTTTCCGTATAGGTTTCAGTTTTGCTGTGCATCTTACTTCCAGAGATTACTTTCTTTCTCTTAAACGTAAAAAGGCATTTTGTGATCTTTTTCTATACCATATGTCTCCATTTTATCATTAAATCGAACTTTTTTTTTATTATAAAATATTTGTACACCCCAGATTTTACTATATAAAAGTGTGGTGTAACAATAGGGAATGCAATTCACGGACTTATGTTCCTGATGGATCATTTCAACGGGATTATGCGCAAGTAACCGTTTCTTCTGCACCATATGCCTACATTTTACATAAAATCTAACTACAAGCGTCCAGCTATTAGATTATGACGTAGTAAATAAATAGTTTCTATTTAATGCCTAACATAAAAACCATAAAACGAAATTAAGGAACATTCCTGTAAATTCCAGACAAAATGCTCAAGTACAAACTAATAGCGAACTCCGTAAAACAGTCAAAGACAATATACTCGTTTTATATTTGGTGAGTGATTGCCCCTGCAAACCCCAGTTTGTCTATATAAAGATGGGGTATAAGGGGTAAACATTACACGAACATGTTTTCGTTATGTTTTAACGCTTCGCTTACTGAACGACGTCTTATACTTTACAGATTTTTATGTTTCTTGCTTTCAGAACACAACGTCTGTTAGAACATTTGTTAGCTTTATCTGCGTGTAACAGTTTCTTATGTGCCATATGTCTACAGTATATCATAAAATGGAACCAAAAAACTACAAGCTATTAGATGATCTCGATATTGATTTGACGTTGTAAATAAATAGGTTCCATTTAATGCCCAACATAAAACCCATTAAAACCATAAAACGAAATCAAGGAAAAAACTAAATTAACAATCAGGTACTTATACCATGAAAACATATCGTAAGCCGAATGGGCAGCCATTTCCCAATAGGTGGCCACTCAGTTACTTAAACCTAACTAAAAATATGATAACATACATAAGGCGCCAACAGCACAAAAATCTGAACACCAAGACATGCTGCCCGACGATGGAGATCCCTGGGCACCGAATAACCTACTAGCTCCGGAGCAAAAGAAAGGAAACCTGTAAACTATAAGAGGTCGTTCCGAAAGCGTAGCGTTACATAAGAACCATGTCCATGAAATGTATACCCCTTATACACCTATTTTATATAGCAAAACTAGGGTATGCAGGGATTTACCTATTTTTCTTATTTTTGCTCAAAACATAGTCTGTGGATACACGTTAGAACCGCCACTTACAAAAATGCTTGTGTCAAATCAAAGTTTCGACCATGAAATCCTTATCATTGACATTATAAAGGTGGTCAGAAAGGTTGCAAATTTTCTGGTTAATTTTGTATATAGTTTCGACAAATTAAGTCTTATCAGGGACCTTTCGTCACTATTGTTTTGGTACTCCTGATATATGCATTCACGATTATTCTTAAATCCTTAAATCTTTCTTTTGCATTTGGCACTCGATCATTGAAGAAATCCTCTTTCTAGCCACGTCAGTATTCCCGCCATAAAATGAAATTTCTAAATATGGACAAAAAAGTTAATGACAGCCTTTAAACTAAATATACTTCAAGAATGGTAAAGATACTACAGAAGAGCCAGATAAATGCACATGTATATGCCGTATAATAATACCGAGGGATCATTTAATTCCAAGATGGTAAACGTTTAAGGCGTTCAGGAAAAACGATCTATCATGAGTGTCAGAAACCTAATATTTCCAAGATTATCAATTGAAATGTCGTACTAGGTGGTTTTGCCACAGTACATACACCAAGTTTCCTTCTTATTTCATATTCAAAGGGAGGTAATCTCCAAATTCTGAATTTTTGACCTGTTATTTCTCGAGACTCCGGTTGAATTTATCTAAGATTTTCTCGGATTTTTGTCACTGGCAACAGCTTTTTTTCAGCAACGCTTTCAATAAAAGCACCATGTTTATCATTTATTGAGTAGTTTCAAAAATGATGTTTTGCGAAAAAGGGTCAATTTCTATGTTTACATGTGCACTCTGTGCATTTTCTTATCGAAATCTTCTTATCGAAATCAGAAAGAAAGTGGCTTTGTAAATTTAACAGCTAAGGCAATCAACAGGATACCATAGCTGTGGTGCTTGTCAAAGTTACGGACACATCTTTATCCTTTGAGTATATATCAGAAGGTAGATGCAGGCAATACTCAGGAAATGGCGAAATCAAAAACCGAGGTGGGGAAATAACTAAACTGACAATCAGGTACTTAAATTAAGAGAACATATCGTAGGCCGAGTGAATAAAATATAAAGGTTTGATCCTTTGGAAGCAGTAAAAACATTCAAAGGGAGATAGTATGCGCAATTTCGGGTAATGAACCCTCATCAGTAGACCTTTTAAAACCGGCAACGAAAGCCAGACTATTTTACTGCAATTTCGAAAATTTTACGCCGTGGGAAGTCTAAATCAAAGACACATTCCTAAAAGGGGTCAAATAATATAAACATTGCTTAGAAGTATGTTTCCAAACGTGTTTTGAACACTCTGAAATTCTTTACTGATCTCAAAGGACCTAAATAAAAAAAGATATGCACTATGGATGATGTACGGTGCGACGTTTTAAAGCCGCTACACGGCACAACATCAGCTGCTGTAATGGCAAATAGAATATAAAGGTTGATTTTTGAGAAGCCCGGGATCGAGCCTGCGACCCCTGGTTTACAAGGCAAGTGAATTATCCACTGCACAGATTGCTGAATAAAATGCTCATTATCTAATGCCTTATTGCTATATATGTTTGAGGACTTAGCGTCTAATCTCACCTTTTATCCTGATGGACCATTTTGGCAAGACATTTATCTGTCTCTGCCTATATTGTCTTTGAAAACTGTGAGACCATATCGATGCCAAAGGAGTTATTAGATTAATTTCGCATTGATTAATATTCTGTCGGAACATTCTTTCTATTAAAAGGATCTGACTGATGGAAATGAGCCTTCGCGTGAGAAAAAACAACAATTCGGGTTTCCTACAAGGTCCGACACAAACCGGCCTGCACAATCTCAGGAGCAGGCTAGAACCTTTAAATTTTCGGATTTAAGAAGAAGATGTATTGCGCTATCTTTGGAGCGAAAACAAAGGCGCTGATCAGCCGTGTAGTCGCATAATGCAGAATGATGGTTTTCTTATACATCGGCTCATATGTAATTTATTTATGATGTTGTTTTTTTCTTCGTGTCGCTATTGTATGGTGGCCACTAAGGTGCCAACAGATGTGTAGATATCAGTCTGCAAAATTGCAAAACAATCAACTTGAGCTGGCTGAGTAGATACATTGTGTTTTCAAACAATTGTTTAAAGACGGTATAATAAGGTAAAAGTAGGCAATGATCAGGAAATGGCGAAATCAGAAAAAAATTTCCACTTCAAACATCGATGTGGGGAAAAAACTAAATAAACGATCGGGTCATTTTTGATATTTTGAAATTTTATCGGTTGTTTAGCTGTGAGCATACCGATGCGAGGTATCTTGAAATGTCTCACTTAGGATAATAAGGTGATTCTGTGTGTACTGCATAAGATAGAAACTTTTGGAAGCAGTTAAAATGCTTAATGGGAGAAACCTTTTTTCTAATTAATTTCACACAGGCAATACCATATAAGTCTCCTGAAAGTAGCTGGATGTTAAACAGACCGAAAGTCATAGTAGAAAATTGTTTCGTGCTCATTGTGTCTAAAAATATTTTTCTCTGCACACATGAAACGTATATAAGTTTCCTTTGTACTAGATGCCTACATTAGACCATCTTGTAGACTTTCATAATATTGATTTTACGTCGTTAATAAATAGTTTTCATGTAAAATCAAATTAAGGAACATTCCCCTAGTATTTTCCAGACAAAATGTTCAAATACAGCTATAAGAATTAAGTCAGCCATATGCGTAAGAAAATCAGAAAAAGTCCTCACAATTTTAGAATGCCACAGTGCCTGTGACTGCCTTGACTGCTCGTTTTAGTCATTTGTTCTATTATGTCTGTGCTGTTTTGTGCTGTATTTTCTTTCCCGCCTGATGTCTGGGTTGGGATTATAAATTTAAGAGTATTAATTCCTGTGTTTTTACTTCAAATAAACTGGTCAAAATTGGCGTCAAAAAACTTTTGTTCCGAAATTCATGTCTTGAACGACTTGTACCAGACGAAACGTGACCCTCCCATGGCCACGTAATAGCTAAAATAAACCAGTGTCTCTTGAGTGTCATTTCTGGTGTGATTTACGCGATTACTGTCACAGTCTGGTGAAGGTAATTCCATTCAGTTTACGCCATGAGAAGGTCCGCTGTATGATAACTAGGAGAACATGCTCATCAGGAAAACATGTCCGTGAAATGATTACCAACTTATACCCCATTTTTATAATAGTGAATATCAGGTTTACAGGGGTATACCTAGTTTTTTTATTTTCTTCCCAAAAAATAGAATGTGGGCACTTGTTAGAACCGCCTCTGCGAGTTGGTTCTAACGTGTATCCAAAATTAATGTTTTGAGCAAACATTTTGAGCTGAATATTGTATGGGCAATTTTTGTAATGAATTCCCACACACACCCCCCTAAACATTTCAGCACTGCATTGGTTTATCAAACGGTTATGTGAGCGACTTTGGGTATGAAACGAAAGTAACAAAATCAATATTACCCGTGGTTGATTTATCAAATAATGTGTTCTACACCGACTTGGGCAATGAAAAAGCAGCAAATAAAATATCGATATTTTTGACAGCTATCACCAGTCTAAGACATTTTGTTATAAAGACAAGACTTGTCCCAGGGGATAAGTAACAGAAATATAACCCGAATTGCCTGTTTTACGGAGAGCAATACGTGCTTTTCAAGGTACGTACATGTACCTATAGTGGTCGCATTGCTTATTGTTGCCTCCGGAAATGTCCCGTTGAACTGTTTAGTTAACGGAACACGGAACCAAATTTACCTTTGACTCAACATGTTTTCAAAAAGGCATGATAGACGTCTTCTAAATTTCAATGCACTATTATACAGTTAAGAGCTTTTGACATAACGAATTTTGGTAGACAGTCAGTAAACATTTAAATATTCAAAACATTTAGACAGAAACGTTAAGACGTACTTTCATTAAGGACAAATTTCTCAAGCTTCTTGTATTTATCTGTATAAACTCGGTCAGCTATAGTTGTGGATATTTTTGCAAGACAGTCTTGCCCTGAACATAGTCGACTGGTACAAGTTAATGTATTCTGATGAATGGCTATGATACCATTCGGCAATTAATCTGATACGTCCTTTGGAATTGATTTGGTCTCGCAATATTCAGAGAATATATACATTTACATACAGATGAAAATATTGCCATAATGATAAAACTGCGGAAATATGCAATATAGATGGATGCACGCACAATAGAAAAAATGGAAGGTCATTGAGAAGCCACAATACATTAACATGACATTTTTATGTTACACCCAACGAGCAGTTGCCTTTATCAAGTCAGGATGATCATTAATACCAGCTTGACATGCATGTAACGGTCGGGGTTCGAACCCACAACTTCGTGATTGCAACGATATTACGCTATCTACAAGACCAGCGCGTCCGGTAACCTTTCCTAACGTTAACTGTCCCAACCACCCGCAGATACAAGAGTCTCACATGAACAAAACAGCATAGGCAAATACTCTTAGACTTAATGACCAGTTCAAATGCAATGTTTCTGAACAAATTGTTGTCGTTTACCTCTATTCAGATAAACCCACTATGTATTGACTACCCAAAAGAAATATGTAAAATTGCAGTAGCTTCGTCTGGTTCCATGTTTTAAGATATATAAGGTCACTGATGATACTTGAGTATAGTAGCCGAAACCTCGGTATAGCCCAACCCTTTTTCATTAATATACTCACTACTCTTAAAGGAATTAACTCAGTAGCTTTTTTGCATAGTTGTTGTTTAAGAGATTGAGTTTCCTTTTTATTTAACATGATAAAATTCAAAAAACACTATAACAGGAAGCCATGGAAAATCAGCATTTTCCTTCAGTAGACACATTCGTCATTCAAATGTGGCACGTTTTAACACTCTTGCCACGCCTCCGAGCAAATTCTTAACGTCCGAATTACTAAAGCTCCAGCAGCAGTGTAGCTAACAGTGCCAACTGATATCAATTTTGGTCAGCATGAATTCTGTTTAATCAATAAAGATTCTGAAGGTCAAGACATCTGGCGAAAGTAATAAGATTTGTCTTGATTTATTATTTGCGCCACATCAGTTGAATCATTTGTCGCTAATCTTACAAGCGTTTCGCTATATCGCATATAGAAATATCAAGTTGTTTTTCGATACTGTCGACTTCAGTGCAATCAACTACCTTTATCGTCCGGAGGTTCTGTTGTTTCTGACTCTAATCATATATATATTTTTGCACAACTAAAATCGATGCTATTTGGGAAATAAATGGTTCCTCGGTATATCATACTGCATATGCATGTATCTGACTATTCTAGCATAGTAACCTTTTTTATGGTCTCTTTAGTTTAGAGACTTCATTAACGTTTTGGTCCATATTTAGACGTTATCTGTTCCTATTTATGGAGGGAATATTGTAGCTAAAAGAAGATTTAATCAATGAGCAAGTAATCCGATAATCCCTTTTGAATACTGAATAGAGTTTAAGCAACCAATTACAGTAGAAAGATTGAAGAATTACCAAGAATACAAATACAACGAGTACAAATACAAAGAATACCAATAAAACAGTGACAAAAAGTCCTGACATGGCTCCAAAAAGAAGATCATGATGTTTATCATGATTTATTTGTTTGTTCTTGATGATTCATTGACTAGTTAGAGATTCACCACGAGGACCGAAGAACTAACTAAATGTTATGAACCACTGCAGAAGCTGAGGGTGAGGTTATGGCCATGTAAAATCGATTTAAACCCGCCAGTAACTTTGTGTTACTGATCGTTCCAAGTCGATACTTCTGTGGTGGTTCTTTTTGTTTTATGTCGTGGTGTTTAAAATTTTTGTGTGTTGTTGGCGCCTTATGTATGTTTTCATATTTTTTAGTTAAGTTAAGGTAACTGAGTGGCCACATTTTGGGAAAATAGCTGCTCATTCGGCTTACGAAATGTTTTCATGGTATAAGTACCTGATTGTTGGTTTGGTTTTTTCCCGCCTCGGTTTTTGGAGTGGGAATCTTTTTCTGATTGCGCCTTTTCCTGATCTTTGCCTACTTGTACCTTTCTAGTTAGTGAGCAAATAATCTAATTACTCATTTTAATGAAGAACAGAGTTAAACCAGCCATTTGTAACAGAAAGCTATTTGAATGATCACGACTACGAAGAATGCCAAAACAACAGTGACACAATGTCCCTGATGAGACCTAATTTGTCGACAATATTAACCAAAAAACTTGCAAAAAACTTTCAGGCCACGAATAAAAGGTCAATATTACGGTTTAAACAAAATCCTTGATATGGGCCATACATTTCTAAATTGCTTTTAAAGGACCACAGTATGATTGTTTCTACTGAAATTCTCTAAGAAAGGCACCCGAGGAAGACCACAAAATGACGTAATAGATGGCGTTTCCCGAATGACGTCTGTGCGCTACATCTTATAGTTTTCATTTTTGTTGCCTTCGGTGAATACTTTCTCT
This sequence comes from Rugalucina vietnamica, assembly GCA_964017185.1. Taxonomy (NCBI): domain Eukaryota; kingdom Metazoa; phylum Mollusca; class Bivalvia; order Lucinida; family Lucinidae; genus Rugalucina; species Rugalucina vietnamica. The sequence continues at coordinate 32,337,749 of OZ024883.1, read as the reverse complement.
TAGATGTAATATGCGATATGTTTCTATACCATGTGTTTACATTTTGTTATAAAATCGAAGTAAAATGTACCAGCCATAAGCTTATTCCAATATTGATTTGACATTGTAAATAAGTAGTTTCCATTTAATACATGTACGAGGTTATTCTTACGTGCACCCACAATCTATGATTTAGAGAAAAATAAGAAAAAATATGTACAATATACCCCTGTACACCCCAGATTTTACTATATAAAAGGTGGTGTAAAAGGGCGTGCAATTTACGTTCTTATTTTCATGATGGATCATTAAAACAGCATTATGCGCTTGCAATAGTTTCTTCTGTACCCTACCATATGTCTACATTTTACATAAAATCGAACTAAAAGCTAACAGCTATTAGATTATTCCAATATTAATTTGACGTTGTAAATAAGTAGTTTCCATTTAATGCCTAACATAAAAACCATTAAACGAAATTAAGGAGCATTCCTGTTATTTCCAGACAAAATGCTCAAGAAACTAGGTACACGTAAGAACCGCCTCGCCGAGTACCTACAATCTTTTGTACTATATGAAGCTGAATGACCAACTCAGTTAAAGCAGCTGACGAAAAAAATAAAAAGGAAAACTTTGCATAAACAACATATGTTTTATTAATGATACTGGCTATAGAGGCATCAATGGTTAAAGAAATGTAAAGACAACATCAAAAAATATAACAAATAAAAGTAAAAACTGAGTTTCAGTTGTTCATAAATATTTTGTTCATAAATATGAATTTGCACCAGACCACACATGACATGTGACCCTCCAACGAAAATAACTAAAATAAGATTGTGTGTCATTTCTTGATAATCTACGCCATTACTGTCACGGTCTGGTGAAAGTAATTCCTCTCAGACAACTGATGGGAAGAAACATCTTTTATGAATTTAGAGTCTTACCATTTTCCATAGTGTGCTTTCGATTGTCTTAAAGACCCAATATACATCTAGTTGTAAGGCTAATCGATATTTTTCTTTAAATACAATTCAAAACAGCCAGCAAAATATCTTCAGACGTTGCAACCGTCAGACAATTTGAGAATTCATTGACATTTCCGCCAATTCACAGACGATGTTTTCCTAATAATTTCGTTTACAGCCATAAACCGCTCTAGCACCATTTGAGCCGCGACGCGAGAAAACCGGTCTTCGGGGTTTCCGACAAGGTCTGACACAAACCGGCCTGTGCAGTCACAGAAGCAGGCTAGAAGTTTGAAATTTCGGATTTAAGTAGAAGAGGAATTGTACTTTCCGTGTAGCGAAAACAAAGGCGCTGATCAGCTTCGCGGTTACCGCGAAGCTGATCTGCGCCTTTGTTTTCGCATAGGCAAAAATCCGGTTTTCTCACGACGCGGCTCATTTCAGACTGGCCTAATTCTGGTATGCATGCGAAAACAGGCGCATGCAATATACAGAAAATTTTTCAACATAAAAAATTGAAACTTTCACTGGAAAAAAATAATATTTTCAATATTTTCTCTCAAAACAATAATTGTGGGTGCACGTTAGAACCGCCTTGCCAGGGCTGTTCTAACGAGTACCCGCAATCTATGTTTTGGATGAAAACTAAGAAAAATTGGTACATGCATGTAAACCCCAGTTTAACTTTAAAAAGTGGGATATATGGGGTATACGTTTCAAGGACATGTTTTCCTGATGTGTATGCTAAAACAGGCGCACGGTTCAACTGCTTATCTTTTCTACGCACAAAAACCCAATCCCATCATAGTTCCAAACCTAAAATTCAATCATCCTTCTTCTGTGGCTGTTTAAGTCGCCGATTGTCTGATCATGTTGAGGCCGTTGAAGACAGATTTTTCACGAGTGTTTTATAAACTGTTGCATCTTATTGATTTTTTCCTGCACTTTTCTGCCTCCATTGATTGTAAAATACAAATTCCTGGAATCTTCCGAATCTTCAACAATGCCTAGTACGCTAATTTAATCTAAATTTGCATGTTGTTGTCACAGCTTGCAGTGTGACATATTTCAGACGCGCACTCCCCAGGAAATATGTCCATGAAATAAGTACTCCCTTAAATCCCACTTGTAAAAAAAAAATAAAAGAAAAAAAAGTTAAAGTGTAAATGTTTACATAGTAACTGTAGCGATACATGAAAAACGTGTGTCTGTTTAAGTTAGCAACAGTTACTTCTGTTTCCGATGACATGTAATACGGCACAGATAATAAATCAAAACAAATCTTATTACTTACGCCAGTTATCTTGACCTTTCAAAATCTTTATTGATTAAACAGAATTCACGCTGACCAACATTGATATCAGTTGGCACTGTTAACTATGCTGCTGCTAAAGTAAGAGTGGTTCTGACGTTAGGAATTTGCTTGGAGGCATTACAAGAGTGTCAGAGCGTGCCACATTGGAACGAAAATTGTGTCTGCTGGAAACTAATGTCAAAATCTGGTAGACTGGGGCGTAACTTTCATTTTCTTATTCGCTACGACTTGCTGACTTCACATATCCATAAATGAGCCGCCCCATGGGAAAACCAACCATCTGCATAGGCGAAAACAAAGACGCAGATCAGCTTCGCGGTAACCGCGAAGCTGATCAGCGCCTTTGTTTTCGCTACTCGGATAGTACAATTCCTCTTCTACTTAAATCCGAAATTTCAAGCTTCTAGCTCTTTTCTGTGACTGTACAGGTCGGTTTGTGTCGGACCTGTTCGGAAACCACATTGTTGGTTTTCCCACGAGGTGGCTCAAATTATGATCTTGAATTACATGTTGGAAACATTTTGTCAGGGCATTTAACTACAGCACTGCAAAACAAGAATATGCTAAAATCATTTTTTTTCTTTTCTTTTTTAATTCAGTTTAACGTCCCTTTCAAGATTATTTCAGCTCATATGAGACGGGTCAATCAGTAGGTGGGGCGAAAACGGGAGAACCCCGAGAAAAAACCACCTGACACACCCGCAAGCAGAACTTGGCTTGTCTCACATGTGGCCAGAGCGGGGCTCGAACCCACACCAGACACAGGGTTGAGATGATCGAATGGTTAAGTGCGATAATAAAATATCAGCGCTCTTAACCACTCGGCCACGGGGGCCGCCGCTAAAATCATGGCGACATGGATATATTCTTCAAGTAAACATACAGCAGACCTTCTCATTGGTAACTGATGGAATTACTTTCACCAGACTGTGACAGTCATTGCATAAAACGTAAATAATACCATATATGACACCCAAGAGACAATATTTTATTTTAGCTCTTTCGTGGGAGGGTCACGTTTCGTCTGGTCCAAGTTATTGATGAAATGCATCTCAAAGGAAACATTTCCTTGACGTTTTCAATTTCAAAGCTACATTAAAATAGTGTTTTCTGAGGAAAACTATGTCCCCCCAACCGTTTAGTAATTGAAGTGTAGTTGCCTTGTGATATGAAGTGCCATCTTGTTCTGTATGGTGTGGTAGTTTAAACTTGTTTTGGACCCTGTCTGAAATTAGGTCACGATCACCAAATTCTTATAAACTCTGAACCTCCTCACAACAATGCTTCTGTGCACGTTTGGTTAAACTCCATCAATTGGTTTACAAGTTATCGCGTCCGAAAGACTAATTTCAACAGTTATGAACTAGTGACCTTGGAAATTAGGTCAAGGTCACCAAAATCTTATCAACTTTGAGCCAGCTCCCAACAATGCTTCTGTGCAAGTTTGGTCAAAATCCATCAATTAGTTTACAAGATATGAGCCGCATCGTGAGAAAACCGGATTTTTGCCTATGCGAAAACAAAGGCGCAGATCAGCTTCGCGGTAACCGCGAAGCTGATCAGCGCCTTTGTTTTCGCTACACGGATAGTATATTTCCCCTTCTTCTTATATCCGAAATTTCAAGCTTCTAGCCTGCTTCTGAGACTGTACAGCCCGGTTTGTGTCGGACCTTGTCGGAAACCCCGAAGACCGGTTTTCTCGCGTCGCGGCTCATATCATATCGGAAAAAAACTTATTTCAACAGTTTTTATGGACTCTTGACCTTGAAAATTAGGTCAAGGTCATCAAAATCTAACCAACTCTGAGCCTCTTACCAACAATGCTTCTGTGCACGTTTGGTCAAAAACCATCAATTAGTTTACAAGATATTGCGTTGGAAATACTAATTTCAACAGTTTTTACGGACTCGCAACCTTGAAAATTAAGTCAATGTCACCAAAATCTAATCAACTCTGAGCCTTCTCGCAGCAATGTTTCTGTGCAAGTTTGGTCCAAATCCATTAATTGGTTTACAAGATATTGCGTTGGAAATACTAATTTTAACATTTTTATGGACTCGTGACCTTAGAAATTAGGTCAAGGTCACCAAAATCTAATAGACTCTGAGCCTTCTCCAAATAATTCTTCTGTGCAAGTTTGTTGAAAATCCATCAATTAGTTTACAAGATATTGCGTTGGAAAGACTAATTTCAACATTTTTTATGGACTCGTGACCTTGAAAATTAGGTCAGGGTCACCAAAATCTAATCAACTCTGAGCCTCTTGTGCAAATTTGGTCAAAATCCATTCATTTGTTCAGAAGATGTCGCGTCGGAAAACCTAATTTGATCTGTTTTCATGGGCTGGTGACCTTGAAAATGAGGTAAAGTGGGGTTTAAGGGGGTATAAATTGCACGGACATGTTTTCCTGATGCCCGCAGTCAGGGATTTTATCTCGACTTAGTAACTTTAACGCAAAAAGTGAGATCGTCCTGAAAACTCCTAAAACAGTATAAATCTATAATCAAACGAGGAAGGCATCTCATTATCGGTTATAATGGTAGGCAGTGAGATCACAAATAGAATAAATGCATTAAAGAAATAACATATCCATACGACTCAACGGGATATGAATGCATTAATGAAAAATATATCCATACGGCCCAATGGAATATCTAAAGGATGCGGAATTAATCTGATAACGTCTTTGGGATTGATACAGTCTCACAATATTCAAATCAGCATTTTAAGAGACTAAACTTATGACCAGATGTGGTACATCTTAATATAATTGCAAGAAATGAAATAATTTATTGCGATTCAGTAAGATGCCATGATTAAAATCTTGGCTACACATGATTTGTTGTTTGAGTACATATATACATGTAAAAGGTTTGAACTCCCTGGTGATGCTTGAAAAGTATTTGCGCCTTATAACGTTATCTTTAATAGGAACCGTTAAACATTTTTTATATAATATCTCGGGATTTCTTAAGAAAATAGGAGTTTGTCTTTTACGATATTATGTACATAGGTGTAGTAAGAGCTGCCAACAAAATGTCGACGCCTTTGAATTGAGACAGTTGTATATCTATCTGTACGTTTTTAAAGGTATTATTTTGTGGTGATGTGACTGCGCCACTTGTTAATTAAACAAGACGTTGTGCTGTCAAACAAGATGAGCAATACATATATAAAATATGAGCTCTTTTTGGCATACACTGGCATACGTACATAATGCACATGTTAACTCAAGAATAAATGGTCATACTGTATGCACACTATGTACACAATGCACGTTTGGTTTGGCTTTTGGGCGTTTGTTATGCTTGTATCTTTCTCCAAAATCGATTCCTTTAGCTCTTTTCGATATTCAATAGGAACTATTAGATTACATTCTCATTGACTAAATCTTTGTTAAAGCTGAATATGCTTGTCTTTAATACATGTATAAAGGGTTTTCTTCGACCTAAAGACGAACCAAAAAAAAAAAAAAAAAAAAAAAAACATGATCAGTGAGCAGCTTATTCATCAGGAAAACATGTCCGTGAAAAGTACACCCCCTTATACCCCACCTTTATATAGTAAAACTGGGGTATCTGGGGTATGCTGGGGTATACCTTTTTTCTTTATTTTTGATCCAAAACATAGATTGTGGGTACTCGTTAGAACCGCCTCGCCGAGGCGGTTCTAACGTGTACCCACAATCTATGTTTTGTGCTAAGATAAGAAAAATATCAAAAATTTTCGGATGAAAATTTTCATTTTTTACAACTTTTAAAATCTCTGTATATTGCATGGGCATGTTTTCGTAATGACCATGTACTGAACAAATATAATCTATTCTGTACATAAAGGGACACAGGAAATAACATTGGAACTGACATCATAAACAAACATCCTTTGTGATATTAATATCAGCAGGGGTTGTATGAACAAACAGATTGTCTATATCACAAAGTAATTAACATATATTTGACGAATGGATTCTCCAATCGTTATCATTTGGGTGAGTCCACTTTCATATACAGGAACTTCAGGTAGGATTTTCAAATTTTATTCCATTTTTCGATGAAATTCCTCTAAGCAAACACAATAGCCCCAGATGGGACGCCGCGTTCTGCGGCGTCCCATCTGGGGCTATTCTGTTTGCCTATGTCACATAAAAGGGACACCAGGCTTAAATGAGTTAAGTTGGATTGTTATTTTCTTGTTCATGTATTCTAGCTGCATACATGTCCATCATTAATGATCCGCCTCGTGGGAAAACCAACGATGTGGTTGTCGAACAGGTCCGACACAAACCGGACTGTACAAGCACAGAAAAGCGCTAGAAGCTTGAAATTTCGGATTTAAGTAGAAGAGGAATTGTACTATCCGAGTAGCGAAAACAAAGGCGCTGATCAGCTTCGCGGTTACCGCGAAGCTGATCTGCGCCTTTGTTTTCGCCTATGCAGATTGTTGTTTTTCCCACGAGGCGGCTCATTTCTGTTGAAACAAGTGAAGGGATGGAGTGTAAAGTGTGACGTAATAAAATCTTCTGTTGTGGTTCCACTTGTTTTATATTTGGTGTTGATATTTTCTGCTGTTTGAACCTTATGTACGTTTTACATTTTAATTTAAGTCCGGGTAACTGAGTGGTCGCCTATTTGGAAATAGCTGCTCACCCGGCTTCCGATGTTTTTTTCTAATTATAAGTACATAATTGCAATTTAGTTTTCCAATATTCGTTTGGTCTGATGAACAGGCCAACAAAGTTTCAAAGAATGATGCAGCAATGCTTATGTGGAGTGACATACGCCTCCAGATGTGGTACACATTAATCAAAAATGCGAGAAAATGTGATATATTAAGAGGAAAAAATTAAAATATCTTGGCATCAAATAATTTATTGTTTGAATGCATGTAAATAAAATTTGAACCGCATCGCCATGCCTCCAAACAGTTTCTAATTCATCTTTCTCCAGAGCCATACTCAAATTGCAAAATTGTAAATCATCTTAACATCAAATAATTTGTTGTTCGAATGCATATAATAGAATATTTCAGTTGCATGTACTTTGTCATGTCTCTTACCATTTTCTAATTCATATTTCTCCAGAACCATACTCTAATTGCAAAATTGTAAGCATCGCCTACTGATATCAATTTTGGTCAGCTTAAGTTCCTTGTAATCAACAAAGATTCTGAAAGGTCAAGACAGCTGGCGAAAGTAATAAGATTTGTCTTGATTTATTATTAGCGCGATATAGCGTTATCGGTAACAAGAACTGCTAAACATTTTTGCCACATGGGCTCTGGGGATTTCCATAAGAAATGACATTCGGTTGCATTTCACATTTCAGGAGGTAAGTGTCCTTTGACGATACTTATACATCTAAGCCGTCGAACTGTAATATTTATAAAAGTATATTGCGCTTACCTAGTTTTGCTGCTTTAAACCATAAAACTAGACGATATGCGATACGCTTTCAATCCCGATTTTCGATTAGGAACTGAACAGAAAATTGTATACGTTTGAGGAAAATATCAGTAGAACGATTAAAAAAAATGTTTGCATGCTTATTTTAAATGAGTAATATAATTTAAAATAATTAATACGAAGAAAGCAGTGGCATTCTTAGCAACCTTACTGGAAATTGATCGATAAACACTTTAACATATTGTCTGACGTTTTCGAGCAGTTTGACATGGAGTCATTTCATTTTAATGGTTCATGACAGAATGTTATAGCCGAGAATAAAGACCTGATGGAAATTTGCGCCTGTTGTGAAAATCGATGCCTTAAATTTGACATTGTTTCTCAAGCAGCTTTAAACGTGTCTGATAATATATAAGTAAAAATATTTTTTCGAAAAGTAAAAGTAAGCAACGATCAGGAAATGGCACAATCAGAAAGAAATTCCCATTCCAAAAACCGAGTTGGTAAAAAACTAAATTAACAATCAGGTATTTTTACTAAGAAAACATAGTGTAAGTCGAATGGGGAACTATTTTCCCAATAGGTGGCCTTTCAGCCACCAAGACTTAAATAAAAAGTTATGTCACATGTAGGATGCAAAATCTTAGTGTATTCAAAGAAAGAGACGAGACCTTTCGGAACGTTTAGATTCCCTTTACTTAAATACCCTAATCTTAAGAAAAAAGTTTCCTTGAAATATACTAGGTAAGGGTTATTATATTAGGCTATATGTCCGCGGTCTCATTTCTAGGAACTTATTGTGAAATAAGGAAAGAGAACACACAAAATCTCTGACCCAGTAAAAACAGGCCTAAGTACAGCATCATGAACGTATTGAGAGTACGTATGTCTAGAAAAGCATATGAGCCGTCACATAAGAAAACCAAGAATATGCATAGGTGAAAACAGCGCCTTTGTTTTCGCTACACGGATAGTACTATTCCTCTTCTTTTTAAATCCAAAATATCAAGCTTCTAACCTGTTTCTGTGACTGAACAGGCAGGTTTGTGTCATACCTGGTCAGATCCCAAATTGTTGGTTTTCTCGCGCACAAGCTCATATCTCGTATCGATCTTCTTATAACAGACAAGCCTGGTTATATTTCTGTTAGAACTTATCCCCTGGGGCAAGTCTTTTCTTTATTACAAAACTCTCTTAGACTGGATACAGCTGACAAGAATATCGATATTTTATTTCCTTCTATTTATTAAGCAAGTCGGTTGCTCAAGAAAATTTACGGAAATGGGACTATTACGAAAACATGCCCATGAAATGTACAAGTTATAAAAATTAAAAAATAAATCAGTAGAAAAAATGTGTTATTTTCTTATTTTTGCTCAAAACATAGTTCGTGGGTACACGTTAGAACCGCCTCGCCGAGTACCCACAATCTATGTTTTGGAGCAAAAATAAGAAACAATATGTATACCCCTGCATACCCCAGTTTTGTCTATATAAAAGTGGGGTTCAATGGAGTATATTTATGCACGGACATGTTTTCCTGATGTAATTTACCAAGTTGGTCTAGGAGCCAAAATGAAAAAAAATTGTCCTGTTCCACCCCCCAGGAAGAAAAATTCCATTGCTACCATGCATTAGGCATACATCTAGGGTGCTTAGAAAACCATGTTTTACTAAGTTATCTGTGGTCATATTTTCAAAATAGACATGTAAAGTATGTTACCGCTGGGATGTCAATAAAGTACAATAAAACATTATGCGAATTATATTTTACTGTTGATCCATTTATTCACCACATAATAAGTGTTTCAAGTTCAAATGCTTATAATATAATATAATTAACACAGTTTTGAGACATTTGGTATGGCACAAACATGTTACATATGATTCTCACTTTACCTATGTTACATTTTATACAAATTGTACATATTCTTAAGACATAACTAGAAACTGTTGCATTTTGGTACATGTGAACAATATATATCATGTATCACTTGTCATGGATCCAGCTCAATATCTAAATATGATGTATTGGAATACTCCCAGGTTTATAGAACATAATTCTGTAGGGAACATATACTAGAATTCCAACATTTGCATTATAAGACAAAAAATAACAACACACACTGTTTTGTTAGATACTAGCTATATGCGTTCATTGGAAACAACTATTGATGGACTGGTTAAGCTTTTGTGTCAGTAATAGGATTATTATATTTACCATCAAATCTTGTGTGCGAGTGTGAAAATTGTTTCTCATTGCTGGTAACATATATAACATGTACATGCATGTATATGGTAAGCGACATATTGACTTGCTCTTTCGCCTACAACGTTAAGCTTAAATAATGATTTAGTCATACCTGACTAATGATAAAAGAACATAGTCATATCATTGTTGCTCATAAACCTTTGGGGCGTTTGGATGAAGCGGCCTTTTGAATGCGTTACATATGTGACATGTTGCCAATTTCATGAGAATCTCCATAAAATAAACATTTTGTATATTTTTATGAAGTTCAGTTCTAAAACAAACACAAAAATTAGCAAATAAGAAAAATAAGCTAAACAGCTGTTTTTTTTATAAAACATTATTCATTGTACAACATATGGTAACGTATGTAACAAAATATGCAGTAGACATTCAATGGGAACTAATATCTAAAGTTCTCATTGATATTTGAACACCAAGAAAGTCAGAAAAATTATATTTCTTATCATTGGGTGAACGTTCAGTGTCCAAGCAATGATTTGGTTTTAATATCAGCTCTTTAAGGCTTTTGGTTGCTGAGATATTAACGATTTCGGTGGTATACCCCTTCCATTTTTCTTTAATTTTTCTATAATTTTGAAGTTCTCATCAATACTCGAAAAACAAGAAAAGCAGTTTATTTTTGTTTCATATCACTTGTGTATAGAATATGATCCTAGCAATCATTTGATTCTGATTTCAGCACTCTAAAGCTATTGGCTGCTGAGATATCGCCAATTTCATTGGTATACCCCTTCATTTGTCTGTGTTTTTTCTCTTATGTCTTAAATTTACTTAAGGTTTTGCAACACGATAGTCAGCTTGTTCATATATCTTATTACACAGTTATAATTTATTGTCATATCAATCATTTGATACCAATTTCACCTCTCTAGGACTCTTGGTTGCTGAGATATAAATGTTTCCGCTGGTATAGCCCTCTAGTTTTCTGTGATTTCTATCTAATATTTTATGTTCTTATCAATATTCGAAGAACAAGAAAGTCGAATTATTAATTCATCTTTCACATAGTTATAGCAAATTATCATAGCAATCATTCGATTCCAATTTCAGCTCTCTGTGCTTTTCGGTTGCTGAGTTATAAACGTTTTTGTTGGTATATCCCCTCCATGTTTCCGTGATTTTTCTCTGATATTTAAAGTTTTTATTAATTTTCGAAATTCAAGAAAGTCAGATTGTTTATATGTCTTACCACGTGCTTATAGAAAATTATCATAGCAACCATTTGTTATCAATTTCAACTCTCTAGAGCTTTTTGTCACTGAGATATTAGCAGATTTATTGGTATACACCCTTCATTTGTCAGTGAAGTTTCTTTGATATCTTGATTTTTCATAAATATTTGAGCAACAAGAAAGTAGCATGTTAATGTATCTTATCACATGGTTATAGAATATTGTCATAGCAATCATTTTATACCAATTTCAGCTCTCTAGGACTTTGGGTTGCTGAGATATATACATTTCCGTTGGTATACCCCCTATATTCTTCTGAGATTTTTATCTAATATTTTAAGTTCTCAACAATATTCCAACAACAAGAAAGTCAGATCATTTACATGTCTTATCACATGATTATAGAACATTATTGTAGCAATCATTTGATACCAATTTCAGCTCTCTAGAGCTTTTGGCCACTGAGATATTAGCAGTTTTATTGGTATACCCCCTTCATTTGCCAGTGATTATACTCTTATATCTTTAGATTTCTTAAATATTTGAGTAAAAAAGAAAGTCAGCGTATTTATATATATCATAAAATGGTTATAGAATATAGTCATAGCAATAATTTGATACCAATTTCTGCTCTCTATGGCTTTTGGTTGCTGAGATACAAGTGTTTCCTCAGGTATACCCCCCTCCATTTTCTGTGATTTGTCTATAATATTTTAAGTTTTCATCCATATTTAAACAGCACAAAAGTCTGATTATTTATGTATCGTATTTTGGCGTTTTAGAATGTTGTCATAGCAATCATTTGTTACCAATTTCAGCTCTCTTTATCTTTTGGTTGCTGAGCTATAAATTTTACTGTAGGTATACCCCTCCGTCGTTCTGTGATTTTTCTCTAATACTGAAAGTTCACATCAATATTTGAACAACAAGAAAGTTGATTTCTTTCTGTATCTTATCACATTATTATACAACATTATCATAAAAATCATTTTATACAAATTTCAGCTCTAGTTTTTGGTTGCTGAGATACCAGCAATTTTGTTGGTATACCCCCTTCATTTATCTGTTATTTTTCCCTAATATCTGAAGCTCTCTTAATAATTTAGCATTAAGATAGTCAGCTTGTTAACTTATCGTATTACATGGTTATAGAACATTGTCATAGCAATCAGTTGGTACCAATTTAAGCTCTCTAGAGCTTTTGGTTGCTGAGATACAAGCATTTGTGCTGGTATAATCCATTTTTCTGTGATTAGTTTCTAATATATAGAGTTTACATTAATATTCGAACACCAGGAAGTCATTTTTATATTTATATCTTATTTCATGGTTATAGAGCATTGCCAAAGCAATCATTTGATACCCGTACTTCTGCTCTGTAGTTCTAACAGTTGCCAAGATAGGTGTTTCACATTGCTTCCTCTGCTTATTAGGGCAGTAGGTGAACACTGTGTGATTTTACCTGACACAAATGGGCATTAAACTGATCCTCCGACCAAACTAGCGCCCATGTGCATTTGTTCTAAGGTTGCAAGGTACATCCTTTAACCCAACACAAATCCTACAAATGGCAGTAGATTGTGGTTAAGAAATCTGTCATTCATCATACATATGCGACATTTTGCATGTATGTTACATACGTGACATTTATTATGCTTGTTACATACGCGACAAATTTGAAACTCACAACCATATGTATTCAATTATGAATGGGAAGTTTTCTTCCTACTTCATATACACTGCATTCATCGGGAGAATGAATATTAATCATGTACCTGAAATAATAACGTTCATACATGTATATCTGGAGCTAGCACATTTTCTTTTTTTTTTTTTTTTTTTTTTTTTTTTTTTTTTTTGTCTAAGTCAAATATAGTGCTTACGATTGTGCATTGACCACAATTGCAATCAGTTTGTTGGTTTGGTCAAGATAGGACAGAATAATTAAAACCCAATATCAATCACAGATCCATTTTAAAGTATGAAAAAGCAATAGGCAAACATAGATGCTTATTTCAGCTGTGAGGCAGAAGAAATGTAACATATGTAACAGTTCTGAACAAACTCACTCTAATTTTGATCGAAAACAATTAGTTTTTCAGTGTACAGTAAAACATGACAAGAGTTGTGTTCTTTTCTTGACTTTTACACACAAATCATTATAATGTGTTCTCACAGCCCGAGAACTCCAGGTTTGCAGGTTACGTAAGTGACAGGCCATTTACAGACTTATGACCACAGAAAACTTAGTAAAACATGGTTTTCCAAGGCCCTGAGACATGTCCCTAACTAATGGTAGTAACCAAGTTTTTCTTCCTGGGGGGTGGAACAAACTTTTAAAATAACTCATGTATCTCAGATTGGCTCCTAGACCAAGTCGGTTGCTCAAGAAGTTTTACGGAAATGAGACCAAATAAGCTCTTAATTAGTCACAAGAATAAAATTGCAAATGAAGTAAACGACGACGATAATGGTGATGATGATTATTATTTATAAAAAGTGTAGACATTATACAACGATTTTGATGATGATAAAAACTGTAGTTTTTCGAACTGCTTTCAGAAAGTATATATGACAAAACTTTTTAAGTTAAGACTCTCTTTCGTGTAGGTCACATATACATGTAGTAACTGTTGGGTGCAAAGGGTTGGACAGGGTATGTTTCAATGTAAAACGAAACTAACACAGTCATGCACAAAAAACAAAACACACATCGTATTCTTTGGTGTGTTAAATATTTTTTTTATGAAATTATAAAGAAAACAATTTTAACAGACACGCACCCAGGCTAAAAATAACCGCTCGACATCACTTCTTGTGACCTCAGTCTGACGTACGTTGTGAGGGGTGTAACTATAAGATAAACAAATCTACCTGTATATTACTTACCTCTGGAAGACTTTTGGTGGCACGGATAAAGCACTCCACAATGCGCTGTGGATTGTGGCATCTCTGCTTCCATCATCATCAAGTCATCATTTGACATTTCCGCACTCAGTTCCAACTCGTACGTCTTTCGTGCGTTTGAAAGGACTATTGAGGAAATTAAATTTCCCCAGATGTGAGTCGTTTGAAAACATGCTAGGAATATTCCATGAAATCTGAAAACACTTCTTTCTAATCCATCTTTTGTAACTCTGGACGAATCAAAAGCTAATTTCAACACATAAGATGATTCAGCCGTCCACAAAATTCCTTGGCCCATCCCGGCAATGATACCGAAAGGTATCAGTGTGTAGAATCGTGGGTAAAAGTTGGCACCAATCCACAAGATGAAACTGAACATTCCGAATGAAAGCGTCCATTTTGCGCTGAATGTATTGATTATCGCGGGTGCCCATAGGCAGGACAAAAACATGGTCCCGTGAACACAAGACATTGCAATGATACCTAGGTGATCCTCGCTGTTTAGGGAAGACTGTAAATTCTGAATAGCACGAAATGCTGAGAATAATAAGATAAAACTAGTGCACAGTAGAATAAGATTTTTGTTAAATTGGAATGTGGTTAAAGGAAATGACGGAAATTTCACGTTTTCCGAACCCGGTGTAACGGTGCCTTTACAACCATCAAATTTATCCGGACCTGTTACAAACACAGAATCTTCATTCGCATCATCCGTATAATCAGGCTCTTTTAACGCAAGAGTGAAACTTTTATTTCGTTCTCGAGTCGGTGTTCGCTGATTGTTAACAACCGTTGGAATATCATGATATGGGGATCGGTTTGGACTTCGGCGTTTCGAAACAGCAGCTTTCAGCTCTTGTATGTGATTATCCGTATCGCAATTTAAATTATTTACTACTTGTTCTGTAACATCAATTTCATTAACATTCGTTGCGGCGGTGTTGGCAATGTTATTGCCAGCATGATTCCATGATTCAGGTTGCTTGTTTCCAATACTTGAAGGAGTTTCAACGGTTTCTTCTATATCTGCTAGTTCCCTTTCATGACCTTTATCGTATTTCTCTGAATCTGAATCTGGGACAACCTCGGAACGCGTCGCGAGTACGTAACTCTCCTTTCTATTCTTCCGTTGAATTACTCCTTCAATAAAATCAGGAGACTCTTCCTCTAAATCAGAAGCACTTTTACGAACAGCGTATCTATAGCTCTCGCTGCGTTGACGTTGGGTCTGTGTTGCATAGGTGTAGCTTGGACGCCTTGGGCGATAAAGTCCGAACCCCATCCCGAGCCCGCTCATGTCCCACGGTGATAGGTGGTTCATCCGAACCGGAGCCTCTCTCACCGGGTCGTCTCTACTCATGTTTGGTTAGTTCTATTTCTCTTCAAGACATGTGTTATTAGAACTGGTTTCTGCTACGCTTGTTAACCTGTAAAATAGAAAACAAGTGATTAATTCAAAGCGTGTCTTACTTTAAGTAGCCAACATCGTTAATTCATAGCACCTCTACAATGTATTCTCTGTTGGGAAGAAAATATTTAGTGTTCATTGTTGCGAACGATTCAAGTCATTTCCATTGTTGACAGTTCATCTGTCACTAATGAGAAAGACCATCATTATTTCTTGAAATGAGGTTCATGTGTGTTGCTGAGTTCTTTTTCTAGTCATATTCACATCAAGATGATGTGTCCGTGTAATATATACCCCCTTATACCCCACTGTTATATAGCGAAAATGGGGGTATACAGGGGTACACCTATTTTTCTTATTTTGCTCCAAAACATAGATTGTGGATACTCGTTAGAACTGCCTCAGCGAGACGATTTTAACGTGTACCTACAATCTATGTTTTGAGCAAAAAGAAAAATATCAATAATTGTCTACTGTTAATTTTCATTTTATACAATTTAAGAAAAATCTGTATATTGCATGGGTGTGTTTTCGTAATAAATGAACAAATGAATAACTTCAAGGACATGTAAGTACGTGCGTTACATGTTTCAAGTTAACTGATATGAATATAGATTTTGCGTGATGCGCATGCTCTATTGTGTACATAAAAATTTACTTGGTGACAACATTTCTACTCAAACCTTCTATAAAAAGCTAGAATAAATAAAAATAAAACTGAGATCCTTTAAGACCTGTGAACATATTTGTAAGAATGGAAATGGGCCATACGGCAGTTTCGACTACTTAAGCCTCTTCAGTGACTCTATAGATTTGGCAGCATGGAGACAATAAGAATCACACAATTGAGCCGCCCCATGGGAAAACCAACAATCTGCATCGGCGAAAACAAAGGCGCAGATCAGCTTCGCTACTCGGATAGTACAGTTCCTCTTCTACTTAAATCCGAAATTTCAAGCTTCTAGCTCTTTTCTGTGACTGTACAGGTCGGTTTGTGTCAGACCTGGTCGGAAACCACATTGTTGGTTTTCCCACGAGGCGGCTCAGTTATGCTCTATTGTATACAAAAAAGATGCACTTGGGGATTTTATTTCCTACCCAAACCTTCTATAAAAACCTCTACTGAATAAAAACAATTTTCTAAGAATCGTATGTAAACTCCCCAAGAAGATGTTCATTGTAAATAATTCATTATTAGTCTCTTCCTATTTACACTAAACATCGAAAAATTCCGATTTAATACCACTAAATACACACCAGAATAGGAAACCTCCATTTACATAATTATTCTCCAAAATAAACACGATTGTGTTGTTTAACGCATCCGAGACAATTTAGACCGAGACAGATAAATTGTCTTTACAAAGTCTGCATCAGCAAAAGAGCCATTGGTTTACAGAAAAATATTTGTTTGTTCGTACTAAGTATACTCGTTATAATCGGCGGTAATGCGGTTCTTATATGTACATGTACCCACACTTTATGTATAAAGGCTTAGATAATGGAGAAAATTTCTTATTTTGCACAAACTTGTGATGTTTGCTTTGACAATTTTATTATAGTGAGAATAACTTTCCAGAAGACTGAACTCATCACACCTAGACATCAAGCCATTATTGTTTTGTCTCGAATTTCAAAACATTATGAAAACTTACCCATACAATATATTAAGAAATTTTTTCAAAAGCAAAACATTGAGTACACGTTAGAACGGCTTTGCCGAGGCGGTTCTAACCAGTATTCACAATCTATGTTTTGGATAAAAAATAAGAAAAGAGAGAAAAAAAAAATAGGTATACCCCTGCAAAAATAGGTATACCCCCTTTTCTATCTAGAATCTCAGTTTTATTTTTATTTAAAGGGGTATACATTTCACGGACATGTTTTCCTGATGAGGGATATGATATAGCCTTAAGCATAATGTGCAAAGTTTCAAAACGAAAAAAACTAAAATAAAAGGTCTTGGTCTTAAGAAAAACAGGTATCATCAGGAAAACATGTCCTTGAAATAAATACCCCCTTATACCCCTATTTTTTATAGTAAAACTGGGGTATGCAGGGGTATACCTATTGTTTCTTATTTTTGCTCCAAAACATAGATTTTGAGTACACGTTAAAGCATAATGTGCAAAGTTTCAAAACGAAGAAAACTAAAACATCAGGAAAACATGCCCGTGCAATGTATACCCCCTTAAACCCCACTTTCATATAGTAAAACTGGGGTATGCAGGGGTATACCTATTTTTCTTATTTTTGCTCCAAAACATAGATTGTGGGTAATCGTTAGAACCGCCTCGCCGAGGCGGTTCTAACATGTACCCACAATTTATGTTTTGAGCAAAAATAAGAAAAATATCGAATTTTTTACTACTGAAATTTTCATTTTTACAACTGTAAAAATCTCTGTATATTGCATGGGCATGTTTCGTAATGTTTTGAAAAAAAGTGACCAATATTGATAGAGCCTTGAATCGAAATGAATTATTGATATAAGGCGTATAGGTAAAATACTTTGACCGTGCCGCTTGAACTCACTTGATGAAGTTATGTAAGAGGGGCACCTATTTTTTTACACTGTCTTGTTTCCAGTGGCATGTGAAGCACGTGGTCATATTTTGTTTACCGTCATAGAGTCGCGTTATTGAGAACATAGTTTTTAAGCAGTCCGATCAACAAATGCATATCTATGTCAGATGTTAATCGGCACGGACAATGTATTTTAAATATATGAGCCGCCTCGTGGGAAAACAAACAATGTGGTTTCCGACCAGGTCCAACACAAACCGGCCTTTACAGGCACAGAAAAAAGCTAGAAACTTAATTTTGGATTTAAGTAGTATCCGAGTAGCGAAAACAAAGGCGCTGATCAGCTTCGCGGTTACCGCGAAGCTGATCTGCGTCTTTGTTTTCGCCTATGCAGATTGTTGGTTTTCCCATGAGGGCAGCTAACTCCGCAGTCCAGGGTCGAATCTGGCTCAAATTCGAAGTCATCCAAGATGTTATGGTTATCCTGGTTACTTCCAAGTATGAAGAAGATCCGATCAAAATTGAAGGTGCTAGCGTGGCCACAATACAACATATTGATTTTTCAAACACTAAACACATGCTAAAGGGCAGCTAACTCCGCAGTCGTA
Organism: Rugalucina vietnamica; assembly: GCA_964017185.1. Lineage (NCBI taxonomy): Eukaryota > Metazoa > Mollusca > Bivalvia > Lucinida > Lucinidae > Rugalucina > Rugalucina vietnamica. The sequence goes on along the minus strand of OZ024883.1, from coordinate 32,319,189 downwards.
CATGTAGGTCAGATCTGGCCGAAATTCGAATTCATTCGAGATATTGTAGTTATTCTTGTTACCTGCAAGAATGAAGAAGATCCACTGAAAAACAAAGATGCTAGAGTGGCCACAACACAAAATATTGATTTTTCAAACACTCAAGGGCAGATAACTCCGCAGTCAGAGGTCGGATCTGGTCGAAATTCGAACACATCCGAGATATTGTAGTTATCCTTGTTACCTGCAAGAATGAAGAAGATCCACTGAAAAACAAAGATGCTAGAGTGGCCACAACACAAAATATGGATTTTTCAAACACTCAAGGGCAGATAACTCCGCAGTCAGAGGTCGGATCTGGTCGAAATTCGAACTCATACGAGATGTTATGAATGTCCTTGTTACTTCTAAGAATAAAGAAGATCCGAATAAAAATGAAGGCGCTAGAGTGGCCACAACACTAAATATTGATTTTTTTCCAAAGTCAAGGGCAGATAACTCTGCAATCAACGGTCGGATCTGGCTGAAATTCTAACTCATTCGAGATGTTATGGCTATCCTTGTTACTTCCAAGTATGAAGAAGATCCGATCAAAATTGAAAGCGCTAGAGTGGCCACAGCACTAAATATTGATTTTTCAAACACTCAAGGGCAGATAACTCCGCGGTCAAAGGTCGGATCTGGTCAAATTCGAACTCACCCGAGATGTTACGAATGTCCTTGTTACTTCCAAGAATAAAGAAGATCCGAATAAAAATGAAGGCGCTAGTGTGGCCACAACACTAAATATTGATTTTTCACACGGTCAAGGGCAGATAACTGCAGTCAAGGATCGAATCTGGCTGAAATTCGAACTCATCCGAGATGTTATGGCTATCCTTGTTACTTTCAAGCATGAAGAAGATCCGATCAAAATTGAAGGCGCTAGAGTGGCCACAACACAAAATAATGATTTTTTCAAACACTCAAGGACAGCTAACTCCACGGTCAGACGTCGGATCTAGCTGAAATTCAAACCCATCCGAGATATTATAGTTGTCCTTGTTATCTGCAAGATTGAAGAAGATCCAATCAAAAATGAAGTTGCTAGAGTGGCCACAACATTTTCCCCATTATAAGTCTATGGGGATTTTTCCAGACGCTCAAGGGCAGCTAACTCCACAATCTGAGGTCGAACCTGGCCGAAATTCGAACTCATCCGAGATGTTATAGTTGTCCTTATTACTTGCAAGAATGAAGAAGATCCAATCAAACATGAAGCTGCTAGAGTGGCCACAACATTTTCCCTATTATAACTCAATGGGAGCTATCTGTTGCCATGGAAACCAGAGTTCTGATCCGACCATGCCCAAAACCTAATGCAACCTTTCCCCCTCCTCAATGATGCTTCAGATAAAATTTGATTGCGATTGGCCTTGTTGTCTTAGAGATATTCAAGATTGAAATTGTGGACGGACGGACGGACGGACGCCGGCTCGACTACTATACAATAAGCTCACCTTGTGAGCCTTCGGCTCAGGTGAGCTGAAAACCGAGGTGGGAAAAACTAAATTGTCAATTAGGTACAAATACGTAGAGAACATATCGTGAGCCGAGTGAGCAGCTATTTCCCGATAGGCGGTCACTCAGTTACCCGAACTTAAATAAAAATATGAAAAGGTACAAGTAGGCAACGATCAGGAAAAGGCGCAATCAAAACAAGATTCCCACTCCAAAAAAACCGAGGTGGGAGAAAAACTAAATTAACAATCGGGTACTTATACCATGAATACATATCGTAAGCCGAATGGGCAGCTATTTGCCAAATAGGTGGCCACTCAGTTACCTAAACTTAGCTAAAATATGCTAACATACATAAGGCGCCAACAGCACAAAACGATTTAAACTTCAAGACATAAAACAATAAGAACCACCACAGATGTATCGCCCTGGAACGATCAGTAATATAAAATTACTGGCGGGCTTAAATAGATTTTACAGGTACCTAACCTCACCCTCAGCTTGTGCAGTGGTTCACAACATATAGTTAGTTGTTCGGTCCTCGTGGAGAATCTCTAGCTAGTCAATGAATCATCATGGACAAATAAATAAATTATGATAAAGACCATGATGAATCAAAAACGAGGACACACAGATTGAGTAAGCTGCCCGACGATGGAGATCCCTGAGCGCCAAATAATTACGAACTCTGGAGCAAAAGAAATACACCAGTTGAACCCCGGTGAAAACGTGCATAAGGTTCAAACAGCACCAAAAATCGACTCCAAAACATAAAACAAATAGAAACACAACAGAAGTATCGCCTTTGAACGATCAGTAAATTATAAAATTACTTGGGGGCTTAAATCGATTTACCTCACCCTCATCGTCTGCAGTGATTCACAACATTTAGTTAGTTGTTCGGTCCTCGTGGTGAATCTCTAACTTGTCAATGAATCATCAAGGACAAATAAATAAATCATGATGACCAGCCCGATAAATCACAAACGAGGACTCAACATATTCAGTAAGCTGTCCGACGATTGAGATTCCTGAACTAACTGAAACCCAGAGAATTAATACTGGCCTCATTAAGCATATTTTAAAATACGTTACCTGCATTATATAACATGATAAAATGTCATCCTCTGTTCGCATTTTCTTAAACGTTTTCTTGGATAATAGGTTAAATTTTCACTAAAGTTATCTCGAAAGATATAATAAAGCCACTATATGTATATGCCGATGTTCACAAAGTCACACACATTGGCTGTAACAGCGGAAGGGCTTATTTAAATGACTTCTTCTCGAAAGTCCTGTAGCTTGTAAATTCTTTGTTAGTCACGCCAGGAAACACATTTATGTTCCTGGTACAGCAATTACAACTGAGTGCTTCATGTTCCATTTTCTCTCCCAAAATTCTTTAAGCATCATTACCTCCTTTGTGACACTATAGAAAGGAATTGTCACATAAATCACGTTATCAAAATAAATGCGTCTGCGCTGCAGACTCCACCGCTTCCAAAATAGAAATATTAAACATGGTTCGTTAAATATTTGCCGTCATATATGGCCGTACTCACCCTGTCCAACGTTGACGCCGGTGAAACGGTCCCAACACCGGTTACTACGGTGCTTTCGCTACAAAATTTGATGGATGCGAATAAATTTCTTGTGTTGTTCAATGTTATATAAACGTTTGCGATGAAGTAAAACGCGCATCTAATGGAAAATTAACTTGACTTTTTATTTCTGCTTGGACGAAAAACTGTTTTTGTATAATTTTTCCAAACATTCGATTCAAAGTTGGTAAACAAGGCTCGGCCAAGGCCTATTCGGCCGATTTCTACAGAAACTGTTCGTATTTTCCAAAATACGCACAAAATGTAAGCAAACGAGCATTTTGATATGACTTGTAGGAAAGATTGTTGGACGTTTGCATCGTTCTCGATAGATTTTCCCCCGAAAAATGCACAGGAAGAATTTTATGGCAAAAAGTAAACACAACGCCGGTTACTACGGTACCAGAATTACCTGGATTATTGGATAGATGGGCATTCTAGCTTTACAAGATGCGGATTGTGTTATTAATTCGTGCCCAGCTTCTGCCTACATACCTCTTTTATGTAGTTTAGGGAACTATACGTTCATTGGCATAGTTATCAACCCTAGAATGAAGGGATTCTAATGATTCAGTTCCGTATTGTTATGAGATAGAAGTGGTTCCAATAGGAAAACAGGGCTTGTCCATGACTCACCAATTGCACGTAATTATACGTTGAGGTACCTTGGTATTATGAGTTACACCAGCCTTTCTGCAACCCTTATAAATTGAAGTATTTTCTTGCCTGTACTTACTTACTGGCTCAATGACTCAATGACTGACTCACGCATTCGGAAGTTTCGAGTCGAAGCATAATAATAATGATAATAATGATGATGATAATAATAACAATAATCTTTCATGTGGGTTTCGGGAACTTTACGTTCATTGGCATGGCCATCAAGTCTATAGTGATTTCTTTTAATGAAACGGTTCCGTATAAGATAGATAGTGTCTCATTGTAGAAAAGGTTGCCGTTAGCCATATAAGACACTACTCATTTCTAATTAAACTTCTTCGTATTTGTTCTTACTTCAGAACTGACTCATTAAGATTAAGATGTTTCTAACAACTCTTTACAAACTAAAAAACCAAAACAAAAACAACATATCTTACTGTTCTGGAAAATAAAAGTTCCTCTGATCAACCCGATTTTCTCCCATGAATTAGAGTTTTTAAAAAGTATTTGAAAATGCGTAAGCCATAAAGTAAAATAACTTCTTAGTCTGGCTTATTGACAATCAATGATTAAAAAACATATTAATGAGAAAGGGGTGGGTCATACCGCGGTTTAGGATACTCAAGTGACCCTTTAGATTTGGCAACAAAGAGAGTTACTGTAAATTTGTAACATTCAAGAGGGAAGTCAACATAAAGACTAGTATTATCCAAACGGCAAAGTATCGTATTGTTTCTTGCAGAATGAGACAATATAACTGGAGGATGCGAAAGGAGTCAACATTGACCTTTTAATAAATCAAAGATAAAAAAAAGATCCACATTCGTTTCAAACGGGAACCTTAGAAAAAGGTACAAGTAGGCAAAGACTTTCATTGAAGACCGAGCTCCAAGTGAACTAAGAAGTCCAGTATCTACTGAAAATATAATCTTCTCCCCATTGAAAAGCTCCTGTTTGGTTGGGATTTTTTTTCCACAGACGTGACATTCCATTTTCTGACAAAAAATAAGTAAACATATACGTATCAATTTGATTATTTAGTGTATTTCGGGTATAGCATTCCAAATAACCATATGAGGCAATATACGGTTAACATTAGGTGCATGTATAATGTCACTGAAGGGGAGATAAATTATTTGTTTGTATATTTGTTCTTGTTTTGTCGTTCCAGTCAACAGTAACTGTTGTGGCCAGATTGGGAAGGGCTTCGACATTTTGTGGAACTGCTTTTCCAGATTTGGGTGCCATTTGAAATCCATTGTTTGATCCAACACAGCATACATGTATTATATTTATACCGAAGAAATTACTCCGTTCACTTTACATTGCTTAAAATATTGAATATTTAAGAAACAGTGAGTTGTGAGATCAAATCATGAGCGCGCAACGCAAGTGATTTATCTGCATACAACTGACTGACAAATAGTGAATTGTTATTCAACAAATCACGCACTAGAGCTGATCTTTTTCGATTCTAACATGCAATAAACAAAATGAAATCATTTTTGCACTGATGAAATTCCGCCAAACTTTTGACGTTACCGCAAATGTCTACACATGTTTGTTACGTTTTAACGCGTTGAAATGACGTTTTATCGTCTAATGTCAAGGTAATGTGACTTATGAGATTGCTTAGGTTATAATCTTACCAAAATGGCGTAAAAACGTCGAAAATTTAAGTCACGCTTATTCGCCCAGTAAAATTGATGCACAATATGACACGTTTTATAACCATTGGCTTATAGGCGAGACGTGTTAGAATTTTCCATATTCAATAGTTAAGAATGTTTTCGATGGTAACTTATGTCATATTCAATAGTTTGCACGGGTCTAAAGAAGCAAGTTCCCGGCGGGACTACTTTCGATAGTACAGTAGGTCGCCATTGAAAACAAAATATCTGGCAGCCATTTTCCGTTTCCATTTCAACTAAACGAAGGACGAAACTTGGAAAAATACAGATTTCCTCGCACAATAAATACACACTGAAACTTCATTTCATGACAAATACCTCAAATTTTGGAAGAACAATGATTTAAAAGTGTTTGTACTCCGAATTTCTAACTTTGTTCATGAAATTTCCGATCGCAACGACGCCAAAGAGTCACGTCGACGTCATCAATTTTACTGCAACGTCACGGTCCTCGCGTACACTAAGGCGAAGCCCTGCGTGTGTTGCAATATGGTGATAAGTCGCTAAAACCGATACCTTTTTACGTGAAATGTGGCCAAATGAAATGTCTATCAGGACTGGAGATGCCAGGAATAAGCATTTACAAACCTTCCATTGCGTACTTTAGGGTATATAGATCTACATGTAATGAAAAGGTTATTGAATGAAAATCGTAAACAATTTGGAACTCGTTCATATGGCTGAGATTCACTCGCAAGCTCGTGCGTCCTCGCAATATGAACTCGTTCAGAATAGTTTTCGACATTCATTCAATAACCTATTATTATTATTATTATTATTATTATTATTATTATTATAACATGTTGGATAATGTTTTGACTTATAAACGTTCAAATGCCAGAGTCAGTCATAGAGTTATTGAACAAGTAAGAAAGTGCTTCAATTTCAAAGGGTTGCAGAAAGGTTGGTGAAACTTATAATACCAAGGTACATGTACCTCAAAGTATAATTACGTGCATTTGGTGAGTCGCGGACAAGCCCTGTTTTCCTATTGGAACCACTTCTATCTCATAACAATACGGAACTGTTTCATTAGAATCTCTTCATTCCATGCCAATGAACGTATAGTTCCCTAAAGTACATAAAAGAGGTATGTAGGCAGAAGCTGGGCACGAATTAGTAACACAATCCGCATCTTGTAAAGCTAGAATGCCCATCTATCCAATAATCCAGGTAATTCTGGTACCGTAGTAACCGGCGTTGTGTTTACTTTTTGCCATAAAATTCTTCCTGTGCATTTTTCGGGGGAAAATCTATCGAGAACGATGCAAACGTCCAACAATCTTGCCTACAAGTCATATCAAAATGCTCGTTTGCTCACATTTTGTGCTTATTTTGGAAAATACGAACAGTTTCTGTAGAAATCGGCCGAATAGGCCTTGGCCGAACATTGTTTACCAACTTTGAATCGAATGTTTGGAAAAATTATACAAAAACAGTTTTCCGTTCAAGCAAAAATAAAAAGTCAAGTTAATTCTCCATTAGATGCACGTTTTACTTCATCGCAAAAGTTTATATTACATTGAACAAAACAAGAAATTTATTCGCATCCATCAAATTTTGTAGCGAAAGCACCGTAGTAACCGGTGTTGGAACCTTTCACCGGCGTCAACGTTGGACAGGGTGGTACTTGATTCAGCTTCTTGTGTCTTCTTATCCCTTGTTAACAAATGAGCCACCTCGTGGGAAAACCAACAATGTAGTTTCCGAACAGGTCTGACACAAATCAGGCTGTACAGTCACAGAAGCAGGCTAGAAGCTTCAAATTTTGGAGTTAAGTAGAGGAGGAATTGTACTATCCGAGTAGCGAAAACAAAGGCGCTGATCAGCTTCGCGGTTACCGCGAAGCTGATCTGCGTCTTTGTTTTCGCCTATGCAGATTGCTGGTTTTCCCATGAGGCGGCTCAAATGTAGACCACTGGCGGATTATTTTCTTACTTATCCTTATTTTCGAAAAGTCGAATACAAAATCGATATTTTCGATATGCCTCGATGATCCTAGGTTTTTTAATCTCTTAAAGAAACTGATTAGTTTTGTGAAAATGTCTGTGATGCAAACGCTTCAAAAATAAGCCGCGACGCGAGAAAACCGGTCTTCGGGATTTCCGACCAGGTCCGACACAAACCGGGCTGTACAGTCTCAGAAGCAGGCTAGAAGCTTGAAATTTCGGATATAGGAAGAAGAGGAAATGTACTATCCGTGTAGCGAAAACAAAGGCGCTGATCAGCTTCGCGGTTACCGCGAAGCTGATCTGCGCCTTTGTTTTCGCACAGGCAAAAATCCGGTTTTCTCACGATGCGGCTCAATTTAATAGAAATAAAAATTTAAGAAACTTAAGCAAACTCTTCAAGATAAAAACCGAGGTATATGTATTTTGTAAATATATATTTCTATATTTGTTCCTGTCCATTTACACTTAAAATAGGAAACCTCCGATTTAATTCCCCTAAATACACACCAGAATAGCAAATCACCATTTACATAATTATTCTTAATGCCTTTCTCTCCAAAATAAACATCATTGTATTGTCTAACGCATACATTTATAATAAGACAGATATATTGTCCAATAAAGTCTGTCTCAGTAGTGAACCATTAGTTTACAGAAGAGTAATTTATTTTTTTTTATTTCAATTCCAAAGCATACTGTGGGTACTTGTTAGAGGTATAAGTAGGTTTGATCAGGAAATGGTGCAATCAGAAAGAGATTCTTACTCTAAAATCGAGGTGGGAAAGGAATTAATTAACAATCTGACACTAATACTAAGAAAACATATCGTAAGCCGAGTGAGCAGCTATTTCCCAATAGGCGGTCACTCAGTTACCCAGTTACCCAAACTTTACTAAAATATGAAAACGTACATAAGGTGTAAACAGCACAAACATTCAACGCCAATACATAAAACAATAAGAACCACCATAGAAGTATCGCCTTGGAACGATAATTACTGGCGGGCTTAAATCGATAAAGGCTTTGGTAAAGAAAGTTTCCTCTTTTGCTGTTGAGTTTCTTTGCTTCGACCAGTGCATTATGAGCCGCATCGTGAGAAAACCGGATTTTTGCCTATGCGAAAACAAAGGCGCAGATCAGCTTCGCGGTAACCGCGAAGCTGATCAGCGCCTTTGTTTTCGCTACACGGATAGTATATTTCCTCTTCTTCTTATACCCGAAATTTCAAGCTTCTAGCCTGCTTCTGAGACTGTACAGCCCGGTTTGTGTCAGACCTTGTCGGAAACCCCGAAGACCGGTTTTCTCGCGTCGAGGCTCTTATGATTATGAACATTACTCTTCCCAGAGGACTGAAACACATCTTATCCAGACATCACGCCATTATTGCACTGTCTCGAATTTAAAAGGGATATGATATAGTCCAAAGCATAATGTTCGGATAAATGGGAAGACAGCGTCTAAAAATGAAGACATAAAAAGGGTTAGGTCAATATATTCCACTTTATATCAATTTATAATAAGCTATGAATGAAGTGACGCGATGGTGGTGTCAGAGGTGGTAAAGTAGGGTTAAGTAAAAAACAGGCAATGATCAGGAAATGGCGAAAGCAGAAAAAAAAAACACTCCAAATACCGAGGTAGAAAGAACAAAACTAACAATCAGGAACTTATACTATGAAAACATATCAGGTAGCTGGGATCAAATCAAAATCAACACAGTAATTTTCGAATGAAAACATATCGTAAGCCGAGCGAGCAACTACACTGAAAAAAAGTTATAAGAGGCCACCTCATATTTTTTCTTCTAGTTCAGAAAGTAAAATACGATCAATTAAAATTCATGATCATATGAATAAACCAATGTCTAACAGTGGCTCTGTGAGTTTCTGCATTCCAAAATGCGTGATACTTCTCACACAGACGAAGCATGTGTAAAGGTACCCTATTTCAAAAAGTCACACTTTATTAACATCAAATTAAATGTCATATTATGACGTTGTGTTTTTACATTTTAATTTATTTTAAAGTGCTACTGACTGCCATGATGCAAGATAAAATTAAGTCAAAAGTGTTGCTGCAATAAGAATCTTCGTTTCTGTTTTGTACATGCAAGAAGACAACAACCTTAATAACAGGAATTCAGCTTTTGTATGCAATTTGCATACCAACTTTGTTCTTCTCCAGTTGCGTTATTATCAGCAGCACGGCATTGAAATTTTCAGCGATTATTTAGGTCAAATACTAGACTCTGATAAACTTTGAAAATTAAAAAAATCGTCCACAAATTTTGTTATTTTGTTCGTTAAAAATTGGCATTGAAACCGGAAGTGTGCGGCAGCCTTGACCTGTTGGTCTTCGAAAATGGTCTAAAACAGTTCAGTCGAGTTATATCTCTCATTTCCATACCTCATCAGGTGAATTTAACAGGGGTCAACATGTTTAAGAGGCACATTTATGAATTTTCCCAAAAATCTTAAAATTGGCGATTTCTAAAAATGCATAAAAATTCTACCAGTAGAGAAAATTCGAATGTTTGATGTTTTTCCGAGCCGTAACGACCCCTTTGATGACACCCGTTCCTAATTTCAATAAATGGTGTGCTGTATCAATTTTTTTTATTTAAAAACATTGATTTTTGCATTTTTACTCCAAAAACGCCTTTCAGAAAAGAAAATTATTTCTTAACACTTTGGAACTTTACTTACTTGAAAGACACGTCTTTTGGCAAAAAACGTGCAATTTTGAACATGGCTTAGAAACAAAACATGAGTTTGAAAAGTGGCCTCTTATAACTTTTTTTCAGTGTATTTCCAAATAGGCGGTCACTCAGTTACCCAACATTAACTAAAAGTATGAAAACGTACGTATAAATTTCAACACCAAATTTAAAACAATTAGACCCACCGCAGAAGTATCGCCTTGGAAGGATTACTGGCGGGCTTATACTAGTTTTACATGATCCTTTCCAGTAGCTCGATGACACAACGATACCCGATTCGCGATAAAAGCCAACACCAGGATTACTTAATACATGTATTCTTTCGACTACTATCGTGTAATCGCTAAAATGACAAGTATTGGTAATACAAGTTTTTTTTTCTCAATTGCTTTTACTGCTTCCTCCATAACAAAACCATTAAGCCCTTCACAGATTGTCTAGTAATCCAGTTTAATGTGACAGAAGCATAATTGGGTTAGTTACTAATCGTTAAATGTACTTCAATATAGCGGGATATACATGTGGTTTTATTCGACTTGGTCTTTTATGAACTGCATCTATCTTGTAAACCAGATTATCAATTAAGCTTTTCCCCACCTCGATTTTTGGAGTGGAAATTTCTTTCCGATTGCGCCATTTTCTGATCGTTGCCTGTTTTTATCTCTTCGTGAAAGTGACTCAATTTGCTTACATTACAAAGAGATAATAACATTTGAAGTTAAAACACTATTCAGAATGATAAACAAAAAGCGTCACTTAAACCAAAACAGGATGTGTGTAAACATCAGGTTGGCTTCTCCCCAAACGTTATCAAACAAAACGTAATATACTACTCAAAGTTTGATAGGGATGAAAACTTTAATTTTGTTAACAGGACATACTGGTAATCTAACACCTAAACTTTTCTATAGAAAAGTAGCAGAATCAATATTGTGCAAATATTTAATATTTTTAGCGCCACCTGCGAGCGTTTCACGCAGACTTGCAGAAACGATGGAACCCCACCCCCGCCCCCATTAAATTGAAGTTGTCACCGTTGCAGTCGTCATTCATCCTCTATTACTGGTTCATTCAACTGTAAAACTGTTTTGGTAATTGAAATGTCGACACTTTTATGTCTAAAACGCACGTTATGAAAATTTCTGAAATCTGTGATTTTTTGTTTTTACCCATTTTTTCCCCTAAAAATGTTGTCCTGTAGGCTGCAAACTTGGAATAGAAAACCGATTTGAGATACGGGCATTGGTTTAGATTTTAACGCGTTTTAAAACATTTGTTATTGGACCTAATATTTTCTTAATGGAAATTTGCACAATGCGCTAAGACATTTGACGACACTTTTAAACGCTGGTTTGGGCCAACCAGAGTGCATATTCAAACTCGGTTTTCAGTTCATACTCACAGTGCAAAGGTTCACATTTCAAGCGATTTTTTTCTGAAATTAAACCAAAGTACGTTTTAAACATACACATTCCACATTTTCATTATCAAAACAGTTTTGCAATTGAATGAAACAGTAAGAAGGGATGAATGACAGCACAGCAGTGATAACTTCAATTTCAGTTTCACCGTTTCTGCAACTCTGTGAGAAACGTGCGCAGGCAACGCAAAGATGGTATGTTTGCACAGGGGTAGTTCTGCTACATTTCTACAGCAGAAGTTTGGGTGTTTGAGTACCAATTTATCATGCGAAAAAAAACAACAAAAAACAAACAAACAAACAAACAAACAAACAAACAAGTTTTTGATCCCTATCATAATATGAGTAGTATATTATGTATATGCGTCAAGACTAACTATAATTCACATCAAAATGAGAACAATCGGGCAACAACCAAAGGTTACACATCTACTACACTCTAAACAGTAAATATGCAATTACATCGTTGTTACCAGCTGAAATTGCGATGGTATAATATTATATTTTGATGTTGTAATATCCTTGGTTTTCATAGCACAAAACGCTCATTTGCATTTGAATCTTTCATTTCCGTTATGTGTGCATTTGCATGAAAAGCAATACAAACATTGCTTCAAAACCATATATACGCATGTTTCATTATAAATACAGTAAATGTCAAAAGACAGACAAAATGTCTGCAATATTTATCAAGATTATTCTGTTTTAAGTGCAAATACGTAAGCTCAGAATCACTGAAGAGTTTTAAATAAATTTACAGCGTCACTGTGTCTGGGAGTGTGCTGCAGAATGGTAACTTTGATTTTTATATGCGAAATAACCAGTTGGCTTACGGTATGTTTTCATGGTATAAGTACCTGATTGTTAATTTAGTATTTTTCGCACCTCGGTGTTTGGAGTGGGAATCTTTTTTCTGATTGCGCTTTTTCCTGATCGTTGTCTATTTGTACCTTTTGGTACTATGCAATGGTAGGGTATTGCCTTGAGAAAATGTTGACTTTAAAACTACAGTCCTCATCAGGCATCTAAACATTTTGCCTTCACTATACCTCATTTTACGGTGTCGTTACCTGTTATCATTTTTGTTCACTTGCCTTTAATGGCCAAGGAAGGAAACACAATTATGCCCCTCCTATAGCAATAACAATTGAGTCAGTTTTCAGTCATACTCTTACCAGAAGTTTCGATACAGAAAGAAAATGTCACATAAAATCATGTTATCAAAATAAATGCGTCTGAGCTTCTGGCTCCCCCGCTTCCAAAAATAAACAAACACAGAAATATCAAACATGGTTCATTAATTAAGTGACGTCATATATGACCGTTCTTGATTCAGTTTAATGTTTTTTGAAGGGTTATTTTCTTAGTTCGCCTTCACTTTAACTTTTCGAAAGCAATTGATATTTTCGAAATGCCTCGATGATACTAAATTGTTTAGTCTCTTAAAGGCTTAGCTTCTGAAGAAGCTTAATTGGTATCGCTGTTTATTCGGTGATCCACTGTTTATTGGTTTAATGGCCCCTGATAAAATGTGCAATATAACTGTCATCCTCTGCAATCAGTATTGATTTGTTTTTGTTCGGGCCTTTCCCTGTATTCAGAGTAATTGTCAGGTCACCTGATTTTCTAGTGTCCTGTCCCTCAACATTGATCAGCTAAAGACCCTGCGCCGCCTCATGGGAAAACCAACAATCTGCATATGCGAAAACAAAGACGCAGATCAGCTTCGCAGTAACGGCGAAGCTGATCAGCGCCTTTGTTTTCACAAAACGGATAGTACAGTTCCTCTACTTTCTAAATCCAAAATTTCAAGCATGTAACCATCTTCTGAGACTGTACAGGTCGCTTTGTTTCAGACCTGGTCGGAACCCCTAATTGTTGTTTTTCTCATGCACAGGCTCAAATAATATTCTTAGAGCCTTACGTAAACTCTCCAAGATCAAACCAGAGGTCCATTGTAAATATTGCATTAATTGTCCCTTCCTATTTACACTAAAGATAGGAAAATTCCGATTTAATTCCACTAAATACACACCAGAATAGCAAACCTCCATTTACATAATTATACTTAATGCCTTTCCCTCCAAAGCAAATATTATTGTGTTGTTTAACATGTTAAACGCATCCATTTAGACTGAGACAGATAAAGTTTCCTACTAAAGTCTGTCTCAGCGATAGAAGCATTGATAAACAAAAGAATCAAATATGTTTCGCATTTTTATTCCAATACATATTGCGGGTACTTGTAAGAATCACTGTGTGTGACGGTTATAAAACGTACCCAGAGGCTAAGTTTTGAGTTGAAGTAAAAATAAAATATAACACTTTTTTTTTTCATCTGGAAAGTGTGCTGTTTGCTTCGACTATTGCAGTATGGTGAGCAAAGCTATTCCCAGAAGACTGAAAGCATCAGGCCTAGACATCACGCCATTATTGCAATGTCTCGATTTCTTTAAAGTGTTATGTTTTAAAAAGTCTTTAACACCGCGTGCGAATAAATAGCAACGAAGAAATAAAAATTAAAAGGGTTTATTCAACATTATCCTATTTGCATTAATAATGACATACTCTGGTAAAATAACGAAATGAGGTTTGACTGAAGCCACGCAATGACGATATTAGAGGCGGTGTTACTGAGAATCCTTCCCAACGTCTTAACGGCACAAGTGTTCTCGATTCGCGCCATACGGGTTCTTGACAGAGTTAAGCTAGCCAAGCCAGGAATTTCGTATAGTTCCGACAACCATTAATGTAAATCGCCTAAGATGACAAGTGTTGCCAATAGAAGTATTTCCCCAATCGCTTACGTTGTTTCTGCCATAACAAAACCGGGAAGCTCATCACAAAATTGCCTAGTAATTATTCGAAGCTAAACATTACGAAAACTTGCCCATGCAATATACAGAGATTTTTTAAGTTGTAAAAAAGGGAAAAAAAATCATTAGAAAATTTTTGATATTTTTCTTATTTTTGCTCAAAACATAGATTGTGGGTACACGTTAGAACCGTCTCGGCGAGGCGGTTCTAACGAGTACCCACAATCTATGTTTTGGAGCAAAAATAAGAAAAATAGGTATACCCCACCATACCCCAGTTTTTCTATATAAAAGTGGGGTTCAAGGGGGTATACTCAAGGGGGTATACATTTCACGGACATGTTTTCCTGATGAACACTGACCAGGAACGCAGGCATTGATAAACAACAACAACAAAAAATCAATCGAACTAAATCAAAACAGGGCATCTTTTAATATCAGGGTGAATACTCCCGAAACGTAATGAATTCAAACGTTATATGTAACTACGACAAACCTTACCAAATTGACATCAAAATGTGAACGGACTACAACAAAAATTACATCACTACTGCACTTAAACTGTAAATAAAAAACTATATCATTTTCAGGTAGCAATGAAGCACTCTTTTCATATGATTTAGCATGTGAAATAGTAAAACAAAAGTTACATAATCAATAGAGTTTCGAAATGAATATTGGTAGCGTTGCAGCATTATAGAAAACCAGAGGACCAATGGTCCTGTAAACGCTCACCTGAGTCTGCTGCATATACCAATAAACATGTTTGAATATTATGGTATTTAACCCCAGTGCAGGGGCAGATGAAGCCCTTGGGCCGTTTTCTTTTTTCAGACTAATCAATATTCTGTCCATGGATGCTTCACGCCAAGTTTCATTAAAATCAATCTATTGGTTTTAGAGAAGAAGATATTTGAAGGGTTTTTACCATATATGGGCATGGTGGCCATTTTGGTCATGTGACTTAGATTATTAATATACACATTGGTTCCCCCATCCTATAGATGCTTCACATAAAATTTGGATTCAATTGGCCAAGTGGTTTTAGAGGAGAAGATGTTTGAATATTATGGTAATATACATGTATGTAGCCCCGGGGTGTGGACATATGAGCCCTTAGGTCCATTTTTTTTCAGAATCATTAATATTTAGTCCTACTACCCATTTCCTGCAAGATTTTCACCTCAAATGACTTTTTAAAAGTTTTCCCCATTCCAATGCATTGGCGACCTATGTTGACCTTGTCGTAAAATAGGTCAAGGTCACCACAGGGTCATGATTTATATATACATTGTAGTACTTCAGCCATTGGTGCTTCATACCAAGTTTCTTTGAAATCGGTCCTCAAAATTCGGAGAAGAAGATTTTTGAAGGGTTTTTACCATATATGGGCATGGCAGCCATCTTGGTTATGTGAACTAGATAATTTATATATACATTAATTCCCCCATTCCATAGATGCTTCACATACAATTTGGCTTTGATTCGCCAAGCGGTTTCAGAGGAGAAGATGTTTGAATATTATGGTAATATACATGTATATTGCCCCGGGGTGGGGGCAGATGAGCCCCTGGGGTCCAATTTTATTCAGAATCATTAATATTCAGTCCTTCTGCCCATTTCCTGCAAGACATTCACTTTAAATGACATTTTAAAAGTTTTCCCTATTCAAATGCATTGGCGACCTATGTTGACCTTGCCGTAAAAAAGGTCAAGGTCATCACAGGGTCATGATTTATATGCACATTGTAGTACTTCAGCCATCGATGCTTCATGCCAAGTTTCTTTGAAATCAATCCACCTGTTTTGGAGAAGAAGATTTTTGAAGGGTTTTTACCATATATGGGCATCGCGGCCATCTTGGTCATGTGACCTAGATTATTTATATAGTCAATGTCGAATGGGAATCTCGTGCGATTTTTTTGACGATTTATGACGACCTATATAAAACGTATCTATGGGGTACATGTATAACATTAAACCTGTTCGTCGCACTTACAGCCGCGTCAGAGTCGATTTATGACGTCATCAACATGGCGGCTATCTGGCTATATATGAATTATTCGTATTTCCATCAAAATCAATTGAAATCATCGCATCATTGCCTTTTTTGCGAAGAAAATGTATGAAATGCATCTAATCATACACACGATAGACGAATTAAGTCGATGGGATAAAGGATATTGCTTTATCCAGTCATACGTTCGTTCGTGCATACGTCGGACAAACGTTTTTCTTCAGAAAACGCCCACAACTTAAAGACCCCGTGAGCTAAATTGAGGCACCCCCATGACAATTTTTCACGGGTGCCAAATCATTCCCTGGGACCCCAGAAATACAAAGATTTTTGTCCTCAAAGATAAACTCAATTGCACTATGAAAAAATGCATGGCTTCCATGGCAACCGTTGACGAGATTCTTGAGCATGGGGGTGTACAAATTGATCATATCTCCATTGTAACTTATTCTAGACTGCTGAACATGGTCTCATTTTAAAGCATAGACATAGTCCTTTCTTTTCATGGTATGTAATGCAAATGATCTAATTTGCATATTCATCAATTTTAATGAAAATATGAAAAATGGCAAAAAGTCGTTAAAAATCCATAAATGAACTAATTTCAGGTCCAAACTGCCATTGTGACACTTTGTTATTGAACCAGTAATATCATATGACAAATTTATCGATGAACTGGTCCTATATGAAGATTACCTCATTTGCATATTCATGAAAATTAATAAAATGTAAAAAAAAGAGGAAAAACGAGGGAAAACTATAACCATTGCAAAGTATTGCATATGTTATAAGGCCTAATTGCATCTCAAGGCTGTTGCCAGAGGGACCACCTTAATGCCATCAAATATTGTCCATAGCAATAAAATCATTTGCATGATGTAAAATTATTTAGTTTTCACACCACCTCTCATGCGATTCTAAAGAATAGGATG
This sequence comes from Rugalucina vietnamica, assembly GCA_964017185.1. NCBI lineage: Eukaryota > Metazoa > Mollusca > Bivalvia > Lucinida > Lucinidae > Rugalucina > Rugalucina vietnamica. Next base: position 32,301,902 of record OZ024883.1, on the reverse strand, counting down.
TACTTACAAAAATACCCTTATTCCACCAATAGAATGCTCTAGAATACTATAATTAGTCTGTAGGTAGGGTAAGTAGTGATGCATGAACTGAACACTTAAACCTTTATACTTCATATTTAAATCACTGAATTCACTTGTTCATGAAAATTAACTAAAACAATAATACCATTAAAAATGGAGAAGAATTGTGGAACACTAGGGGGTATATGTACCAAAATCGCTTGTACCAGAGCTGTTTATCAACCCAGGATGCTGAAAGAGGTATTCAATGAATGCTATGGCAATGTAATATGGTCCTGAAGTATTATATAAGAATAATCTGATTTCCAATATCATGAATTTTAATGAAAACTAAAGAATTTTTAGAGAAAAGACAATGAAAAAAATGAGCTAACCTACAAAATGACTTTTAGGGCAATCAAAAGTCCTATAAGTGCTGAAAATGGCACCAAATGGTGTCGAGGGCAATATTTTAACATCCTGAACTACAATTTACGAATCATTTGGTGTTAGTTTCATGAGTTTTAAGAATATCAACAAAACCTTTTGAATTTAGTGGGTGGTGGGGAATACGGAGCAATTAAGTGGGTATACGTAGAAGAGCTATATTGGCATCAAATGATTGCAAGGACAATGTTCTGTAACGATATAATCAGCTATTTTTGTTGTATGGATATTACTGAGATCGTCATGGATAAGAGGAAAATCAACGAAGAATGAACGGGTACACCAAAGAAAATCGCTCATATCTCAGCTGACAATATCATTAGAATGCTGAAAATGGTTCCATTAGAATGATAAGAGAATGCACTAATGCCATGTAGTACGATAGCTTAACCACATGTTATTAAATGTTCTGAAAGTTTCGAAAACATATGAAAATTGAAGGCTGTGCTTCACCAAAATTTATTAAATCTTGCTTGCCAGAAAGCATGATTTATACATATGAGCACATGCCAATAAAACATTGTCCTAGCAATAAACTGAGGCCATTTTGAGTTCTCCACGGCTATTGGCAGCTGAGATATAAACACTCGGTTGTTGGTGTATCCCTTCATTTTTCAATGATTTTGCTATTATTTATGAAGATCTCTCATTAATATTAATAGATCTACAAGAAAAATAGCTGAAACTTGAGTGGCCGAAACCGCGGTTTGACCCATATTTCTCATTTATATGTTAACTGCTCTTCAAGGATCTCAGTTCTGCTCTTTTTTACTTTAAATATCGGATTATATGGTTACAGAACATTGTCCTAGCAATCATTTATTACCAATTATAGCTTCCTAGGTCTTTCAGTAACCCAGATACGAGCATTTTTCTACGCATACCCCTTAATTGTTCTGTATATTTTCACTAAATTCAAAACGTTTTGTTAATAACTTAATTCTTAAAACTAAAACACAAATGACCCATATTTTTATAGTGCAGGATGGTATAATAATGCCCTAGACACCATTTGATGTCATTTTTCAGTACCTTTTGATTGCAGAGATACAGGTCATTTTGTAGGCTAAATCATTTAATTATTTATTTATTTATTTATTTATTTATTTATTTATTTATTTATTTATTTATTTTCATTTTTTCTCTCTCTAAAATTTCTTAAGCTTTCATTAAATTCATGAAATTGAAAATCAGATTAGTCTTTTACCACACTTTAGGGTCATAGTACATTGTCATATCATTCAGCATCAGCTCTGATACAAGCCATTTTGTACATATACCCTCTATTTGTTCCCCAAGTTTTCGCCAATTCTTTTTGTTTGTTTTAATAATTTTCACGAATAAGTACGGTAAAATCAATGATTTAAATATTAGGTATCAAGGTTAAATTGTTTGGTTCATGTATCACTATCAGACCAATTATAGTACTCCAAAGTATCCTATTGGTGGGATATAAGTAATATAGTAAGAACATTCTATTCTTTAGAATCGTATGAGGAGTGGTGTGGCAAGTATGTAATTTTACATCATGCAAATGTTTTTCATTGCTGATGACAATATTTGATAGCATTAAGGTTGTCCCTCTGAAAACACAGACAGTCTTGAGAATTTGTCCCAGGGATGCAAGATAGATTGGATCTTATAACCTATCTAATACCTTTCAATGGATATATTTTTTCTCTTGTTTTTCCTCACTTTTTGGCAGTTTTATTAATATTCATGAATATGCAAATGAGATAATTTTCATATAGGACCGGTCATCTAACAATTCATCATATGATATTACTGGTTCAATAAAAAGTGTCATAACGATAGCTTGGGTCTGAAATTACTTTATTTATGGATTTCTAAAGATTTTTCTGCCATTTTGCATGTTTTCATGAAAATTAATGAGAACTTAAATGAGAATATTTGCATTACTTACCATAAAAAAGGACTGTGTCTAAGCTTTAAAATGAGACCATGTCCAATAATCTAAGATAAGAAACAGTGGAGATATGATCAATTTTGTACGTATACCCCCATCCTCAAGAATCACGTTAACTGTTGCCATGGAAACCGTGCAGTTTTCATAGTGCATTTGAGTTTATCTTTTGGGACATTTTTTGTCATTTCTGGGGTGCCAGTTAATGATTTGGCACCCATAAAAATGTCTTGGGGGATGCAAGCTAGGTCAAATTAGCTCCCGGTGTACTATGCATAGTTTGGCACTTTGTATGCAGATTTTGTCGTGTCTTGGCTCATATTTTCAGTCCTATGCTCCTTGTGAGAGATACTTTTGTGCTAAATACCTTTTATAAATACAATTGGTAAAATCCACCCATTTAAAAACAGCGAGAAGCTGGAAAGCAATTTTTATCTGACAAGCATAGTATGAAAATGGTTGTTTAAAATGCATACTATGAGTGCGCTGGTCGCCATTTTGATGACGTCATATTTCAGCCCAGACGCGGGTCTCAGGGCGACGAACTGGTTTAAAATGTTGCATATGCCCCAAAGTTTGATTTAAGGTAGGTCGTCACAAATCGTCATGAAATTCCCACGGGACGAATTTTTTTGCCCATTCGACATTGACTAATATATACATTGATTACCCCTTCCTATTGATGCTTCACATACAATTTGGCTTTGATTGGCCAAGCGGTTTTAGAGGAGATGATGTTTGAATATTATGGTAATATACATGTATATTGCCCCGGGGTGGGGGCATATGAGCCCCTGGGGTCCATTTTTTTTCAGAATCATTAATATTCAGTCCTACTGCCCATTTCCTGCAAGACTTTCACTTTAAATGACTTAAAATGACATTTTAAAAGTTTTCCCCATTCAAATGCATTGGCGACCTATGTTGACCTTGCCGTAAAATAAGTCAAGGTCATCACAGGGTCATGATTTATATACACATTGTGTTTGAGCCATCGATGCTTCATGCCAAGTTTCTTTGAAATCGATCCACCTGTTCTGGAGAAGAAGATTTTTGAAGGGTTTTTACCATATATGGGCATGGCGGCCATCTTGGTCATGTGACCTGGATTATTTATATACACATTGGTTCCCCCTTCCCATAGATGCTTCATGTAAAATTTGGCTTGATTGGCCAAGCGGTTTCAGAGAAGAAGATGTTTGAATATTATGATAATATACATGTATATTGCCCCGGGGTGGAGGCGGATGAGCCCCTGGTGCCCAATTTTTTTCAGAATCATTAATATTCAGTCCTACTGCTCATTTTCTGCAAGATTTTTCCTTTAAATGACAATTTAAAAATTTTTCCCATTCAAATGCAAAGGCGACCTATGTTGACATTGCCGTAAAATAGGTCAAGGTCACCGCAAGGTCATGATTTATATACACATTGTAGTACTTGAGTCATCGATGCTTCATGCCAAGTTTGGTTGAAATCGGTCCAGTGGTTCCGGAGAAGAAGCTTTTTGAAGGGTTTTTACCATATATGGGCATGGCGGCCATCTTGGTCATGTGACCTGGATTATTTATATACACATTAGTTCCCCCTTCCCATAGATGCTTCATGTAAAATTTGGCTTTGATTGGCCAAGCTGTTTCAGAGAAGAAGATCTTTGAAAATGGTGGACGACGGACGGACGGACGGACGGACGACGGACGGACGACGGACGGACGGACGGACGGACGACGGAGCATGGGTATACTATAAGCTCACCTTGTGAGCTTGACGGCTCAGGTGAGCTAAAAACATTATAAACGACACAACACGGCTTGCAAGTAGTTGTTTGTTTTCTATTATAAACCCACTTAATCGTTAAACTATAAGATTAGCCAAACGCGAACATGTGTAGAAGCTTTATAAGAATAATTGTTTTAGAAATTGTGGTATAAAACTGTTAACACTGTAAAAGTAGGCAATAATCAGGAAATTTCCACTCCAAAAACCGAGGTGCGAAAAAAACTAAATTGATAATTTGGTTAGTGTTTTGAACACTCCGACACCCGAACATGATACTGATCTTAAAGGACCGAAAGAAAAATATAATTTGCACTATGGATGATGTACGCCAGAATAGCAAACCTTCATTTACATAATTATACTTAATGCCTTTCTCTCCAAAGCAAATATTATTGTGCTGTTTAACATGTTTAACGCATCCATTTAGACTGAGCCAGATAAATTGTCTTACTTAAAGTCTGTCTTAGCGATAGAAGCAATTGATAAACAGAAGAATCAAATAATATGTTTCTCATTTTAATTCCAATACATATTGCGGGTACTTGTCAGAATCATCGGTGGGTGGCTGTGTTAAACGTACCCAAAGGCTATGTTTCAAGTCGAAATATAGAAAATCTTACATGTTTATTATCGGGAAAGTGTGCTATTTGCTTCGACTATTGCATTGTGGTGCGCAAAACTATTCCCAGAAGACTGAACGTATCAGGCCTAGACATCACGCCATTATTATAATGTCTCGAATTCTTTAGTGTTATGTTTTAAAAATCTTTAATGCCATGTGCGAATAAATGGCAACGAAGAAATAAAAAATAAAAAGGGTTTAATCAACATAATCCTATTTGCATAAATAATGACATACTCTGGTAAAATAATGAAAATGAGGTATTTCATTTTTTAATTCAAGTTTACGTCCCTTTCAAGATTACAGTGTATTTCAGCTCGTATGAGACTGGCCTATCAGTATGTGGGTCGAAAATGGGAGAACCCCGAGAAAAACCACCTGACACACCCGCAAGCAGAACTTGGCTTGTCTTACATCTCACATGTGCCCAGTATGGGGCTCGAACCCACAGCAGACACAGCGGTGAGATGATCGAGTGATTACGAAACAGCGCTCTTAACCGCTCGACTATGGGGGCCGCCGAAAGAAGGTATTACTGAAGCCACACGATATTAGAGGTGGTGGTACTGAGAATCCTTAACAACAGCTTAAGGACACAGGTATCACTGCTCTTAAAAAGGTACAAGTAGGCAATGATCAGGAAAAGGCGCAATCAGAAAGAAATTCCCACTCAAAAAACCGCGATAGGAAAAACTAAAATGATAATTAGGTACTTATACTTAGAAAACATATCGTAAGCAGAGTGAGCAGCTATTTCCCAATAGGGGACCACTCAGTTACCTGAACTCAAATAAAATATGATAACATACATAAGGTCCAAACAGCACAAAAATCGACTCCAAACATAAAAAGGAGTTCAGTTTTATTTTTAAATTCGATCTGCGACATACGAGTTTTTGACAGTGATAAACCAGCCAAGTTCCGACTACCAACGTAAATCGCCAAAAATGACGTGTGGCCATAACAACTCTTTTCTCAATCGCTTATGTTGGTTCTACCATAACAAAACCATTAAGCCCATAACAGATTGTCTAGTCATCAGGAAAACATGTCCGTGCAACGAATACCCCTGCATACCCCACTGTTATATTGCAAAACTGGGGTATGCAGGGGTATTAATTTTCTTGTTATATTTGCTCCAAAACATAGATTGTGGGTACTCGTTAGAACCGCCTTGCCGAGGCGGTTCTAACGTGTACCCACAATCTATGTTTTGAGCCAAATTAACAAAAATATGTAAAAGTTTCAGCTGAAAATTTTCAATTTCATAAGCTCAAAAAATCTGTGTTTATTGCATGGGGAAGTTTTCGTTATGATTTATTCGAAGTGAAAAACACTGACCAGGAACGCAGGCAATGATAAACGACAATCGGTAACTTATTTTACAACATTTTTATACGTACTTTCCGATTGCCCCTCGTATAAACTCATCTAATCGTTTTAACTATAAAATTGTCAAAAAGCGAACATGAGTAGACTAAGCAGCCATACAAGAATGATTGTTTCGGAAACTGGTGATAGAAGAGACCCATTAAGTGAGCGTTCTTAGTCGACATACCTGGTTAATGAAATTAAAGCGTATTTACAGAGAAGAACAGTAAACAGGAAATAACAACAGTTCATTTTATTTTTGTCGTATCCTTGGTTGCCATGACACAGAACACACATTTGAGGCTTGTATAAGGTATTTTGGGATACGGGATATTGACCTATTTTTAAGGGATACTGGGATATTTGTGTTTGTTTATTTTGGGATATGGGATATTCAGGAATTTCGGGATATGGGATATTGGAATTTATTTTGGGATACAAGTTAAATTAATTTTGGGATATGGGATATTTTGGATGGTTTATTTTGGGATATTGCCTACCCCCCTAACCAAGCCTCACATTTGCATTTTAATCTTTCTTAATGTTTCTTTTCCAGCAAGAAAATTGCAACAAATAATGTTTCCGAAACATACGTTCACCGGTTTCATTATAAATACAGTTTAATGTCAAATGGCAGACGAATTGCCTGCAAATTTGTCAGAATTATACCGTTTTAAGTGCAAATACGTAAGCTCAGAGTCACTGAGGATTTTTAAATAAATTTGCACCGCCATAGGGTCTGGAAGTGAACTGAGTCACCTCATGAGAAAACCAACAATCTGCATAGGCGAAAACAAAGGCGCAGATCAGCTTCGCGGTAACCGCGAAGCTGATCAGCGCCTTTGTTTTCGCTACTCGGATAGTACAATTCCTCTTCTACTTAAATCCGAAATTTCAAGCTTCTGGCCTGCTTCTGTAGCTGTACAGGCCGGTTTGTGTCAGACCTGTTCGGAAACCACATTGTTGGTTTTCCCACGAGGTGGCTCAATTCTAGAAAATGTGTTGTGATGCCTTAACACGGAGAAATCAATCATACTGGTTGCATGGCATTATTCGTATTCTAACACACTAGCTTCATGTAACTGCACTTCCTCGAAGATATAATAAAGCTAAGAATTCTGTATTCTGAACTTTGTCGTTGAATTCCATGCAAGTTACTGATAGGCTTTGCACTTCCTAGTGTCATTTCCTCTCATTAAATGTCAATTCCTAAATTAAGCAATGCTTACTTGTGACAGTATAAAAACACACACACACACACACACACACAAAAAGAAAAGACGCATGTAATCATGTTATCAGAATAACTGCGTCTGAGCTACAGACTCCCACGCTTCCAAAATAGAAACATAAAGCACGGTTCTTATTGTTTGACGTGTAAGTGGACCTTAGGAGTTTAGTTACTTGCGTGATGTTCACGTCGACGTCTTGAATGGGCTGTTACCATTTTGACTTTTCTAAACTTTATAACGTCCATACAGTTACTTTAATTCTAGAAACCTTTGAAGAAATTTTCTGAATAAGGTATCCATCCGGTGAATGTATATTCTGAGGAAATCAATTATTATTTAATCAAAATCAGCGCAAATGATATAGCACTAAGAAACAATATTATATAACTATAAATAGACAGTATTTCAGTCCATTGCATATTTTGTCATATTGTATGACCTGGGTTTTTTCCCATTGAATATATGTTACTAAATTTAGAACTCTCTCTGTCACTGGAGCAGTGATGCAGATGAAGTACAAATCCTGTTTATTAGCAACCAACCAACCGAGTTGTTGCCGCGCAGCGGCAACAACGAGGAGTTGGTTGCTTTTACGATTAGAAGTTCTGTTCTGTTCTATTCTGTTTTGCAGTATGAAGACGTCGATTTTTGTGTGTCATTCAACTTCCGGAAAATTTTACCGCAGTCGAATTCCGCCAAGCGAATCCATTTAATCTTACAAATAAAACTATGCTAGAGTTGTGATAGTTCAAAATAAAATTATACAAGAACATACAAACGCTCGAAACTGCGTTTGAAATGCAAAACATGTTTTTTCTTTACTTTCGTTTTATCATTATTTTTCCTCTTACAAGCTGTGGTTCATTCTCTCCGTAGTTGTTGCATAGCAACAGAAATCGTTCTTTGCTAGTTGGATGGCGGGAGACATTTGAAATGAGATATGCTTCTGAAATGCATGGAAATGGTTCAATGAAACTAATTCATTCATGCTAACTTAAGCCAATGGTAAGCCCTGTTTAACAGCCTTAACCGGTATGACATTACTTGGTACCTTTCTTTCTTTTTCTTTTGGAACGTCTTATCCTCCAACCGCTGGGAGCACCCACATTACGTGGTATAAATGTCTCTGAGATATCTGCATATTATTAAGGAATACCCTCCACCATTGGAATATGTACATACATAAATGCAGCATTGACATTTCTTGATGTTAGTGGCATTATATTTTCAAATATCTCTTAAATCTTAAATCTTCACCCCTCATTTAATTTCTTAAGTCTCTCCGAGTGCACAGCAAAACACAAATTTCTTGTGAGCCTCTCAACAGTAGAAAGATCGATTCCCCTAACAGTTTGAAGTTCTGTTATCTGACCACAGTCTATTATGAGTTTTGTTAAGCTAGTCTTAGTAGGAAAAACAGTTCTCCAGAAGTCTGGATCAGTTTTACTTATTATGTAGTCCCTTAGCACCCTATAAGGTTCTTTCCTTACTGAGTGTAATACAGAGCATCGTAGTAGCATGTGATCAATATCTTCATCCTCAATGAAACATAATGGACAGGTAGAGTTCACCTGGTACTGATTAAACTTGGAACGGATTGTTTGCACTATATATGTCCCTGTCAAAATTCGGCATTTCACAATACCACGACGAACATCTAATCTAGTAGATTGAACAGTGTCCCAAACTGGGTGGGTTTGACCAATCCGAAGACCTGTAGTATTACAGTACTGTAAGGTTGACTTTTCACCTGCTTCTTGGCGAAGTCTCTCTGTCCAGTATTTTCTGACAGCATTCTTGGTCTTTATTTTCCACTGATCTTTGGAAATGTCCAGTTCACATATAGAGTCAATATCTGGAAGCTCATATTTGGTCAAGATATGCTTTACTCTTGTGAAGAAGCTTCTACTTTCAGTGTCATAAGATAAGGATTGTCTCTTTGCAAGAAGAACAAATTTTGTATTGCCTGACTTAAGACATGAAAACAACAAACTTAAATGTCTCTTATCTAGTTCCGCCTCCATTGGTAATGCTCCTAATAGAAGAAGGACGGCAGCATATGAAGTTCTACTAGGTAGAGTTTGTAATTTTCTTAATGTATCCATATGAAAGTCATTCAGGAGTTTAAAATGCTTTTTAAGTAAAAATATTGACTCTAGACCAAATAACAACCTTGGCATAACATAACATTGATACATCTTATATGAAACTTTTGGATTGAGCCCATTTGAGCCATGCATACCAGACTTAATTAAAGAATACAGTGTACGTCTAGCTAGACTAATCCTATCAATAACATTGACTTGACCTTCAGATGAGCCACCACGTACAAGCCCTAAATGCTCTGAATTTTCTTTTACAGTCATAGGGGTTTTACCCAGAACCCAGGAAGACCAATTTTCATTCTTCAAATGATGAGAATTCATTGTATGCCGTACAACACAGCTTTTTGTTGGATGAAACGTGCATTTGTTTCTACTAGAGTTTCTGTAACATTTGTCTAACATAATTTGGAGTTCCCAAGGATATTTAGACATTAACAGTAAATCATCAGCACATGTAGGACATCCCACATATATTGTCCCAATGAACACTCCCAGATTTGCTTTCTCAAGATCTAAAAGAAGAGGGTTGATATAGGTCTTATAAAAATGCGGAGACAGTACGCCACCTTGGCGGACACCCTGCAGAACTGGAAATGGGTCACTGTATTCACCCTGCCACTTGACCTTAGATGTTAACCCCTCATACAGATCACTAACCACTGACCACAGGCCTCCATCTACTCCTTGGGAGTAAAGTTCACATAAAGTAAGCTTATGATCTTGCTTATCAAAAGCCTTCTGACTATCCATTGGGGCAATATAAAGAGGCGTCCTATTAACATATGCATCATATGAAGCTTCAGAGAGCAGTAACGATCCAAGTCCCGGACTGAGGCCCTCACTGAATCCTACTTGTAGTTTTGATTGTTCACTATTTAAACCTTTCTCAATCAACTTATCAAGCAAAGCATACTCAAAGACCTTACCAATAGTGGCAGTTACAGTTATTCCTCTGTAATTATCTACCGAAGTACCGCTGATTAGCACTTCGCTGTTTAGTTGCCTCAAGGAAAGACAACTTTGTCAAGTGATGAAGGACTCGAAATTTCACTACCTGATTCGGTTTCCTCTGTGATTATTTGGATCTGCACCTTGTTTACTGCGAGCAGGTGGACATTGCACATGTTAAACATTGTCAACAAAATATTTATAGTCTCTAACATAAAGAAGGTGTAAATTTAACAGATTAAAAACAATCCGAACCACCGTCACCGGTGGGTGGGGTAGCGTAAGACGACATTCTCAAAGGATACGTGAAGTAAATCTTATGCTTACAGACATTAATTGGAAAGGTCGTCAGACCTTTCCACTGTAATTAGGTTGTAAATAGTTTTAATGGCCCATCCCGAATGTTCTCCCAAACTTGCTAAATTCAAAATTTAGCACCCACCCATCTGAGATGATGATCAGAAATTGATCGACTCAGTATACATGTATGAAGATAGATATATAGATAGTTTGAATGTAGTAAAATTTGAGCTGGTTTTGTTTTACATCTAGATTGTCCATCGCTGACATTGAAAAAAGATCCGATACGAGAAAAGCTAGTATCTCACTGGCATGCGAATTTTGTCGCATACTTTCGCACGACATTTGTGCGATTGTCTCACGAGTGTCGTGAGAATTTTCATGTGTCACGAGCTTGTCGCGAACTGGTCGCGAATGTTTTATACATGCTTTAAAATTTTATGCGAATTTTTTAACCAAAATATTTCGCAAGAATGTTGTGAAAGTGTCGCCAACCTATCGCCGCGAAATTTTGGCAAATTAAATTTTACAATGCAAAATTTTCGCGACACTTGTACAAATGTCCTGCGAGTGTCTCACGACAGTTGCGCGACAGTCTTAAGAAAACATGCGAAACTCTCACAACAATCTGGCGAGAAAATAAAACTAAGCGACATTCGTACAAATGTCATGCGACACTCGCACAAATGTTGCGTGACTGTCGTACGAATTAAAATGAAAATAAGCTACATTCTCGGGAAAGTCATGTGACTATTGCGCGACAGTCGCAAGATTTATTTTCAAAATTAGACCGAAATCCGCGAATTTGTCGCATAAATGTCTATTCAATGAGACTGCAATGTGAAATTTGTGTATATCATCAATCTTTGTCACGAAATAGTCGCGAACTATTCACGAACTAGTCTCCAGTTGTCGCATTCCAGTGAGATAGGGGCTAAACCAGTCCAAATTTACTGTACACAATTCAATATGCAGCAATACATTTTCTGTAAACAATCGAGATAAGACAGTTCACCAACAAGCCGCACCACAGACCCTATATCATTACGAAAACATGCCCATGCAATATACAGAAATGTTTTTGGTTGTAGTAAAAAATTCTAAAATTTCGTCATTTTTTATGTTTTACTTATGTTTGCTCAAAACTGGCATAGATTGTGGGTACATGTTAGCCTGAACTGCCTCGGCGAGGCGGTTCTAACGAGTACCCACAAGCTATGTTTTGGAGCAAGAAAAAAGTATACCCCTGCACTCCCCAGTTTTACTGTATAAAAGTGGGGTATAAGGGGGTATACTTTTCACGGACATGTTATTCTGATGTCATTTCTGATAGATTCGGAGTGATTTTAAACAACAACAGTTAAAAGTCTCGGTTTTAAATCTGCTTATTATATAATAAATTAATCATCAGGAAAACATGTCCATGAAAAGTATACCCCCTCATACCCCACTTTTATATAGAAAAACTGGGGAATGCAGGGCCATACCTATTTTTCTTATTTTTGCTCCCAAACATAGATTGTGGGTACTCATTAGAACCGCTTCGGTGAGGCAGTTCTAATGTGTACCCACAATCTATGATTTGAGCAAAAATAAAAAAAAACATCAAAGCTTTTCGGATGAAATGTTTATCTTTTTTTTTCTTCAAACCCACACCAGACACAGCAGTGAGATGCTTGAATGGTTAAGTGCCGTAATAAAATATCAGCGCTCTTAACCACTCGGCCACTAGGGCCGCCCCCAATATTTCAAAGTTCTGGTTACACAATCAAATGCAAATCTTAGTAAATCAAAAGTATGCTTGGCTTCTATGACACTTTTGCAAACATCTAATTGATGCAAAACTGTTTCAAGTTTTGAAAATAATTGGGTAATTTGGGTAAACTTAACAACCTTATTGTGAATGTAGTGAGATTGAGGCACTTTTACAAATGTCTCATGAATATTGTAAGTATCTTGCAAATAATCGAAATATTGCATAACATCCCAGAACTTTTACAATAGTATTCACACTGGTAAACGTAAACGCACTGGCTAAGGCACGAACGCATAGGCTAAGGCAATTTCAACGCTATGGCTAAGGAAGAAAATGGCGGATAGAGAGACACATGTGCGGGTTTGTTGTTGTTTTACAGTTTCATTTTCCGATTAACAATGATGACAGCTACTGGCTTGGCGACGCGGGACCCACAAATGAGTCACAAACTTACGTTCGATGGTCCGATGTCGCCAGCTGCAGCCAGTAAAAGTGTAACCTCTGCAAAGTGGAGGCACTGAACCACGAAATCTCATGATTTTTCATGAAATACTGTTTTTCTATGATATCGTACGCTATCTTGTAGTTTATACATATGCAATTGAGAAATCGGACGCCTTTGAGCACGATTCATGAAAAAAATGGAATTGAAGGGCCCCCAGCGTGTGACAATACTTGAAGTTCCAATACAACGCTATTGGCTAAGGAACTGGAAACAACGTAGTGGGTAAGACCCCAGAGTTTCTCGATGGGAAAATGTTATAATATGGTCGTAAGACTCGTAAGTGTCTTTCTCAAAAGGTTTTGAGGTCTAAATTATTGTTTAAACAAGGTTTAGAGCTTCGTTAATGAAATTAAAAAACAAATATATCGTATTTATGCACCTATCAATGTTTTTCTTCGAGGGGGGGGGGGGGGGGGGGGGGGAAGGGGTGATTACAGGGGGAATTAGGCAACAAATTTATCCCAACCCTGGGAATTAGACCATGACCCAGGGATGGTAAATTAGATGCTTTTACTAGCACTTCTTAGTCATCTCTATGTTCAACATATTACTGTCGAAGCTGGTTCTACTCGGACAACAACTCGTTCTTTTTCGCTTTCGATACGAGCAGTTGTACCAAGGGACCTAGTAAAAAAGGTTTCCTTCTGCCACTGGAAATTCCGTTAACTGGACAAGGATTTTCAAAATGGTTAGAAAGAACTGTACACGAATAATACGTCTACACGTCTGTGCAATGTCTCTATTAAGAAAAGAAAAAAACAAACACATAATATGGAATGTAAACTACCTGTACTCTTGTTAGAAACGCATTTTTGCACTTTTAACATTGGTCTAGACAGCATGGACTTGTTGACGTAATTTAGGATGATTATGTTTATATCTCTGACGTTTTTTGTTGCGTGTGCGCCACTGTTTGCTTCTATATACATGCATATCTTTTTTTCCTGTGAGCGACTCAAACCTCCTACCAGCAATCTTTATAAGACACACTTACCATGTAACAGAATTTATATTGTGGATCAAACTTGAAAATTCCAAAACACTATGAAACTCATTTTATATTCAAACTTCATGTATTTCACGAAAACACACTTTGAGGCAAAAAAAAAACGTGTTACTAAATTTAAGCGGATCCCCATAGCGATAAATGAGACCGATATAACAACTTTTAGATATTCAATTATATAATCGTATAAATGATTGACATATGTCGATTTTGACAAGCCTAACAGAAAACCTGGCTAAACGAAGAGATTTCATAGTCAAATTTGATCCATATCGTGTAATAATTAAAAGAAAAAAAATAATATGTATATACTTATATGTAAAGGGGATGTACATTTTTTCCCTTTCAGACAGTCTCCCCTACTTGAAAAACGAAACAATTTCACCACACAATACTTATTTATTTATTTATTTATTTATTTATTTATTTATTTATTTATTTATTCTGTATTGCCACCATGAATGTATTTTCTGCATTGTCATATTCGCTCATATGTAACTGATATGTTATCTGAGCTTTCAATAAAGAGAATGTTTGTTTGTTTTTTTTTTGTTGTTGAAAACTTGCCCATGCAATAAACAGAGATGTTTTGAGCTTTTAAAATTGAAAAATTTCAGCTGATTTTTTTTTTTTTTTTTTTTTATTTTTCTTATTTTGTTTTTCTCAAAACATAGATTGTGGTTACACGCTAGCACCGCCTCGATGAGGCGCTTCTAACGAGTACCCACAATCTATGTTTTGGAGCAAAAATAAGAAAAATAGGTATACCCCTGCAAACCCCAGTTTTACTAGTATATAAAAGTGGGGTATAAGGGGGTATTTATTTCACGGCCATGTTTTCCTGATGAAAATTGTATGATGAAAATATACAGCGAAATTGATGAACCATCAGCGGATTTAGGACATCACAATACTGAATTTATGCTTATCTGACTAGATGCTTTGGCCGTGCACTGGCTGCTTCATTTTTCTATTACATGTATTTTGGAATTAAAAAGTTAATGATTACGATTCCCTGCTCCTTCTGTTTATAGCATTTTACGCCAGTAACGGTAAATCACTGACACTGTTTGCGACGGATGTTTTCTCCGAGAGGGAAGGGTGCGCCGGGATTTCCAGTGGGAATTAAACAATTTTGAAAACAAGGGGTCTAATTCCCCAATCATTGGTCGCATTGTGATGTCCTAAATCCCCTGGTGGATCATCAATTTCGCTGTATATTCTCATGTACAATGTCTTAGTAAAGCATCTAATTTACAATCACTAGGTCATCATGGGTATGCTGTCTAATTCCCAGGGATTGGAATAAATTTGTTGTCTAATTCCCCCTGTAACCCCACCCTTCCGAAGAAATACATTGATAGGTGCATAAATACGATATATTTGTTTTTTAATTTCACTAACAAAGCTCTAAGCCATGTTTGAACAATAATGTAGACCTCAAAACCTACTTTGAGAAAGACACTTACGAGTCTGACGACCATATTATAACATTTTCCCACCGAGAAACTCTGGGGTCTTAGCCACCACGTTGTTTCCAGTTCCATAGCCAATAGCGTTGTAATGAAACTTCAAGTATTGTCACACGCTGGGGGCCCTTCAATTTCACTTTTTTCATGAATCGTGCTCAAAGGCGTCCAATTTATCATTTGCATATCTATAAACTACAAGATAGCGTACGATATCATAGAAAAACAGTATTTCATGAAAAATCATGAGATTTCGTGGTTCAGTGCCTCCACTTTGCAGAGGTTACACTTTTACTGGCTGCAGCTGGCGACATCGGACCATCGAACGTAAGTTTGTGACTCATTTGTGGGTCCCGCGCCGCCAAGCCAGTAGCTGTCATCATTGATAATCGGAAAATGAAACTGTAAAACAACAACAAACCCGCACATGTGTCTCTCTATCCGCCATTTTCTTCCTTAGCCATAGCGTTGAAATTGCCTTAGCCTATGCGTTCGTGCCTTAGCCAGTGCGTTTACGTTTACCAGTGTGGTATTGATCCCAGGAAATTGAAGACCCCTACCACTTGGTCAAAGAGCTTGCCTGTCTGAACTTAATTAAATCATAAATGTTCAAGAACATCATGGATAGTGAAACTTGTTCTCTTTTTCTAAACCTACTTTTTACGCCCTTTCAAGATTCCTTCAGCTCATATGAGATGGTCATATCAGTAGGCGGGGCGAAAACTGAAGTACTCTTAGACAAAATACTTTGTACACCCTTAAGCACACTACCCAAGGCAAAGAGGGCTTGAATCCACATACACTGGTGAGACAAAGGAATGATTAAGAGCAGTAATGGAAAAAATTGTTGACAAGATTAATATGAACCACTTTTCATATGAAATTGTTCTGCCAATACTCTATTGTCTGACACTATGGTCACTTTCATTTGAGGTGGCCCCGTGTTTCTTAATCACTCGATCATTTCACCACTGTGTCTGATGTGGGTTCGAGCCCCGCTCTGGCCACATGTGAGACAAGCCAAGTTCTGCTTGCGGGTGTGCCAGGTGGTTTTTCTCGGGGGTTCTCCCGTTTTCACCCCACCTATTGATTGGACCGTCTCATATGAGCTGAAATAATCTTGAAAGGGACATTTAACTGTCTCAGAAAAAAAAAAAAAAAACACTTTCATTTGAATAAGTTTTACTGTTTCTTTGAACTGTATACATGTACTGATTTATTTTCAGGTGAAAAACCAGCAGTGTGGTCATGATTCCATGGTCATTGAGGTGTTCTAAATTAGCCTTGGGTAAGACAAATAAAATTTCTGTCTTTGTTGCAAATACTTATTCAGGGTGTCCATGGTCAGGGAAAAAGTCAGAGAGAAATCACTTTTTTCAAAGCCAAGCTAGGAATTGTCAGGGATTTTTGACATCAGTCAGGCAATTTTTCAATTTAAGCCAAAATCAGGAAATTTTGAAAAACAGGTTTATAAATTGCCAAACTACAATGAACACAAACATTCTTCAACCTGTTGCTTGTCCTTATGAACACAAAACTGAAGTAACTAGGATAAGCAAACTTGATGTAGAAATTCAATCTATAGATTCAATATGTAGATCATAATAAGTTGATTATTATTATTTTCAGCAACTGTAGATATTCACGGTGCTGTCCTGGACTGTGACCTTTGGACCAGGAGGGGCATTAATTTCTGTTATTGTACAAGTCATAATTTCATAGGTAAGTGCTCCTTATATGACCCTCTTTCCCTAAACCCTCCTCTGGAAACTACCATAACATTTTTCCAGAGTAGAATAAAATTTAGTGATTGACATGCATAAAATTTGCTTTCCAAATGTTTTGATGTATGCAAAAGTTTTCAAACTGTGTTCACAAATTCAAAATTTTATTTCCAAAAATGTTCTTGAATTAGGCTCCATCCTGAAAATTAGATGGAATGTTTCTCACAACAGAAGTCCCATATTTGCTGAAATAATTGATTTTTAAATTTTTGAAGTACCTCCCACCAGTGCATGTAAAATGCAGGGTTAACACTGCTATTCAGTACTATAATGTTATGATTTTGTCAACTGATTTTCAAAATTTGTGTTGAACTTTTTAGGGATCGAGGAATGCAGTGGGAAAACAATATCAGATACATTTCCCTGTTGCTGTTTTTGAACTAGGTGAATAGCTAAAAAGGTATGTTTTAAGGATGCTTGGTTGAAGTACAGTATGGTTACTCATGAAGATTTGGTCATGAAGATATTTATACATTTCTTCTTTCCTCATATTCTGCTTCCCCATGATCCAAGAACAGATGTCAGTAAAAAGAATACTGGTAAAGCCCTGTATATCCGTGATGCAACCAAATTTCTTAAGCACAGATTGATGCAACATTCCATCATGACAAAATGGAGTGTAGTGTTTGGAAGCCAGATTGATTTGAGTGCAACTTACGGTGACAGACAACCTACAGACAGACAATGACCTCTTTGCTGTAGGTTGAATCCCAATGGATTATTTAGCTTCCAATCACTGGGCTGCTTGTCATGTGTCGTGAAATGCTGCATCAGTCTGCACTGTAAGAATCACAGGTATACAGGATGGTAATAACTGCCTCAGATTGATTTGTATATATCTGACCATCCTAATAACACAGCTGAGCAGCAATTGTCTGCGAATGTAAAACATTAAGTCAAGCAAATATGCATCTAATAAATTTGTACTTATACATCTATGATTTAAAACTTAATCATAGTCTAAAGTTTTGGAATATCCATCTTAATTGCTAAAATAGGAAATCTTTTACAGAATATAGAGTGAATTTATATGCACTTTACACTCTACTTTTATAGAAGTTGAGGCATTTTCCTTGGCAAGGTTTCATGTAATTTATTAGAGGTGTTTAAATCTATTTCAGATTTATTTACGGTTTGATCTTTGAAGTGGGAATACAGTATTGACCAGTGTCAAATGCATCATTGACCATGGAAACTCGAACATTGTTAACACATTACCAGAGAAATGCTCAGTCAGCATAAACATTATGGACTGATTTAGATTCAATTCTGAAACTCCCCATCTTGCCAGCAAGTTCATTCATTTAGGATTCTGTTTTGTCAAAGCGCAATTACTACCTGTAGTTGAATCATCAAACTACTTTACTGTTTTTCAAATATTCTTAGTAAAAGTTAGCAAATACCATCTAACGACTTCTGATTTCCTTTGAGACTTTCCAGATTGTAGATTCTACTTTTCATGTGAAAGTTGTCTGTTTTAGCTTAAGAAAATGCACTATATTTATTAAATTGTACAGACCTGTGAAGGTGTCACTTAAATATTAAAACTCAATTTCAAGAATCTTAGTTAGAAAAGTGAGACATTAGAACTGAAAAATGCTTGGCAACATTTTCCATATAGGAGTTCTGTTAATTAAAATATTTCAGAAATGTAATAGACTATTAAATGAGCCATGACACCAGAAAATTGGTCTTCAGGGTTTCCGACCAGGTCTTACACATACCGGTCTGTTCAGTCACAGGAAAAGGAAAGAAGCTTGAAAGTTTAAGTAGAAAAGAATTGTACTATATGTGTAGCGAAAACAAGGGCGCTTATCAGATGTACAGTTACTACTCAGCTGATCTGCGGCTTTGTTTTCGCATTTGCAAAAATCCTGTTTTTCTCATGATGTGGCTCAAATTGTAAATGTTATAGGAAATTATATTCATTTTAAAAGAATAAATTCTACACACCCATATACTTGCTGTGTTTATATATAGTTTGTACATGTGACTCTGTGCCAGATATTTAAACCAAAATCATTTCCATTATATTGACTACATGTACTTGTACATGTAGCTCGATAGAAAGGTTGTAGTTCAAATCCTGCTCCTAAGACATAAGTACTAGGATGTGTTGTTGAACAATGCTTTTGTAACCATCAAGTAGCCAAACAATGTGGCCTGTCTTGTAATAATGAAAAATGGTTGACTGTACTGTTCAGCCTGAATGCTAACAAAACTGAAACATGGCTTTACGAATTTAAAATGGGAAGTAAAATAAATGGGAGGCCTGGTGGTGTATAGTCTCAATTTACAACACGTTTTAAGAGATAACGTGTCTTGGAACAGAATAACTATAGAATTGCAGACTGGTTATTTAATAATACATTTATTTGTGCCTTGTTGAATACTTCTTCTGGTGCATATGATGCATATCCGTAATCTGGTCATGTAAACCAGTTTGAAAGTCCTGGCATTTTGCATACAGTTTAATGATGAGAGCCATACGTTTTTGTAAGTAAAGGCATCTAAGTTACGATTTGATGCACAGATATGACCATTGACCAATTTGACCAAAGTTGTTCATTTGGTTAAGGAACAAAACAAACAAAATTCAAGCGTGCGGTATTCTGATAAATTGGTTGGTTGCCCATTAGGTGTGCCTATTTCATATTACTGTTTAGTTTATTTGAATTTAGACTTAATGTTTCAGTCATGCTGGGACTATATGTAAACTATATGTATACACTAATTTATTTACAGATAAAAATAGTTATTTTAAAATTATTTTTATCATGTTTGTATAAAAAGAGTGTTATATAATAAAACAATTGTTGACTATTGAGTCATTGGATATGATGTGATATCCAACAGAGACTACCAATATTGACCTCGGCTTCGCCTCGGTCAATATCGGTAGTCTCTGTTGGATATCACATCATATTCAATGACTCAATAATCAATAATTGTATAATATTGTACGTCAGTTTGACAAAAATACAATGCCTTTGAGAGATCCTTACATTACGAAAACATCTCCGTTTGCAAAATAGTGTTCTATGATTCTGCTGATTTTGATTGTAATTTTGCATTTATTACACTTGTTACCAATAAAATTGTGCAATATGATCACCCAATCGATTCGATGATAACAGATAACCACAATATATGATTTTATGGACTTATGTTAAAAATCAATAATTTCATACCAACCCTGATTTTCCCCCATTGAAAATATGGAGACATACAAAAGGTGCAAACAGCACAAAACAATTAGAATAGCAACAGAAGTATCATTCTAGTCTAAGAAATGGTCATATAAATTTAAAACATATTAAGAGAAAGTTCTTAATCCAACGTATAATTGGGCAAATAGGTCACTGTATAGGCGGCAACTTTAATATTCATATCTGGGCGTGGTCAGCTCGTCCATCTGTTAAAGTAGGGAGATTATATAGAAAAGCCTAGAGTGCTGTCACATATTTACCGTTAGAGATCAGCTACCTGTATTTTGTCCAATCCAGACAATGTTGTATTTCATTCGTAGTTTCTAACGTAAAACATGTGAGATGAATCTTTCAACTATTTACCTTTACCTTTAGCTTTTACCTAGGTCAAAGTAGACCGTAACCAATAACGTATTCATGAGGTAATGCCCGTACAGTAACCTATATGCCGAATTATACCCACTAAGTGGATGAGCAAAGAAGACCAGTTAAACCGGAAATTCGAAGTAAAGGTATATCATATTTTAACAAATCGATGACATACAGAAACTCATTAACATTTAAATCTTCCTTTTGCATTTAATGTACATTTGCATGAAAATCAGAACAAATATTGTTTCCAAAGCATATGAACGACTGTTTCATTATAGATACAGTAAAATGTCAAAAGACAGACGAATTGTCTGCATAGTTTGTCAAGATTATTTTGCTTTAAGTGCATAGACGTAAGCAAAGAACAATGAGGATTTTAAAATAAATTTACATCGCCAGTGTGTCTGGAACTAAATTCTTGGATTGGTTTTGTGATGGCTATTACAGAGAACTTGATACCTTGTTGTATGCCGTTTACGTTTTCTTGAATCTTGAAAAAATGGGTACTTAAAAAATATAGTGAAAGCCATATTCTTGTCAGCCATGAAAATACACCGCTTTACATTACGAAAACTTGCCCATGCAATATACAGAGATTTTTTGAGCTTTAAAAACTGAACATTTTCAGCTGAAAAAAAATGAAAATTTTTGCTTAAAACATAGATTGTGGGTACACGTTAGAACCGCCTCGGTAAGGCGGTTCTAACGAGTACCCACAATCTATGTTTTGCAGCAAAAATAAGAAAAATAGGTATACCCCTGCATACCCCAGTTTTGCTAAATTTATTGCTCGGACATTTTTTTCTGATGAGTAATCAAGCTATTTTTCAGCGTTAGCAATGTCATGAAATAAAATATAAAAGCTTGATCCTTTGGAAGCAGTGAAAACGTTCAAAGGGATGTAGTATGAGCCGTGTTGTGCAATTTCGGATGCTGAACCCTTATCTGTGACCCTTTATAAACCGGCGATGATAGCCAGATAAATATACTGCAATTTAAAAAAAATACACAAGGCAGGTCTAAATCAAAGACACATGCCTAAACTGGGTCAAATAACTAAAGCAATATTTAGAAGATGACTCTAACGTCCAATTTTAGTACTCTGAATAAAAAGATCGAAAGAAATACAAATATGTAAATATAATCTGTACTATGGATGATGTATGGGGAGACGTTTTAGAACCGCTACATGACACAACCTGCATTGAGTAATGCTTTCTTGTTTCTTTAACATGACTATTCCTAGAAGTGCGGCTATAGTTTATGAAATTTTGAATTAACAGAATCACCAAATAATTTTTGAATTATATCACTTGAGAGAAGGAAGAAAGTAGATGATCTCAGCCTCGCCGTAGATTTCGTCATTGAAGTCTAGACCGAAATCAACTTCCGCTTTCTTCGTTTCCGCGAGTGTTATTTACCTTTCATAAAATGTCAATTCACCCGAAAATAATTTGGCTGTTCACTTAGCCCTCTGCATTTTACTTGTTCTGTCCAAGCTAGCACTGTGACCACCTTATACCTTCAATAGCTGCTCACCCTGCTTTCCGTTATTCATGTTAAACGTTGGTATCTATGTTTAGTATTTTCGCAATATGATCTTTCCTATTTCTTGTATATCACTGAACCACTGAAGAAGCTGAGGGTGAGGTTAGGTACCTGTAAAACCGGTTTAAGCCCGCCAGTAACTTTGTGTTACTGATCGTTCCAAGTCGATACTTCTGTGGTGGTTCTTTTTGTTTTATGTCTTGGTGTTTAATTTTTTTTTGTGCTGTTGGCGCCTTATGTATGTTTTCATATTTTTAGTTAAGTTAAGGTAACTGAGTGGCCACCTATTGGGAAAATAGCTGCTCATTCGGCTTACGGTATGTTTCATGGTATAAGTACCTGATTGTTAGTTTGGTTTTTTCCCACCTCAGTTTTTGGAGTGGGAATCTTTTTCTGATTGCGCCTTTTCCTGAACTTTGCCTACTTGTACCTCCTCAATACCAGGAAAAACATTTTCATGAAAAGAATACCCATTCATACCCCAATTGTAGCAAGACTGGGGTTTACAGCGGTATACCTATTTTTCTTATTTTTGTTCCAAAACATAGATTGTGGATACTCGTTAGAACCGCCTCCCTAACGTTCTAACGTGTACCCACAATTAATGTTTTGGAACATAAATAAGAAAATTAAGTATACCCCTGCATAAGAACAACAATAACAACAAAAAAAAAAAAAAAAAAAAAAAAAAAAAAAAAAAAAAAAAAAAAAAAAAAAAAATGTATATATAAGTGGTTTCTTTTTCTTTTTTTTTTTTTAATAAAAAATGTATATTGCATGAGCATGTTTTCGAAATGAAGTAAAGCACTGCTTCCTTTAGGACAGTGCAAAAGGAAATGCCACATGAAATCACGTTATCAAAATTAATGCGTCTGAGCTTCCGTCTCCCCCGCTTCCAAAAATAGAAATATTTAACACGGTGCTTTGATTGTGTGGCGTATTAGCGGGAGCAATGTAATTTGTTGATTAGTTCTGTTATGTTTACTTCACTGAACACGGCCAAGTCTCGAATATGCTTTTGGCCTTTATAAACTTACGTGATATTTTCGAATGATATAATTTACTTAAATTCTAGAGATCCTTGAATAAGGATCGAACAACTAACTTTATGCTGTGAAACACTGCAGAAGCTGGGTCGAAGTTATGGCCATGTAAAACAAGATTAAGCCTGCCAGTAGTTTCATGTTACTGATCGTTCCAAGTCAAAACTTCTGTTGTGGTTCTAATTGTTTTATATTTTGGAGTCGATTTTTGTGCTATTTGAACCTTATGGACGTTTTCATATTTTAATTTAAGTTCGGGTAACTGAGTGGCTGCCTATTGGGAAATAGCTGTTCACTCGGTTTCCGATATGTTTTCTTGGTATAAGTACCTAAGTGTCAATTTAGTTTTTTCCCATCCCTCGGTTTTGTGATATGGAATTTCTTTCTGACTGAGCCTTTTCCTGATCATTGCCTACTTGTACTACCATCTGGCGAATTTCTATTCTTAGAACAAAATCACAAAAACTGATATGAGCCGCGACGCCAGAAAACCGGTCTTCGGGGTTTCCGACCTGGTCCGACAAAAACTGACTTGTACAGCTACTGAAGATGGCTAGAAGCTTGAAATGTCGGATTTAGAAAGAAGAGGGATTGTACTACTATCCGTGCAACGGAAACAAAGGCGTTGATCAGCTTCGCGTTTACCGCGAAGCTGATCTGCGCATTTGTATTAGCCCAAGCATTTTGTTGGGTTTCTTATTATATGCAGTGGCTCAAATGATATAGCACTTAGATAAAAGATTGAATGTCAAATCGACAAACATGCAATGCCTTTGAGAGTTCCGTAAATAGTAACATCCTCAAAGAAATTAATGTACGCACGCAAACAAACGTTTAAGGATATCCTGTTAGTGTACGTGGTATAAGAACAAAAGAAATGGTTTGTTGATCAGAAACTACAAGACTTGTAAAAATGAGAAGGCAATGATCAGAAAAAGGCGCGATCAGAAAGAAATTTCCACTCCAAAAACCGAGATGGGAATAAAACTAAATTGACAAATGAATTAGGTACTTATAATAAGAAAACATATCGTAAGCCATATGGGCAGCTATTTCCCAATAGGCGGCCACTCCGTTACCCAAACTTATATGTGTCAAACAGCACAAAAATTCGACTCCAAAATATAAAACAATAAGAACCACAACATAAGTATCGCATTGGAACGAACAGTTATATAAATTACTGGGGGGGGGGGGGGGGGGGCTTAAACCGGTTTCAGAGAGCCCTAAACTCACACTCATCTTCCGCAGTACGAAACCGGCACAATCAGAGCCAACGTACGGAAAACAAGTAGGGGCTCATTTATTTATTTATTTATTTATTTATTTATTTATTTATTTATTTATTTATTTATTTATTTATTTCAAGAGGGTAGACACATTTAGCCAGACGGATATCCAACCATGTGGTCATGTGCAAGAAAATTAATATAAACATTAAGATATAATAACAAAATCATATATACGTATATACAATATATCTTTCAAAGACATTCATCTTGTTCTATGTCACTGTCCGCTGCAAAAATGACCGGGAGGAGTTTCTGTTAACAATAATAGGACTGCAGATATAAAGGGCTTTCTAAACAAAAACATAGACTGTGAGTCGAGGCGGTTCTAACGTGTACCCACAATCTATCTTTTAAGTAAGAATAATAAAACTGGCATTTTTTTCAACTGAAAAGGTTGATTTCTTTCAACTTTTATATTACATTGGCGTGTTTTGCTTGTTAACAAGTATATTAAATATTTTAAAATTAAATCATCAAGCATTTTTTGGAAAAAAAAAAATCAATTCGATCAATGGTGGCTACAAAATAGGGCCCGAAGGGAGTTTCTGTTTACTAAGATACGACTACAGATATAGTGTTGACATTTCTGACACTTTATGTATCGATTATTATTGACACCTCCCCCGCTTTTTCAGATATCGAATTTTGCCCAAGAACGATATGCTAACAGAGCTGTCAGTGACATGTTATGGTAATGACACATTATGGTAATGTTGCTTCTTTTTAGAAATATCAAATAAAAATACAATTTGCCATCTAAAGATCTATGTCAAGAAACTCCCATCGGTGTTCCATCGGGAAAACATGTCCGTGTAAAGTATACCCCCAAATTCCTCGCATTTATATAGCAAAACTGGGGTATGCAGGGGTATGCCTATTTTTGAAATTTTTGCTCCAAAATATAGATTGTGGGTACTCGTTAGAAACGCCTCGCCGAGGCGGTTCTAACGTGTACCCACAATCTATGTTTTGAGCAAAAATAAGAAAATATCATTTTTTTCCGATGAAATTTTCAATTTTTACAGCTGAAAATAATCTCTGTATATTGCATGGGCAAGTTTTCGTAATGCAGTGAGCCCTTTTACATGTTGGAGCAGACGATGCCTCATCTAGATCTCTCACATGTGACGCTTTGATTTATGGGATAAATATGGCCGCAATGGCGGCAACAATGAATATCCTCAATTCCTGACAATAAAAGGAAAGTCTACGCATGCCAAGTACTCTCAATATGGCGAAATAAAATGGGCACGATGGCGGTCAATCCCAGAAGCCAAGCGTGACAGTAGACAGGTCAGTGATAAAGCGCTACTTGGCAGCGACAATGCATGTTGGAGTATAACGAGGTACCGAAGTGCAACGTAGCTGGTATAGAAGTAATCATCACATGCTATTTTTATAACGTGACAACCAATATCTGGGCAAATTGTCCAGTGGAACATCTTTAAACATGCAAAATTATTCTTCTGTAAACCGATGGTTCTATTGCTCAGGCAGACTTTGTTAGACAAGTTATCTGTCTCAGTCTAAAGCGATGCATTAAACAACATAATAGTGTTTATTTTGGAGAGAAAGGCATTAGGAATAATTATGTAAATGGGTTTGCTATCTTGGTGTGTACTTATTGAAATTGAATAGGAGCTCTCCTACCTTTAGTGCATCACGAAAACATGTCCGTGTGATGTATACCCCCTTGAACCCCACTTTTATGTAGAAAAAATGGGGTTTGAGAGGGTATACCTATTTTTCTTATTTTTGATCCAAAACATACATTGTGGGTACTCGTTAGAACCGCCTCGGCGAGGCGGTTCTAACGTGTACCCACAATGTATGTTAAATATTAAAAATATCCAAATTTTTCCAACGAAATTTTCAATTTTTACAGCTAAAAAAATTCTCTGTATATTGCATGGGCAAGTTTTCGTAATGGAAAATAGGAAGGGACAAAAATGAAATATGACTTCTTTGGGAGTTTACTTAAGGTTCTAAGATTATTATTGCCTTTCCATAATAACATATTCACCAATTTTGCATTATCGGCTGGTTTCCTGCTGACAAAAAATCAATATTGGAAACACAGGTAACCAGAACCCCCCTGAGGGGGGTTTCTGGTTACCTGTATTTCCAATATTGATTTTTTCTCAGCTGGGAACCAGCGGATAATGCAAAATTGGTGAATAAAGAGAAACAAGTAGGCAACGATCAGGAAAAGACACAATCAGAAAAAAGATTCCCACTCCAAAAACCGAGGTGGGAAAAAACTAAATTAACAATCAGGTACTTATACCATGAAAACATATGGTAAGCCGAATGAACAGCTATTTTCCCAATAGGTGGCCACTCAGTTACATAAACTTAACTAAAAATATGACAACATACATAAGGCGCAAACAGCACAAAAATTTAAACACCAACTTGAAGACATAAAACAAGAAGAACCACCACAGAAGTAATCCGTTTCTTTAACAGACAAAAACAATTTGATATCACCTAAGCAATTGATTTTGAAAACATAAAGTGAGTGCAAACTAAGAAAATAACCTTTCAAAACACAGGACGACCACATATGACGTCACATAATTAACGAACCGTGTTTTGTATTTGAGCCTGTGCATGAGAAAACCAACAATTTGCATAAGCGAAAACAAAGCCGCAGATCAGCTTCGCGGTGACCGCGAAGCTGATCAGCGCCTTTGTTTTCGCTACACGGATAGTACAATCTCTCTTCTTCTTAAATCCGTAATTTCAAGCTTCTAGCCTGCTTCTGTGACTGTACAGCCTGGTTTGTGTCGGACCTGGTCTGAAACTCAAATTGTTGGTTTTCTCATGCACAGGCTCATTTCTATTTATGGGAGAGTCAGCAGCTCAGACGCATTTATTTGGATAACGTGATTTATGTGACATTTTCTTTCTGTACTGTCACAAAGAAGGCAATGGTGCCGTAACAAAAATATGGAGGAAAATGGCACAAGAATGACTAAGTGATACCCCGGAACATAAATGTGTTTTCTGGCTTGATATTTAAACGAATGTTTAAGAAAATGATAACAGAGAGTGATTATATTGAAACCAACGTATGTTAGTAGATGACTTGTGACGCCTGTAAGTTTAAAGTCGACATGTTGTCAAGAAAATAACTTACAATGTCATAGTACCAATTTGGTATCCCAGGCTACATTGTACATGTACAAGTAGGCAATGATCAGGAAAAGACGAAATCAGAAAGAAATTCCCATTGCAAAAACCGAAGTGGGAAAAACTAAACTAAGAATCACATTTTCAACTTCCAGCTCAACTTACTTCCAGACACTCTGGCCTTGCATTACGAAAACATGCCCATGCAATATACAGAGATTTTTAAAGTTGTAAAAAATGAAAAAAATCAGTATAAATTTTTTGACATTTTTCTTATTTTTGCTCAAAACATAGATTGTGGGTACACGTTAGAACCGCCTCGCCGAGGCGGTTCTAACGAGTACCCACAATCTATGTTTTGGAGCAAAAATAAGAAAAATAGGTATACCCCTGGATACCCCAGTTTTGCTATATAAAAGTGGGGTTCAAGGGGGTATACATTACACGGACATGTTTTCATGATGTAAATTTATATTTAAAATCCTCAGTGATTCTGTGTATACGTATTTGTACTTAAAACGGTATAATCTTGACAAATAGTGCAGACAATCTGTCTGTCTTTCGACATTTTACAGTATTTATAATGGATCAGTCGTACATATGTTTTGAGAAACATCGCTTGTTGTGATTGCATGCAAATGCAGAAGTTAAGAAAAAGGCAAATGAAAGATCAAAATGCAAATGACTGTACTTACGAGCATGGAAACCAAGGATTCGCTCGTATAACTTCCAAAAATATATGC
The DNA here is from genome assembly GCA_964017185.1 of Rugalucina vietnamica. Taxonomy (NCBI): domain Eukaryota; kingdom Metazoa; phylum Mollusca; class Bivalvia; order Lucinida; family Lucinidae; genus Rugalucina; species Rugalucina vietnamica. The sequence continues at coordinate 32,273,312 of OZ024883.1, read as the reverse complement.
ATCAGGAAAACATGTCCGTGAAATGTATACCCCCTTAAACCCCACTTTTATATAGAAAAACTGGGGTATGCGGGGGTATACCTATTTTTCTTATTTTTGCTCAAAATATAGATTGTGGGTACACGTTAGAACCGCCTCGCCGAGGCGGTTCTAACGTGTACCCACAATCTATGTTTTGAGCAAAAATAAGATAAATATCAAAATTTTTCCTCTGAAAATTATCGATTTTTGACCTGAAAAAATTACTGTATATTGCATCAGCGTGTTTTCGTAATGTACGAGCATGGAAACCAAGGATTCGCTCATATAACTTCCAAAAATATATGAAGGCAAAAATAAGCAATGATCAGGAGCTGTTGCAATCAGGTCCAAAGTCATTACGAAAACTTGCCCATGCAATATACAGAAATTTTTTTGGTTGTAAAAATGAAAATTTTCACTGGAAAATTTTTGATATTTTGCTCATAACATAGATCGTGGGTACACGTTAGAACCGCCTCGCCGAGGCGGTTCTAACGAGTACCCACAATCTATGTTTTGGAGCAAAAATAAGAAAATAGGTATACCCCCGCATACCCCAGTTTTGCTATATAAAAGTGGGGTATAAGGGGGTATACATTACACGGACATGTTTTCCTGATGGTCCACATTAAGGCCTTGCCACACATAAACGAAAGTTCATCAACCAGGTTAACATGGTATAGTTTAGCTACATGTATAAGGAATATTCACTCGTTCTTTTTTTACGTATTTAATAGATATAAAAAGGTAAATCTAAACAATGATAAAAAAATGGAGCGATCAGATCCAAAAGCTGAGTTGGGATAAAACTAATTGAACATTAGGTACTAACACAAAGAGAAAATATCGTTAGCCGAGTGAGCAGCTTTTTCCTAATAGGCGGTCACGTGCACCAAGTCATATATGAAAACTTACACAACAGCACAAAAATCGCTAGCAAAATATAAAATTAGAACAACAACATAACTGAAGAATTAAGTATGTTTGCACTATTTGGGTAGAAAAAATCACATATGTGACCCAATTCCAAAGTGTGAACAAATAGGTTTACAAAAGAAAAGAGACTATATTCCGGGTAAAACGCATATTATTGCTTTGAATAAACCAATTTCTTGTCTGCATTCCAAGATTCCAAGATTATTGACAAATTAGCCAAAAAAAAAAAAAAAAAAAAAAAAAAATATTTATTTACTTAAACACGCGGAATTCGATTTTCTAAGATTCACCAGTTATTACGGAACCCGGGAAGGGACATTTTTTTTTTCTCTTTTTTTATCATGTTTAAACAACTTATTATCTTGTTTAAACAACTTATTTATCTTGTTATATCAAGATAATTATCTTGTTATATCAAGATAATTATCTTGTGCAAACAAGATAATTAAGTTGTTTAAACAACATAATAAGTTGTTTAAACAAGATAATTATCTTGTGCAAACGAGATAATTAAGTTGTTTAAACAACATAATAAGTTGTTTAAACAAGATAAAAAAGAAAAAAAAAAATGTCCCTTCCCGGGTTCCGTAAGTTATACCATTTTTCATTTAAGTGCAATAATATCTTCACCGAGATTTTTTTTTTCAGAACGGACATGCTCAAAAAATCTAAATTTTCGAAACTATTATTTTTTTAGGTCAAAGTGACAGCGATCTAATAATAAATCCATACTGCAACTACGTGTACACGTAGAAATTGGAGATAATAAATCAGAATAACTATATCAACTTAATTTTGGTTTCACATTTAATTAAATGCCTATTAATATTGTTGGTACATGTTAGAAGACTATGATCGTATTTTCTAAAAAGGTACAAGTAGGCAGCGATCAGGAAAAGGCGCAATCAGAAAAAAAATCCCACTCCAAAAACCGTGATGGGAAAAAAGAAATTAACAATCAGGTACTTATTCCATGAAAACATATCGTAAGCCGAATAAGCAGCTATTTTCCCAATAGGTGGCCACTCAGTTATCTAAACTTAACTAAAGTAGGAATACATGCATAAGGCGCCAACAGCGCAAAAGAAATTTAAACACCAATACATAAACAATAAGAACCACTACAGAAGGATCGCCTTGGAACGATCAGTAATATAAAATTACTGGCGGGCTTAAATCGATTTTACAGGTACCTAACCTCAACCTCAGCTTCTGCAGTGGTTCACAACATTAATTTAGTTGTTCGGTTCTCGTGGTGAATCTCTAGCTAGTCAATGAATCATCATGGGCATGCCTTTATATTCATAACTGACAAGGATAGGGAATATTTTACCGTACGTTTTAAAGTCAACATTTGTCAAGATTTAAGAAAGAAAACGTAAACACTCTCACTGAATATGCCACTTTCTTCCAAAATTCTCTGAGGGAGCTAACTGTTTCCCCCTAATAAATCTGTCAGCAGGAGATGTAATTATGTTGATGCAGACCACATTAAATCAACAAACACATGGGGCAGGGTTTCTCAGATTCTTAGATAAATTATCAAAGAAGCTTGTACTGATAAAATGTGCCTTCATTGTTTCCAACTAGTTCAGGTACAGACAAACCTGCATAGCTTAACTGAGAGTTTTCAATTTTGAACAGAGTGAGATGCTACTTTGCATAACACATCAAGACCTCAGTTTGTTTGATGACTTTGTCTTAGCCTACAATAAAAAAATATATTTTTTTGTGATGTGGCTCACACATTATAATCAAATTAATTAGTTTAATAATATTTAATTGCATATAATACAATGGGGTTGGGTCACAAGTGCTCACCACATTAGTTACGACCCTTCCCCTAAAATTAATTCAAATTCATCAAATTAATTCTTGTAGCAGAAAGGCTAAGATTTTCTTGAATGTGAAACTTTACAATTTGATGACACAAAACATTTGTATTAGTTCCAGTCTGATCATGACATGTTTTGTTTCCACAAGTCTAACTTTGAAACTTTTGTGTATAAAGTGACTTTATTTCAAGAGGGTGATAAAATGTAACATAGGTAATCTTCCATGAGGCCCTAATACTATAAAATAATAATATTATAATAATACTAATCTCCATCTTTGAGGAGGATAACCAAGACTTTTAGCATGAATGCCAGTCGTATTTATGGCCCTCTAGGAATCGTTAATGTTGCCAGGTATGCGACCCAGTCCTGTTAGCTCAAGCAGTAGAGTGTACAATTTATGATCAGGAGGTCATTGGTTCGGACCCTGGTTGTGCCATACAAAAAACATTAAAATGGTACCAGTTGCTACCATATGTCTTGCGCTCGGGGTCTTCCAGCAAGCAATGGCTTCTCTGCAAAACGAAACGCATTCAACTAGTAAGTCCGATAATAGTGTCTGCATTTACCAGAGGATCGTATGGAAGACTGACATTCAGGCTCAATATGATATCCTCCCAAAACATGGAAATTATTATTATTATTATTATTATTATTATTGTTATTATTATTATTATTATTATATACTGAGCAAACACTTCGGCTCTATATTTCTGCCTGTCTAATGTTTAAGTTAAAAATGTTTAAAATGAGTGAATTAATATGTTGAGGGGCCGTAAATTTCAAACAAGCATTAGAAACCATATCCTTGCACATGTTTTATTACTTGCTGGCTAATTTATTGCCCTCTTGCTGTGCTGGTCTTAATTTCTTGAACTGTGGTGTAATTGATATCATGATCCTGCTGATAAGGGCTATAAAATCTAACAGTTTCTGGATTCTCAGCGCTGAGGAAAATTTTGTCATAAAAGAAGAGAGTGTAAAGGTCATACAAAAAATTATTTCTCTATATTAAGCTATCACAAAACCAATCCAAGAACAGGATTCCAGACACATGGGCGATGTAAATCTATTTAAAAATCCCCAACGATTCTGCGCTTACGTATTTGCACTTAAAACGGTATAATTTTGACAAATGTTGCAGACTCCATGTCTGTCTTTTGACATTTTACTGTATTTATAATGAAACAGGCGTACATATGTTTTGGAAGCATCGTTTGTTATGATTTTCATGCAAATGCAGATAAATACAGGGAAGGAAAGATTAAAATGCAAATGCGTTTTCTATATCAGCAAAGATAAAAAGGTACAAGTAGGCAACGATCAGGAAAAGGCGCAATTAGAAAGAAATTCAAACCCCAAAAACCGAAGTGGGAAAAACTTTAATTGACAGCCAGATACCTGCATTAAGAAAACATATTGTAAGCCGAATGAGCATCTATTTCCCAATAGGCGGCCACCCAGTTACCCAAATCTATATAAATACGAAAATGCACACAAGGAGCAAACAGCACAAAAAATTCAACACCAATAAAACATCAATGGGGTTGAGTAGCATCCTGCCATGGAATGGTTTCCAGATGTCAGTTGAATGATGCCCTTATACATAAATGTACAGGAACTTAAGGAAATACTAGGGTAGGTTTGTGGCGCTGCTGGCGCTTGGGTTAAAACAATCACAGAGCATATAATTTTTGGTTAGAAAACTAATTCAGTCTTTTATATTTAATAACATTTCATGCCAGACACAAGGGAATAGATATTATTAAACTAACTGTGTTAATCGAAACCCAAACCGTTGTTCGCGGCTAAAAATGTTTCAGTAAAATACAAAGCCAAATATTAGCTGATGCCTATAAAAAGTTTCCAAGGTTCACCACTGTACAACCGCACCGATTTCACTTCCTGAATAATGTTGGCTAGAAATATTTGCTTAATGGGGTTTGGAAACAATATTTTCCAGTATTTCTGAAATCAGAAGTGGTTGTTATCCTAATTCAGTTTCGTTTCATGTTCATACTTGGAATAAATGGGAGCAAGCACTTTTTCAAAATGCCTTAAAAGAGTATATCTAAATTTGGGAATCACATTTGATAGTGTCGTTTTTTATGGATCAATCCATTCCCACTTTGTTACTTATTATTACTGCCCTAACACAAGGACAATCCTGACACAATAAACTAAATAACTGGATAGCAAATTGAAAATTAAAAAAAAAAAAATAAATAAATAAAAAAGGTTAGTTTTCTGTTGTTGTTTTTTTTTTTGCTCGGCGGTTCTAACGAGTATGTTTTGGATCAAAAATAAGAAATTTAGGTATAGCCCTGCAAAACCCAGTTTTCTGTATAAAATTGAGGTTTATGGGGGTATACATTTCACGAAGTCACGACATGTTTTCCTGATGTGAAAGGCTTAATAATGTTCTATAATAGAAACAATAACATGTGCTGAGGAGGCACCTATAATGCACCGGTCAATTTTATCACCGGCACCTAGGACAGGAATAACGGGGACACAGCGGGACTAAAGTGCCGGGAATCATCAGGAAAACATGTCCGTAAAATGTTTACCCCCTCAAACCCCACTTTTATATAGCAAAACTGGGGTATGCAGGGGTATATCTTTTTTTATTTTTGCTCCAAAACATAGATTGTGCGTACTCGTTAGAACCGCCTCGGCGAGTCGGTTCTAACGAGTACCCACAATCTATGTTTTGAGCAAAAATAAGAAAAATATCAAAAACGTTTTAGCTAAAATTTTTCAAAATTTAAAGCTACAAAAATCTCTGTATATTGCACAGGCAAGTTTTCGTAATGTTACCTCTGATGAGCCGCGGCAGTGCAGGGTTCTCGGCGGTTCTAGCGTGTACCCACAATCCATTTTTAGTGTAAAAATAAGAAAAATAGGTATACCCTGCATACCCCAGTTTTGCTATATAAAAGTTGGGTATAAGGGGTATATATTACATGGAAATGGTATCCTGATGAAACACGCTCAAACTGAATATACATACACATAAATCATTGAACGACCTAGTGACGAAAAATCTTTCTTAAACTACTACCAGTAATTTAGATCTAGAAAACCCAATTATTCTCCATAATAGAAGATGTTCTCCTGCTGAATTCTATCTTATTACACAAAATCTAATTTGGATCAATTTAAGATTCCTGATAGAAATATAAGCCTGTGCGTGAGAAAACCAACAATCTGGGGTGCCGACCAGGTCCGAGACAAACCGGGCTTTACAGTCACAGAAGCAGGCTAGAAGCTTGAAATTTCGGATTTAAGAAATGAAAGGATTGTACTATCAGTGCAGCGAAAACAAAGGCGCTGATCAGCTGTGCAGTAACAGCGGCTTAAAGTTGTTTTCGCCAATGCAAATTGTTGGTTTTCTCATGCGATGGCTCATATCAAATTGAACTGGTGTAAAAAATGTAGGTCTGAGAGATAGAACTTTCCCACGAAATCTTCTGAAATGTGAGCTTTAAGCGTTAAAAAGATACAATTGTGCTAGGATGAAATGATACACACTTGTACTATGATGTTCTCAAGGCTTAAACTTCGTGTCTACTAAACATCCGGGATTCACTATTCAGTCGAAATATTTGTGTGAACAACATTAAAAGAAACTCAGATCTTCAGAACACATTCATTGATCTTGCGTTATACAAATGCTCAAACGGCAAGCTCGAGTGGAAGGTGTTGTAACTTGTATGACCTAGCGTTTGTTTGCTTAATTTGATGCTTTACGTCCCACTCAACAGCTCTGGTGTCCTGACGCAGCTTCCATTTTATTGGATTCCTAGCCAACACAGATGTCATGACATCCAAAATGTTCTATCAAACATAACTATCCAAGCAACAACTAAGGCTTATATGTATGAATGGTTTGACAAAACCACTTTTCTTGTGCAGATTAGGGCCTTGTAAGTGGTTAATCAGTAATCACGTGATCGGTCAGTCAGTTCTAAGCTTTGCCTGAAGGCAAAAACAGCCAATTTATTTCTCACGACCGCAATCAATAGGCAGCGCCAATATTCCAACCATGTCACCCTTAAGAACTAGTGTGTCTCACAATGTTTTTAATGTGTTTGTTCGGTCCTTGTGCACTTAATGTCTGGTCCTTGTAGTTAGATTTTTATATAAGTAAAGGCTAGTGCCAGTTGGCTGGCTTCTGCGATTTACAACTATTTTAGCATTATAAGATATGGAAAAGAAACTCTGCTCTCCTCTACCCCCGAGCAATATCGCGAACTATTTCTGCAAAGGTTTCATCAACGCGTGCTTCGGGCGTTAAGGTGACTATTTTGCTGTTATGGTCGTTACTGCACAAGGTTTGGTACCACCATGCAATGTATGCGTTTTTTCAATGTTTGTACAACGAATCAACAGTTAAACATGAAAACAAAACATGATCATTTTGTACAAAGAATTATTACACAGAAAATAACAAACACAAATTATACGTACATAGTACCAACATATCTAAATTCAATACCAGACATAACAGCGAAATAGTATATTGGCAATCCGCTTCATCAGTGCACATGGTGCAGTTAAAATCATTACAAGTAACATCGTATATGCAACTTTGCCCCCTCCTTAACGCATTAATCCTTTAAAACGGCATTATGTTATATTTTTTTCTTTTGAGAATAAACATATGTGCTCGCTAGAACAATCATTTTATAACATTCTTATTTTATAACGGCAAAACTTCTTCAGCAGGGCTATCGGTATCATAAACTTCGAAAAACCTTTTCTAAATTTTATCTTAGACACTTTGAATTGATTTCCAAATATAATGTTGGGTTAAAGACGCTTTTAAGTGAGGGCCTTTCGGAACCTGAATTTTATGGTGACTTGGTTTACAAATATCAGAAACTTATAGGAATAAATGATTTTTCTTTTCAGTTCAGACAAATCATAACACGTTACAGACGTATAGGTTATAACTTGAATGTTATGCGACAGCCTGCATGCTTAGTTTTTAACCCAATCATGGTTGATAACTATGCTGCCTTCTTTAATTGCACACCGGTGGGTCGGGCGTCAGACTCTATGATGGCCCCGACTTAAAAGCTATTCATTTTAGTTGGTTGGGGCCGGAGCTTCTTGTATGTTGCTTGGCCCACCGGGGTCCAACTGGTGTTTTTCTTTTGCTCCGGAGTTAGTAGGTTATTCGGCGCCCAGGGATCTCCATCGTCGGGCAGCTTACTCAGTCTGTGAGTCCTGGTATTTGATTCATCAGGATGTTTATCATGATTTATTTGTTTGTTCTTGATGATTCATTGACTAGTTAGAGATTCACCACGAGGGCCGAAGAACTAACTAAATGTTATGAACCACTGCAGAAGCTGAGGGTGAGGTTAGGCGCCTGTAAAACCGGTTTAAGCACGCCAGTAACTTTGTGTTACTGATCGTTCCAAGGCGATACTTCTGTGGCGGTTCTTTTTGTTTTATGTTTTGGTGTTTAAAACAATTTTTGTGCTGTTGGCGCCTTAGGTGTGTTTTCATAGTTGTAGTTAAGTTAAGGTAACTGAATGGCCACCTATTGGGAAAATAGCTGCTCATTCGGCTTACGATATGTTTCATGGTATAAGTACCTGATTGTTAGTTTGTTTTTTCCCATCTCGGTTTTTGGAGTGGGAATCCTTTTCTGATTGCACCTTTTCCTGATCTTTGCCTACTTTTACCTTTCTATCTAATCCACAATCGTAACGCAAAGCAGAAATCAAACTTTATGTTGAAATGGTCATATATAATGCCCATCCCACCCCGAAATTGCAACATATTGCACACGTATGCAAAAGATAAACATTTCCATTTTCCCGGAATTATCCCGTAAGGATAGCACATATTTTCAGCATACAATTCCAACGCACCAACGATTTAAAATCAAAGCAGAAATAATAAATAAAGCTACGGAAATGACCATATATAAATAAAATGCAACATAATGCACGTTCAAGTGAAATTACCGTTTTCTCAGAATTATTCCATAACTTATCCAGTAAAAATTCGAACATGGTTCTTCCTGTACAGGCAAAACAGTTTTGCAAGCTATACGTAATTGAATTGAGCCGGGAATCGGACGATATCTAAATGTACTTCCTGGATTTTTAGGAGTCCGGCGAGTCTGTAGAGTCGCAGTATTTAAAAGGCATAGCTTTTGGTGAATTTAAACTCGGAGAAATTTAAAAGCATCATACCCCGAAAATTAAATGATCGGATAAAATGAAAATGCATTTGGTCATGATGCACTTGCACTTCGCACTCGTAACATTGCCGTCTTTGCTAAGTCTTGTCCTTACTCCAATATTGATCCAAGCTATGCCTTAGACGGAATTATCATGCGCCTTATCGGGAGAGAATCTCAATATGGAATTGCGTGCGCTTATGCCATACTTAGGGCGTGATAGGAACCGTTGATTTTTCTAAGACCGTTTTCATTAGTCAGAAACTGGCTGAAACTGGCATCAAGCGAAACGTACATTTGAAATAGTTTTCACAGTTCGGTAGCGTAATAACTCGAATAGCGTGTTGGCGTAAACTGCAAACATAGGTTTTATGTTGTAAAAAAACCCCTCTAGTTTAACTAGAATGAAAAAAATGTGTTTCTTGCCAAGGCGCTGCACATATTAAGCTGAAACGAACATAAGTGTTGCATGGAACGCAAAGCGTTAAATGATTGTTCAATTTATAGAATACAATTTTAAATGGGAAACTTTAATTTATGTGGAGCTCAGACTCCAAAGCTCCTTAGATGTGAAAAAGGGATGCTTTGGAATCTAACATTCAAACAGACACCACTTCATTTATATGCTTCATCAAATATGTCTTTTATGGTCGTATTTCTTTTTAGATGTTAAAAAGGGATGCTTTGGAATCTAACATTCAAACAGACACCGCTTCATTTATATGCTTCATCAAATATGTCTTTTGTGGTCGTATTTCTTTGGGATACATAAAAGTCAATGTATCGTTTCGTTTCTTTTCAACGTGGTCAGAAGCTGTACAAATATATGAGCCGCCACATGGGAAAACCAACAATCTGCCTATGCGAAAACAAAGGCGCAGATCAGCTTCGCAGTAACCTCAGCGCCTTTGTTTTCGCTACTCGGACAGTATAATTCCTCTTCTACTTAAATCCGAAATTTCAAGCTTCTAGCTATTTTCTGTACATGTACAGGCCGGTTATTGTCGGACCTGTTCGGAAACCACATTGTTGGTTTTCCCACGAGGCGGTTCATATGATAATACAAGTGAAATGCTATTTTTCGCCCAACGGATAGATTGCGTAACTCAACTATAAGTAAAACTAAAATTTTACTCAAACGCCTCAGTTTTACTGTAAAACACACGCAGCTTTGCTTTCAAATGATGCCATTAGTCATAGTCATACTTAACCCATATTTGACGAATAGATTTTCCCATCATTATCATAAGGGTGAGTCCACTTTCATTTTTAGGGGCGTCAGGAGTGATTTTTAAATTATTTTATTAAATTTTTCGATGAAAATTCTCTAAGCAAACAGAATAGCCCCAGATGGGACGCCGCGTTCTGCGGCGTCACATCTGGGGCTATTCTGTAAATGCCTATGTCCCACAAAAGGGAAGCAAGGCTTATATGAGTTAAGCTTTTTGTGAAACTTTTGTTAGAACAGCATTCCTTTCTTGCGACTTTGCCCATAAATAACCCTTTATTTCAATCTATTTGTCTAGAATGTCTAACAGAATGAAGTTACGACGCAAAATCTATTTCGTTAATTCGAAAACGCTGTTACATATATCTGGGGCGAGATGATCTTTTTATTGTTATTCGCCTTGCTTTTTATGTTCCCGATAAAATGACATTTTCTCACACGCCACAATGAGAGATGCCATTAAGAGTTGGTATGTCGGTTTACAACAACAGAAGAAATTGTCTAATGTAGAATTTCTGCGCAGTGAAAATAACACAAACGCACAAACACAAAAATGAAAGAAGCGGAGAAAAAGGAGAAGCCAAACATGTGAAGAGATGGAGTAGAAGAAGAATAGACGAACATTGAGTTGGAGCGCTAGTAGAGGAAGATGAAGACGAAGAAGAAGAGGAAAAAGAGGATAAAGAAGAAGAAAAAGAAGAGGAAAGCAAGTTACACAGAATAAAAATTAATGTGCGCTCAAGCTTCTTTGCTTTACGCCCTAAGCCATCGTCATACATGCCTGAGCTTTTAATGAAGCTTGTGTTGGATTTTGTAAAACCGTTACCGCTTTCTTGTGTTTTCGCCCCGAAATAACCCTTTATTTCAATCTATTTGTCTAGAACGTCTTACAGAATGAAGTTACGGCGCAAAATCTATTTCGTTAATTCGAAAACGCTGTAACAGTTACATATATTAGGCTCAAAACATACACTCTGTGTTCGCGTTAGAAACCACAATCTATGTTTTAGATCAAAAATAAGGCAAATAGACACACCCCTGCATACCCTATACCTATTTAAATTGGGGTATAATGGGGTATACATTACACGGACATGTTATCGTGATGAAAAAGCCAGGACCCGTGAGATCCAATTGACGTATTGTGAAGCTGAGCAATGTTGCTTGATGACGCAAAAATCACCAGGCATCATGACGTCGCTAGTGACGTTGTCGCTTTTTCTTATGAAAGCAAAAGTTTATATGGTTGTCTAAACGGTTTAGTTTTCTTCTTTAAATAGGCCTCTCGACGAGAACGTAACTGTTGCAAACTGTATTTTGCCAAATGCTTGAATGTTTGTCTATGTCAAGTTTACAGTTTAAACAACCACAAATCAATAATGCAGTCTGGCCTTTCTGCCTTCGTTTTTCATAAGAATCCTATTATGTAATTTCGGAGTCTGCGAGACTCTATTATCGCTACCTTTTGTGTTGTTAACAATGACCCATCGCTTCTCTAGCGTCTTGGAATGTTGCTGCAGCGTTATGAGAAAATCTGTGTCTTGCACTGCAGAACAATCTGAAAATCTGTATTAAGATGAGCTGGACCGTCACAGAACAAAGGATAGGTGTCTTTGTTGTTGCTAAATAAACGACACGAACTATCAATTACATTAAATTGAACATTAAGTCCCAATCTTTCATTCGCATGACTGTGTGTAGCCCGAGCAATTTTATTGAAAAGTCCTGGAGGCATTTTTTTGTTGTGATGTGTCTTAAAGTAATGATAGCTTTGGTCTTGAATGTTAGAAAAGAGCTATACCAGATATTTTTCTTTCTTAGAATTCAGCGACACAGACGCATGTATTTAGCCTGTTTGAGCTTTGCGATGGAATCTTAGTCATGGATACATATAAAACCACATTGCAGTCATAGTTCATCAAAGAAAATTCAAGATTTGTATTGAAATAAATGCATATTAAATTGTTCTTTCGACCCTTTCAGATCAATTAGGATATTCAAAGAATACCGGTTTGTAAACAACATTTAATATATTTGGTCTCATTTCGATATTACTAGTCTGTGTATCGAATATTCTGTTGAAAGTTGCAAAATTTAAGTAATTCTATAAATCAAAAGGGTCCTTGACATTTTATTACAAATGTAAAACGTTCACGTTTAAGAAAAATAAATATGAACTTTGACGCCAATGAGAAAGACACGTCTAAGGCATCTGGAATAAAGGTCATTTATAAACCAAGTTTTTGGTTCATATTGACAAATATCAAATATAAAAGAGTCTATTCTGAACACTCGCGTGACGATCGCGAAGGTCAACATGTGTCGAAACGGATCAAAGGCCGCAGTATGTCATGAACGGAAAAGTTTGCATTATATGTAATTAATCCACAATCCTGTTCAGCAACAATTCATACTGGAATAGAACCGATTACTTACTTCAAACAAGCAATCATGCAAACATGGTCGAAGCATATATTCCCTTGAATACAGCGAATAGATATACATTTGCTACAAAGCTTAGCCTCACGGATGTTATTGGAAGAGAAAGAAAGGACAGACCAGCCCTCCAGGCAAAGATTTGAATTGTATGCTGTTTGGGCTCTGTGACTCACCAACTAACCGGTCCCGATAGCTCAAGAGGTAGAGCGTCCGCTTCGGGATCGGGAGGTCGCAGGTTCGATCCTCGGCCGCGCCATACCAAAGGCGTACAAAATGGTACTGGTAGCTCCCTTACTGACGCTCGCAATATAAGGGTAGTGCCAGGAAGATACAAGAAGGCAGGTGAGTATCTGTTATTGATATTTGAGCCGCGTCTTGAGAAACCCGGATTTTTGCCTAGGCGAAAACAAAGACGCAGATCAGATTCGCAGTAACTGCAAAGCTGATCAGCGCCTTTGTTTTCGCCTCACGGATACTACAATTCCTCTACTATGTATTACCAAAATTTCAAGATTCTAGCTCTTTTCTTTGACTGTACAGGTTGGTTTGTGTCAAACCTGGTCGGAAACCCCGAAGGCCGGTTTTCTCGCGTTGCGGCTCATTTGTTATGTCGCAGAAAAAGCTCTACAAAAACGCGACGTTAAATAAAGCTTCTTTATCTTTATCTTTACTACGTTTCAAAGATTAATGGTAAGATTCATTGATTAACTTATGAATCTAGAGTTCAATAAAATTTGGAAAGAAAACTATGTCCCAAGCATTATTGTATAGTCTAAAGAGTCTTACTGACAGATGCATAAATACGCCTCTACCCAGCAGGCACATGACGTCATGTGCCCGCTGGGATATAGTATCACAAACAGGAGCAACGACACGACAACATCATGCCCAACGTCTTCAGGTATTTTCTTTTGAGGTATGAAGCGCTGGCAGGTATTATGTAAGTCGCCAATCTATGATGACTTGCTTTCACGCTTTTCTTGAACCTAATTTTAAAGGCATTCGACAAGAACATAATGTTTCGTAAATCATACGTATGTATTTCGCTTATTACAACTCGTATTAAAACTATTTTGTAACTGTCTGGTTGACAAAAATGTGATAAATATACCAAATACCTTTGGGACTGAACATCAATTATAAATATCAAGGTTAAAGTCAGCAATAATCAGGAACTCACCCTCTCTCAAGACGACTTATTACGAAAACTTGCCCATGCAATAAATAGATATTTTTTAGCTTTAAAAATTTAACATTTTCAGCTGAAAAAGTTTGATATTTTTCTTATTGTTGCTCAAAACATAGATTGTGGGTACACGTTAGAACCGCCTCGCCGAGGCGGTTCTAACGAGTACCCACAATCTATGTTTTGGAGCAAAAATAAGAAAAATAGGTAAACCCCTGCATACCCCACTTATAATATATAAAAGTGGGGTTTAAGGGGGTATTCATTGCACGGACATGTTTTCCTGATGTTATACGTATGTCAGTTATTATTTTATTAGCATGAGTCTCATGCACATTAGTTTCGTAAATGGCTATTTACATAGGTCTCCAAAACATAGCAGACGGATAACAGAAACCAAATGGCATGACAATATAATTCGTACATGAGATACTGTTTCAGCTGTATATTCGCACTGTATAGCTTGCCAAATAGGTATCTGTGTAGGCGGCATATTTAATATTCATTCCTGGGCATGATCGACCGGTCCATTTATGTAGGAAGAGGAATCACAGAATGGTTGATCCCAGAAAGCGAAGACTATCTTCAAATGTTTACCTCAGTGACCGGTCTGAACTTTAGATTAAATCTAAACGCGGCAATTCCCTTTAAACGCGATAATTCCCATAGTTTCAAAACACAAACAACAACTGACATAAACAAAAAAATGCAAGCATACATGCTATCACAATCTTCTATCCTATAGAGAAAACTTCAGGCCTAGAGCTACACCCATTTCAAAATGATCATATGTCCAAAATGCCCCTCCTCCTCCCATCAAAACCATAAATCGAAAGGAGAACTCATTCTGCAAATAGCGATTCGGGGCAACATCGTGCACGTTGGCATAGTCATACCACGCACTTTTGACTGTATTGAAATCACAACAATCGAACGGTATATCTCGGGTTAACGGCGTCAGATAAAACTTTATAGAATTGCTTGGATTGTCGTCTGTGTTGATGAATTCTATATCAGTCCCGTCTACACTGTATCCTTGAATGGTCCCCAACCGGCTACCAAACAACAGCGGTACAAAACCAAGCGTCAGGTACGGTTCGTCTGTCTGTCTGTACGTTTGTGCCGCGTTGAATTCGTGCTCGTCAAACTCTTCATTAAGAAGGAACGTCAGATTATACTGGTTTCGGTATCTTGAAATGATTTTCATTTTGGCTTCCGTTTGGGACCCGTCTGACCGGAAGTGACGGATAATGGCTTCTGAAGATGTCGTAAAATGTGGTTCTAAAGAGGAAATATTTGTTAGAGAGGCAGACGAGAAGAATGTATAGCCATAGTCACCATAGAAATCACAGAATATCTTGACGTCATTTCCGTTTGGGTCTTTATAAATGTAAACTCCATTTTCTGCATCTGGTCGATCCAGCAAAATATCCTTACATGTACCTGAAAGTGAAAAAATAAGGAATGGTAAAAAACATAATAACACAATTCTCTTGCCCAACACCAAACAACTTTACAAATAAACAAAACGATCATGAAATTTCACCATTTCTTAAAGTAGGCGTTAATTGTCGTGTGTCAGCTAAAGAGAAAACATACAGAGAGCGTGACAAGGCACTAAAGATGTTACGGTCATCCACTGCATCAAACTCTAGACGTCTTGACCTGTGTCTTGCCTCTTGGCACAGTTGTGTGAGGACGAGCGAGTGAGGTTGACACTGCGCACCTCTTCCTCACTTTTATCCAATTTCATAGCGCAAGTCAACTTATTTCTTAACACTCAAGCACTTGCATACACAACAGTGCAAACAGGGTTGTGTTATGGCACCAACACTGTTCAGCATGAATTAGTCTGCCATGCTCATGGATGCTTTCCATGACAGTGACACTGGTTTTCCAATCAGGTACCGTTTTGATGGTAAATATTCAACCTTAGAAGGTTGCAAGCCTAAACTAAGGTGCAGACAGATGTGCTAGATGAGCTCCTCTATGCAGATGATACGGATAAGAATGCCAGCTCAGAGGAAAAAATGCAAAGAGCTATAGATCACGTCCCACAGTCATGTGTTAACTATGATGGTAACAAACAGCATAAAATGACAGAGTTTGTACATCAACCAGCACCTGGAAAACTGTACAATGAACCAACCATCACTGTGAATGGATACTAAATGAAAGTTGTCGATTAATTCACCTACCTGTGGAGCACTCTTTCCAGAGCAGTGCACACTGATGATGAGGTCATTGTTAGAATTGCGAAAGCCAGTGTGACATTCGGAAGATTCCAAGCAAATGTCTGGGAGCGAGATGGAATCAAGCTTGACACCAGGCTGAAAGTCTACAAGGCTGTGGTACTGTCAACCCTCTTGTATGCATGTGAAACCTAAACAGTGTACCAGCGTCATGCAAAGAGACTTCACCATTTCCACTTAAGCTGTTTGAGACAGCTGTTAAAACTAAGTGGAAAGGCGAGATTCCAGGCACGGAAGTCCTGAAGAAAGCAGGGATGCAAAGCATGCATACTGTTTTACAGCTAGCACAGCTCCGGCAGAGTGGCCAGGATATAAGAATGCCTGAAAGACTGTAAAAGAAAGAATTCAAAGAAAGTCTTCTTTGAAGAACTATAAGAGGGAAAGCGCTCTCAAGATGACCAGAGGAAACTCTATAAAGTCATCCTTAAAGCCTTTCTAAAAGATTTCGATATTTGAAGTTGGCTCTTGGAAAGATATAAGAATGCCTGAAAGACTGTAAAAGAAAGAATTCAAAGAAAGTCTTCTTTGAAGAACTATAAGAGGGAAAGCGCTCTCAAGATGACCAGAGGAAACTCTATAAAGTCATCCTTAAAGCCTTTCTAAAAGATTTCGACATTTGAAGTTGGCTCTTGGAAAGAAACTGCACAGGAGCGATCAAAGTGGCGAGGTCTTATTAACAAAGGAGCAGCTCTCTTTGAAAAAAAAAAAAACAAAAAAAAAAACAAAAAACAACAACAACAGAGAATCAGTGAAGCTGAGAGAAAGCCCTGAGAACTCAAAGCCAATACCAGTGGGTCAACAGCTGAACCCATGATCAGGAAAAGTCGCAATCAGAATGAAATTCTCTTAACCGAGGTGAGAAAAACAAACTGACAATAAGGTACTTATATTTATAGAACATATCGTAAGCCGAGTGAGCAGCTTTTCCCAATAGGCGGCCACTCAGTTACCCGAACTCATTTAAAACTATGCAAACGTATATAAAGTTAAAAAAATCGACTCCAAAACATTGAACAAACAGAACCACAACAGAAGTAACGCATTGGAACGAGCAGTTATATAAAATACCTTGGAGGTGGAGGTGGGGTGGGGTGGGGCTTAAACCCTCACCCTCACCTTCCTTAGTGGTTCATAACATTAAGTTAGTTGTTCGGTCCTCGTGGACAATCAAATAATTCTATTATCCTATAGACATAGTACTTTTGTTTAAACAACACTTTTTAGACCAATTAATGAGCATCTCATTTAAATATTAAAAACATATAAAATCAATAGTAAACACTGGTAACCAAAAGTATTGTGACCTTCATGTCTTTAGTACACTTGTTCTATTCATATGTGCCATGGCAGAACAAAGTCTATCTTAATTGGCTGTACTTTCCATACCATCATAATAAAGACACTGATTAGCTGCTCTGCTGTCAAACAGCTGATCTCACAGCTGATCTCAATCTTTATTTTGTACTAAATGGTCATATTCCTGCTAGTTTATTTGCACTGGTTGATCACATGTAGATTTATCATCCATAGTGCAGGTTATATTTTCTTTTTGATCCTTTGAGATCAGTGAGGATATTCTGAGAAATCAGAGATTCATTTTCTAACCAATGTTATCATATTTGGTCCCATTTAGATAATACTAGTCTGTGTATCGATTACCCTGTTGAAAGTTGCAAAATTTCAGTAATTCTCTTTGGCTCTATGTTGCCAAATCTAAAGGGTCACTGACGAGACTTTAATAGTCGAAACCGCGGTATGGCCCATCCCTTTCTCATTTATGTGTTCACTGCTCTTAAAGGATCTCAGTTTTAATTTTTATTTACAAAGGTACCTCTTTCACGTCATATACAGGAAGTGTCACAGTGTCGCAAGAGTACAAAGCTGTGTCACAACAAAACTAATCTAAATGAACATTACTTTTTGTAAAGTTACAGTAAAACAAAGACACTGATCACCTGCTAAGTTGTAACAAGCTGGTCTTGATCTTACAGTCTATAGGATAAAACAGATAATCAGCTGATTTTTTCTTCAAGTGCTGTGTTTTGGAAATTAATTCATAGTTTGAGTGATCTTTCATCAGGACCCTTTTACTCGGCTTCGGCTTGTAAATGGTCCTGATGAAAGGTCATTGAACTAATTTCCAAAACACATCACTTGAAGAAAAAATCAGTTGATTATCTAGAACATAAACACCATGATGAAAAACAAAAAAACAAGGACTCACAGACTCAGTAAGCTGCCCGACGATAGAGATCCCTGGGCACCGAATATTTAACTGAAATCCGGAGCAAAAGAAAAACACCAGTTGAACCCCGGTGGACCGAGCAACAGATAAGAAACCCCGGCCTCAACCAACTAAAATAAATAGTTTTATGTCGGGGCCATCATACAGTCTGATGCCCGACCCATCGGCGTGCTATTAAAGAAGGCAGCGTAGTTATTCACAATGATTTGGTGAAAAAATAAGCATGCAGACCGTCGCATATCATTCAAGTTAAAACCTAGCTTAGTTATAAGCTGTAACTTGTTATGATTGCAGAATTAAAAGCCTCGATAACATCAGCTTAATTGTCATGGTTAAGAGAATCCATGAAATCTCTTTCGTAGCAGTATAAAAATAATTCAGCTACGAGAGTGGCGCAATTTGTACACATCGGAATTCCAACAATTCGTCCCGAATCTAATATGAATATTATCCAGGAGATAAGATAAGGCGTCGCATACATTCTGACATGACCAAAGTGTATATCGATTTTGGTCAGAGGAAGTGAGAAAAGCTTTTCGGTCATTACAGGCCAAATACATGAATAATTCGCTGAATAATTGACAAGTTAGCGCTTCACCACGAGAACCGAACAATTAACTAATCGTTGTGTACCACTGCAGAAGCTGGTGGTGAGGTTTTGGCCATGTAAAAAGGTATTTTAAAACTGAAAAAAGATGCCTACCATGGACGCATGTTTTAGGTACGGTATCTCCAATGGCTAGCTCATCGCAAGACAATGTTTCCATGGTAATTTGGTTCCCAGGAGAGACGTATCCATGACGACACTCATGAACAAGCTCCCTGCCGCAATTCGTTACTTGAAAAGTTTCATCACTGGACGACTGAAAGTCATAACATGCTGAAAATTAAAAAAAAAATAATATTTTATTTATCAGTTAATAAATTAATTAATTTATCTATTTATTCATCTAAATTGACATCCTTCATGGGAAAATATCGGATTGTATTTTAGGTACACGTGTAGCTTATCTCAGTCTTTGTCTAGATCTCCAGCAGCTCCTAAAACTGATTGGCTGCTACCTGCGGAATAACTGATATATGTATGCTTGTTAAATAGATAACCATAAATACATATGTCCATACATATGTCCATACATGTACCTGTAATTAATTTTATTGCAATAAATTCAAACAGTTTATGTCTTGGGGATTATCAATAAAACAATAAATATGACAGTAGCTGCACAAAAGCTTATCTTTACCTGAATTGCCTGTCTTATTAAACGCAATAATCTCCTGCCAACCGTCGGCTGACTCAGGCATTTACGTCTTTCGAAAAGGCAGAATGCATGTGCGTGCAACAGCACCTCTGTCTGTCTGTCTGTCTTTCTTTCTGTCTGTCTGTCTGTCTGTCTGTCTGTCTGTCTCTCTCTCTCTCTCTCTCTCTCTGTATGCGTGTGTGTGCGTGCGTTATTAATATTTTGTTGTGTAGCTTACCTGGTTTTTCTATTATCTGCCATCTTTCGTCAGTGGTAGTCACATCATTTTCAATATTCAGTTCAGAAAATTTACATATTCCGTCGGTTTCATAAAAACTGGCTGATTTGCACTTCGGTTCTCTGAAACACCGGAATGCACATGTCAGTTTTGTTACTGACTCTACTGATTTAAAACTTTCACTCAATATTTTAATTCTTGGTTTTAAATCGAGACGCATACATTCCAAACAATCAACATCTACAACTACATCACCAAGCAATATTGATAAAAACAAAGTCAGTTTCATTTGTTGCCTTTGTTCTCTATACGATTCCATTCCGACGTTTGTATTTTTGCAATTGATGTACTAAATGTAAATATTCAAATCGTATATATAACATGTAGAAGGAATGTAGCGACCAATAATTAAGTCAGATTAATTATTAATTCGCTAATTGTTCACGTTTGGATGATCGGATTAAAATTTGGTTTTGATGACTTTTATTGATTAAAATTATCAAGAACCGAGTGATTTGTATGTCAGCGCATTTTGAGTCCATCACCACTTTACACGAACAAGAACGAGTTTTGCCTAGGTCACACTAGGCTTACGTACGCTGCGGACGCTGCGGATAGGTGTTCCGTATCTGTCCGTCCTATCCGTAACGATTCGTATCACATCCGTAATGTCCGTAACTGTACGTATCGTATCCTCAGGGCGCGGTAGATCCGCGGGCAAATTTTCATAACTGTCAAAAATGCATGCGCGGATGGACGATCGGTAATGGTAGGCAATGGTACTTAACTGAAGGCATTTATTCGAATCTGTCCGTATCTAATCGCATCTAAACGTATCATTCCGCGATCAAGCATTTGTTGCGGATCAATACTGTTACATACATGTTGTTTCGTTCAGTTGCGGTCTTTGTCGTTTATACACACTAGCGACTTCAGTAAAAGCCGGGAACCGGAAATCAGGCGGCATAATCCATTGTTTTTTCTTAGTCAAATCGTGTCAACTGGAAGTGCGTGGTTTTGATATTAAAACCGAATTTTGATGTTTTTCTTTCTTGTGGATCTTATCAATAAATGGATAAATGCATCAGCTAGTACCATTTTCGATGATTATCTCTGTTGCGATGACTGTGATTGAAAATTGATTTTTTTCTTATTATCATTCCGAATCAATCCGTATGTAACAGAACGAAGCTGTGTATGTTAGAAACAATATCTGACCACTTTGAAATGAATACATAGCAGCACAATGAAGCGCAAGCCAAAATAAATTTTGTTTACTTCATTTTCATACCTTGCTCAGTGGCCATATTGGATTTGGTACCTTGCTCCATGGCCATGTCCATTGCATAGCTGGGAACCTGTGAGGTCACTTACAGGTCACTGCTTGACCCATGCTTTGAGGCTATTTGACCTTTTGATTTTTTTATATTGTTTTTCAAATTGAACAATTTTCTAGCATTTAATTTGGCTGTCTGAATACTTAAAAAACTATTCCATGCCATTTTTTGCAATAGAACAATAAAAGTAAAAATAAATTGCAAGGTCTTGTTTTTGGTTTGAGACTATCAGTCATTGTCAACAATACTAAGGTTTTAGGGTGTGTGGCTGTTGTCAAGGCAATAATTTCTCATTTAAATGAACTTCTTTGTGGAATTGTGATGTAATTCTATATTTCTAGAGGACTGGAGACACCATTTTTGTAAAAGCTGTGCAGAAAAATTGAGTTTGAAAAAACAGCTGGAGTCACTATACACACTTTTCGATACAATTTAATACGTTCAATGTTAGGGTTTTCCTAAAGTTTACACAGCATGCCACACGTATGAAAACGGAATCAAACCAGGATGCAACTTAAACAATGCTAATAAGCGTGTGGCTGAGCCCTCTAGAGCTGAGTGTTTGGGCATAACATAATCTGTATCCAATGCTTGAATGAATCATACAAGAACGTTTCTGGAATATATAGTTTCCTTGACAAAAATGTCCGTCATTTTTCTATTATACAGGTAATTTATTTATTTAAGGATATCCATAATTCATTTATGGATATCCATAATTCATTTATGAATATCCTAAATTCATTTATGGATATCCTAAAATAATTAAAGATATCCATCAATATTTTTGGATATCCTAAAATGAATTATGGATATCCATAAATGAATTATGGATATCCATAAATGAATTATGGATATCCTTAAATGCATTATGGATATCCATAATTGAATTATGGATATCCTGAAATACATTTTCGGATATCCAAAAATCACGATGAATTATGGATATTCATAATTCGATTTTTGGATATCCAAAAATCGAATTATGGATATTCTTAAATCAGCTCATCCTTAAATGTGTTTTAGGATATCCAAAAATAAGCTTGAATTTAGGATATCCATAATTCGATTTTTGGATATCCATGATTCTTTTTTTGGATATCCATAATGATCTGATTTAAGAATATCCATAATTCGATTTAAGGATATCCATAATTCATTTTAAAAAATATTTCTTTTCCATAATGATTTTTTCCGTGTAATACGCATGCGCTAACTTAAACTGAACGAAACTGAAGCCAACGTAAATTCAACCACACCGGATGCCTCCATTCTCTGACTAGGGAGAAATCATTATATCCCATAGGCACGTATGGGGTGCCGTTTTGCTATTTATTTCCTATTTATGGATATCCATAATTCATTTTTGGATGTCCAAAATTCATTTTTGGATACCCATAATTCTTTTTTTGGATATCCTAAAATAAATTAATGGATATCCTTAATTCGGCTGAATATTGGATATCCATAAATTGATTTTAGGATATCCTATAATCGAATTATGGATATCCTTAAATACAATCGTATTTTTGGATGTCCATAATTCGATTTAAGGATATCCTAAAATCGGGCTAATATTGGATATCCATAATTCGATTTATCCTTAATTATTGTAGGATATCCATAAATGAATTAAGGATATCCATAAATACATTATGAATATCCTTAAATAAATTATGGATATCCAAAAATAGGGAATAAATAGTAAAACGGCACTCCATAGGCACGTACATCATTTTTTGTGATTTAAGGATATCCTTAAATGAATTATGGAATTCCTTAAATACAGTCCGATTGAAGGACATCCATAACTCATTTATGGATATCCATAAATCGAATTATGGATATCCAATATTAACCCGATTTTAGGATATCCTTAAATCGAATTATGGACATCCAAAAATAGGATTGTATTTTAGGATATCCATAGTTCGGTTTTAGGATATGCTAAATCTGTTTATGGATATCCAATATTCAGACGAATTTAGGATATCCTTAAATTGATTTTAGGATATCCAAAATGAATTATGGATATCCAAAAAAGAATTATAGATGTCCAAAAATAAATTTTAAATATTGAAAAAAAATAAGGATATCCATAATTCATTTCAGGATATCCATAATTCATTTCAGGATATCCATAATTCATTATGGATATCCATAATTCATTTATGGATATCTATAATTCATTTTAGGATATCCATAAATGTTAATGGATATCCTTAATTATTTAAGGATATCCATAAATGAATAAAGGATATTCATAAATAAATTATGGATATCCTTAAATGAATTATGGATATCCAAAAATAGGGAATAAATAGTAAAATGGCACCCATAGGCACGTACATCATTTTTTTGTGATTTAAGGATATCCTTAAATTATGGATATCCTAAAATACAGTTCTATTGAAGTACATCAATAACTCATTTATGGATATCCATAAATCGAATTATGGATATCCAATATTAGCCCGATTTTATAATATTCTTAAATCGAATTATGGATATCCAAAAATAGGATTGTATTTTAGGATATCCATAGTTCGATTTTAGGATATCCTAAAATCAATTTATGGATATCCCATATTCAGACGAATTAAGGATATCCATAAATCGATTTTAAGTATCCAGAAATGAATTTTGGATATCCAAAATGAATTATGGATATCCATAAATAGGGAATAAATAGTAAAACGGCACCCCATTTGATTGTTGGTTGATGCGTTCATTTACGGTGAAGATACGTTTGTGTTACGGTTTAGATACGGAAAGATTCGAATCAACGCCTTCATTTACTTGTCATTACGTACTATTACGGATGTTTCATCCGTGCCCAATTTTTGACTTTTTTTCAAAATTTCGGCGCGGATGGAATCGGACTTGCATATACAATACGTTAAGATACGAACATATACGGAAAAGATACGAATTGTTACGGATATGAAGGAAAGATACGAAAGGTCAGTCCGCAGCATCCGGATGTGCTAGTGTGACTAGTTTGACTAAAACCTGCGTTTTCTTGTATCAAATTTCACCGTTATATACGCAAGAAAACGCAACATTACGTATCTGAAGGTGTATGTCTGTATCTAAAAGTAACAGATGGTATCGAAAGGTATGTAGTCAAGTATCTTAACCGTATGTATTCGAATTTATCCGTAACTATCTTCGAACGTATCCGTATCTTTCCTGAACTACCCGTATTTATTCGTATTTAAAGGTAATAAATTCATTAAGAACCGTTAGCCCCGCCCACGAAATTCTGAGGATCGCTACGTATAGTATTCGCAACTATCCGCGGCATCCGTAAGCGCTAGTGTGACCTAGGCATTTGATTCTATACTGAGACTCTTCATCAAGAAGACATGTCCTTGAAATGTATACCCCCTTAAACCCCATTTTTATATATAAAAAACTAGGGTTTGCAGGGTTATACGTATTTTCTTATTTCTGACCCAAAACATAAATTGTGGGTACTCGTTAGAACCGCCTCGGCGAGGCGGTTCAAACGTGTAGCCGCAATCAATGTTTTGAGCATAAATATCAAAAATATCATTTTTTTTTCAATGAAATTTTCGATTTTTGCTAATGAAATACGTATACGATTCACCAATAGCTAAAATTATACATTTTGAAAACCCGGTTTGACGTTTTAGCAATGGACGGGGAGAAGTTCGAAATAAAAAAAATCAGGAAAACATGTCCCTGCACACATGTCCTCGTGGCGGCTCTAACGTGTACCCACAATCTATGTTTTGAGCAAAAAAAAAAAAAAAAAAAAAAAAAAAAAAAAAAAAAAAAAAAAAAATAAATAAATAGCTGCTATTTTGCCAACTATTTGCATATTATTCTTTCTATCTCAAGTTTACAGTCCAAACAACCACAAATCAATAATGCAGTCTGGCCTTTCTGCCTTCGTTTTTCATGAGAATCCTATTATGTAATTTCGGAGTCTGCAAGACTCTATTATGGCTACCTTTTGTGTTGATAACAATGACCCATCGCTTCTCTAGCGTCTTGGAATGTTGCTGCAGCGTTATGAGAAACACTGTGTCTTGCACTGGAAAAACAATTTGAAAATCTGTATTAAGATGAGCTGGGTCGTCACAGAACAACGGATAGGTGTCTTTGTTGTTGCTTCAAAAACAACACGATCTAACATGTATATAAAATTGAACATTAATTCCCAATCGTTCATAAGTATGACTGCGTGTAGCCCGAATATTTTTCAATTTTATCGAAATATCCTGGAGGCATTTTTATTGTGATGTGTCTTAAAGTAATGATAGCTTTGGTCCTTAATGTTAGAACAGAGCTATACCAGATATTTTTCTTTCTTAGAATTCAACGACAAAGACGCATGCATTTAGCCTGTATGAGCAACTAGCTTAAATAAGGCATTGCGACGAAGTCTTAGTCATGGATACATATTAAATGTAAGCCACATTGCAATCATAATGCATCAAAAAGCATTTGAGATCTTAAGCCATTGCCTTGTAATAAAATAAATGCATAATATATTGTTCTTTCGATCCTTTGAGATCAATTAGGATATACAGAAATCATTACCGGTTTCTAACCAACATTTAATATATTTGTTAATAGGTCAGGAAGTCCAGCAAGAAGAAAGATGGCTGATAGAACCCCTGAAGATAATGGTCAAAACCAAAAGGGTAAAAGAAAGATTAAGAAAAAGAAGCTTAAAGCATAAACCACTCAGACACCAAAATGGCTAAATCCAAACATGGTTTAAACATAATTTCTCTCAATGTTAGAGGTCTAAGAGACACTAAAAAGAGAAGTGACTGTTTCTTTTGGCTTAAAGAAAAACATTTTGACATATGTTTACTTCAAGAAACTTACTGGACACCTGATATTGAACCTAAAATACTAAAAGAATGGGGAAAACACCAGATTTTAAACTTTGGAACATCTCATAGTAAAGGTACAGCTGTTCTTTTCAGTGCAAAGTTTGAAATTATAAACTATCATAAATCTGAAGATAGTAGAATAATTCTCATTAATTTTAAAATCAATGAAGACATTATGACTTTAATCAATATTTATGCACCAAATAATATTAGTGAGAGAAAATCTTTTTTCTGTAAGATTCAGAAATGGATTGAAAAACATGCCATGAATGAACAAAATTTAATAATAGGAGGCGACTTTAATGTAACAGAAGAAAATAATCTAGACAGACACACCAATGCCTGCAACAGCAATAAAGACAGTAGTCTTGTCTCATACAAAAATTTACTTACCACAAAGAACCTACATGACATTTGGCGGGAAATGCACCCTAACAAAAAACAGTTCACATATAAAGAAATAAGTCGACTCGACAAATTTTTGATTTCTACCAACCTTCTGCAAAATGCTCAGATAGCTTTCATTGCAACTCCTGGGATAAAAACAGACCACAAATATGTCTCCATCTGCCTTGATCTTGACAAATCTGATAGAGGACCTGGAAGATGGAAAATGAATACAAGCATTCTAAATGATAATGCATACAAAAATAAAATAAGGCACTTGCTTAGTGAAACTCAAGAAGAATACAAAACTATATCCAAACAGCTGCTTTGGGAAATATGTAAAATCAAAATAAAGGAATTTTCAATAACCTACTGCAAACAAAAGCAACAAGTTAAAAGAAACTTGATGAAGGAATTAGAAGAGAAAATTAAGAAAAAAGAAGTAGAATTAGAGAAATCAAACTATAATAAACAAATAGTTACAGAAAAAGAACTCCTTGACAAAGAGTTGCATGCATTAATACATAAACAAAACATAGGTGCGCAAATCAGAAGCCGTGCAAAATGGACAGAACAAGGAGAAAGAAGTACAAAGTATTTTTTTAGTCTGGAGAAAGAGAATATTGTAAAAAATACAATTAAAAGGTTAAAAAGAGAAGATGGCACATACACAAATTCAGATTCAGACATAATAGAAGAAGGTGTTGGTTTTTATGAAAAGCTATACAGCAAAGAAAACATCAACGACAATGACATAAAATCCTATTTAAATGACATAAATGATAACAAAAAACTAAATGATAATGAGCGAGAAAGTCTGGAGGGTAAGATAACAGATAAAGAGTGTAAAGAAGCGATACAAAAAATGAAAAATAATAAATCTCCAGGGAGTGATGGCCTTCCTGTAGAATTCTACAAAGTGTTTTGGCCAGAAATTAAGAAAACCCTAATTGATTCCTTAAATTATGCATATGATAATGGACAGCTCTCTGCCACACAAAAAAGAGGTTTACTGTCACTTCTTTTCAAAAAAAATGATAGGCAGTTATTAAAAAACTGGAGGCCCATCAGCCTGTTAAATACTGATTATAAAATACTGGCACATGTTCTCACTGGGAGACTTAAGTCGGTCATAAGCAATATTATCCATACAGATCAAAATGGGTACATCAAAGGAAGAAACATTGCCTATAATATTAGACTGATAGAAGATGTTATTGAAAAATTTGAAAATGATAATGCAGAAGGAGCCATTATATTTCTGGACTTTCATAAGGCTTTTGATACAGTTAATCATACTTTCCTACATCTCGTTTTAAAAAAATATAACTTCGGAGAATCATTTATAAAATGGGTGAAAACTATGTACAATCAAGCAGAATCTTGTCTCTCAAACAATGGTTGGACCTCAAAGCCATTTCACATTCAAAGAGGTATCCGACAGGGCTGTCCTCTAAGTGCCCTCCTCTTTCTATTAGTCGTCGAAATTTTGGCAGACAAAATACGCAAGAATAAAAATGATGGATTAGAAATAAAATTTAAGGACGAGAGTAAATTTATACAATTAACCCAGTTAGCAGATGATACAACAATTTTTCTAAAAAATGAAAATGCTGTAATAAACTGTTTAAAAACTATCAAAGAATTTGGTAAATTCTCTGGACTAAAGCTAAACCTAGACAAAACTGAAGGGCTATGGCTAGGTCAGGGGGAAAACAGAAATGACAATTTGGGTGGCTTAAACTGGAAAAATACATGCATTAAAGCCTTAGGAGTACATTTTGGCTATAACAAACATCAAATAGAGGAACTTAACTGGAAAAACAAAATAGATAAGATCAAAAAAATTTTGAACAGATGGAAGTACAGAGACCTGACTTTTCATGGTAGAATACTAATAATAAAAACATTAGCACTGTCACAAGTTGTATATCTAGTATCATCATTATGTGTACCAAGCTGGGTCATAAATGAGGTCAACAAGGAATTCTTTAGCTTTGTATGGAAATACAAACGAGATAAGATTTGTAGAAAAGTTCTAATAAATGATATTGATAATGGTGGTATGGGAATGATTGACTTTAAAGCATTTTGTCTGGCAACGAAAGCAGTTTGGGCAGCGCGGCTTCATAACAGTGAAAATGAAACCTGGAAAATCATTCCAAGAAAATATATGGAAGAATGCAGTATAAATACCCTTTTGTCTATGAATATGGAGAAAAAAAATCACATACCCTTGAAACTCCCACCCTTTTACCATGAGGTTATTTCCGGTTGGATCTCATGTGGTGGAGGTCTAAAAGCACCACAGGGCCAAACTGAAATAAGAAAACAAATGATTTGGGGAAATAAATACATACAATCAAAGGGGAAAACACTTTTTTACAAAATGTGGCACAAAAACAACATAAATTTTATTGACGATCTACTAGATGAAACAGGAAAATTCAAAAGAGGAGAGATAATATTCCAACAACTAAAAAACTTGAATCGAAGTAATTGGATAATAGAATACCATACTTTATTAAAAGCAATTCCATCCTCCTGGAAAGAAACACTGACAAATTGTCACATGGGCACAAAAGTTAAAAAAGAAATGAAGCCTTTTATTGAGACGGAAAATAAAATTGTATATAATTTACCATCAAAAACTAAGGACTACTATAATATTCTTGTTCGGAAAATAAGAAAAAAATCCTATATACAAAAATATTGGGATAATACTTTTATCAACAAGCCTACATGGAATGATATATGGACTCACAGAATTAAACTTCAATCCAATAAACAATTAGCCGATTTTCACTTTAAATTGCTTCACAAAATCCTCCCAAGTCAGGAAAATCTGCACAAATGGAAGTTATCCAATACAAATATGTGTAGATTTGGCTGTGATTCTGTAGAAAACTACCAACATTTGTTTATAACATGCCATCATACACGACACGCTGTAGAAAAAATAGAACAAAGTCTTCATTCACTAGGTTTCACTATAAAACTAACATATAAAATTCTAATGTTTGGGTATAAAGAAATGTACCAAGCATATAACCCATTAAACACATTACTTTCACTTGTTTTCTTCTCCGTATATAAATACTGGATTCATAACAATGCGCATGTAAGCATAACAGCTTGGATATACAGCTATCTGAACCTTTATAAAAATATTTTCAAAGAGCTCCAAGACAAGAAAACATATAAACTATTTGAAGATGTACTCACTACATGGGACTAAATGTCTCAATAAGTTGTCGCGCTCTGGATTGCTGCATTTAAACACCAGCAGGTGAGACATAGTACCAGCTTCCCTGATTTATGAACAGAGATCTGGCAGAAATGCTCATCCGTAGTGCCGTCTTATTATTGTATAATCAGCTTCTTGCAATTTAGTCAGGTTGGATCAGATGACGAAGTCAGAAAGACAGGCTAGAAACCTACAGAGCTTGGTGAAACATAACAAGACCCAGCATGTTTCAATGCCTGTCAATAACTAACACTCTCAAATACTCCTGGTTTTAACCAAAAACAACAACAACAACAAAAAAAATGCTTCCTAGCAGTCTTGCACTATAAGGCCGATAAGGGGGCAATATACCTTACTGTTACCCTAATATGACGCAGGCTCCAGAACCAGCTTGGATTTCGTTTCGACAAGCCGG
Organism: Rugalucina vietnamica; assembly: GCA_964017185.1. Lineage (NCBI taxonomy): Eukaryota > Metazoa > Mollusca > Bivalvia > Lucinida > Lucinidae > Rugalucina > Rugalucina vietnamica. Next base: position 32,243,229 of record OZ024883.1, on the reverse strand, counting down.
TTCAAAAAGGGGCCACAGTCATAGAACATGTAACAGAAACCACATATAGTATCTAACTAAAATAAGATAAATCTATAAAAAATAAATGAATAAATAAATAGATAAAAACCAGACTCACCCTTGCAAAGTATGCCTTATAAAAGTAATTCATCTATGAATCAATGCCATCCCTCTCCCTGCAATTAATAACAAGGCAGCAGAATAAGAACAACAAAAAATACAATATGCTATGGAGAGAGTATGGTTCATGAAAGAGCATACTTTTGTGAGTCATACCCTCTCCATACACATAAGCAATGTTGAATCATAATATAGGCAGCTCATTTCATCTGGTGTGAAACTAAGACGAGTCGAGAAGACCACTATCAGGAAGCCAGGCATCAGAGACACATATATCTAATGTGATCTCTGAGGCCTTTGATCTTCCCCCGATGTATATGCGTACATCAAGTCGCCTCAGACTCTCAACAATTTCAAAAGAGCACCATTTAGGCATAAGCTCAAAATGCGCTAAAGTGGTGCTAAGTATAATACAAACAATAAAATTAATTGAAAGTTCCATGGTCCAGTGGTTTTAGTCATATACAATATGACAAATGCTTTTAAAATATGACAGTTAAACCAAACACAAGAATGAAAATAACAATGTTGTTATAATGTTACTAGACATTTTCTTCAATAACACTGATTAAATTCATTTATGAATTTTTGTAATATGTATCAATTGTCTAGTTGTCTACATCACACATTATTGCCTTTCTGACCGAAAACTAACATACCTGAATGTTTTAATATAGTACTGCTTTCATTTCTCTATTCATGTACTAACACAGGGCTTCATTTGTGTGGTCATCATCATCCTCTAGTAGTCGCCGCTAGAAATCTAATATGCATCTTCCCTACTAACAAATAGAAAGTAATATCGCTTAATGTTACTATATCTGTATATGTTTGTGTGTTATATATGTTAACTCTCACTTTCCCTTTTGATAAATCCTTTAGTTATTGCACGGTCAAATAATGACTGTGTACCCCAGAAAGGACTGAGCTGTTTATAAAAAAAAAAAAAAAAAAAAAAAAATAGATCTAAATAAATGAAAACAAAAATTATATAACAATAATAAAAAAAAAAAAAAAAAAAAAAAAAAAAAATAAAATAAAAAAAAAAATAAAAAAGAAATTCATTACTATTATTAGTAGTACTTTTATTAGGACTATTATAAACTATAATGAGAGAGAGAGAAAGTGAGTGAGAGAGAGACGGTGCCAATGCCATCTTAATGAACTCGAACCCATGACCTCCAATCCAGACCGCATGCTCTTATCGCGGAGACACAACCAACACGCAACCATCCGAAGCTGTAATCATTCTTAGCCTCTCAATGTATACATAGCTGTGTGCGTAAAAACAGTAACAACAACAAAAAAAATAAAATAATTAAATAAATAAAAATATAATAAAAATTAACATCCAAAGATAAATAAATAAACAAAAAGAATGATCGCAGCTAAAAAACAAAAGCAAATACACCGATCAAACCTCCCAGATACATTGCGTCAGTGATTCCATCGACATTAGGCATGCGTGCCATCATAGACTATGCTTGTATTAACACAAATGATATTGCTCACATTGGTGTTGCTGGTCGCGGCATTAGGCTGGCCATACCATGGTGACAAAATTATAAATGAAAAAATAAATATAAATAATCATAACTAATAAGGCTACCTTCTCAATCCTTTATTGAGCTATGGCGGTGCAGTGCTGCGTGTTGTATGGAGTTCACACCCCGTGATGTCTTGATTACCTGCGTGTGGAAACTAGGTTGAGCCTGATCGGTGAACAACAGCATGAGCAGGTTCGACTTCGCTTCAAATCACACAAAAACAACATGAAACAACATAAATACTTACTTTAACCAAGTGTTTATTTTCTATTTTCAGCCTCCAGTCAGGTTGTAATGCAAGCAATGGTAACATCTAGTCTAGTAACATCTAGAAGGACACGAGAGTAGTATCAACAGTCACGATAAGCTATAAATCACCAAAGTTTCCATTCCCACAAAGCGCGTATTGTATTTGAAATCTTCAATTGAAAAGAAACACTTAAAAATATTACTACCAACTATGAATGATTAAGGTCCAGCTCTTTCCCTTGAGAAAACAACTGTTGTTCAATTTAAATCAGAACACAATGAACAAACAAAAACACAAACTAAACTTCTTCCAAAAAAAAAAAAAATATTTATAACAGACCACGTATAAATATGCCTTTCCTTTCTTTCAGATAATCCTGCTTGAACTGCATAACATCGCTGACAATGTCCACGTGTTGTCGAAGCCACGCTGTACATTTCCGATGCCTGGGGCACAGATTGAAGACACGTCACCCGTCATGACACTTGACAGGAATTATGATGGTACCTTCGAAATTCGGGGTAGTTAATGTTTAGTTGCAAAGTACAGCTCTCTCTTAAATCTCGGATTCAAAACAGTTCTTGCACATGTGCAGAAATATATCCTGTACTAGTGCATAATTGAGAAATTGATCACTTTCATGTGTCAACATAAGTATCCTTGATTAGAATTGCTCAGGTAGGATTTTCAGCCTGACGAAAAGTCCTTTCTAAATTCGGTGTAGTAATAAACAAAGTTCAATTTAAAATTATCCAGTGGTGCAAGAACAGCCAGAGTTTCAGTATTTTGTACAGCTGGACATCTCCAAAGTACTCCTGGTACTTGAAATTGTCTAACCTGCCTGGTTTGTATTTGAATTAAATTTAATCTAAGGGACTATATTTTATTAAGAATTCTCTTTTCTTCACTGTTGAAAAAATGGGTGCGCGAATATAAATGCTTGTGAACTTGTATAAAATTGATGTTCAGATACAATTTTCATAGCATTGTAAAGTGCAAACATCTAAGTTTCAACTGGGGTTAAAAACTTCTCAAAACACTTTGCATAGAAGGAGAATCTGTGGGAAACATAAATTACACCGAATTTCGAATTGCCTCGAATTTCGAAGGTTCCGCCATATTTTTATTTTAGCTCTCTAACATGCTTCAATTCTCCGTTTTAAACACTGATTTTAGCCGATCACTCCCAATTCAATACCCTGCGTCACGTGAAAGAAACTTTATCCATACTAAAGCATGACCGTAATCCCGAGAAATGCACAATTTTATCTAAATTTATGAATACACAACCTCGCCTGACCGGACACAAACCATGCTAACCTACATGTACAAAAAACCAGGTCAGACGGGTTATACAACTTTTTACACTTGGTAACCTTGACAGCTGCTATTAACATAAACATCGCGTTTAATTACAATGTGCGCACCTCTGATCGATTTTTCTGCAAACTGCTGACTCACACATTTTTCCTCTGTTTCAGGTACTACCAATCCATCCAGCACACAGAACTTGTACATTATGTTAATAAAGTGTATATATATATAAAAAAAAAAAAAAAAAAAAAAAAAAAAAAAAAAAAAAACATTTAATATATTTGGTCCCACTTCGATAATACTAGTCTGTGTATCGAAGTTGCAAAATATAAGTAATTCTCTAAATCAAAAAGGTCACTAACATCTGTATTACAAATGTAAAACATTCAAATTTAAGAATAGTACATTTTATATGGACTTTATATATTCCTTTTGGTCTTTTGAGGTCAGCGAGGGTATTCTGAGATATCTGAAAATTGTTATCGGTTTAGATTCATTTTCTTACCAACGTTTAATATATTTGACCCCATTTGGATTTATTATATTTTTTGTATCGTCTATCTTGTTGGAAGTTGTAAAATTACAGTAATTCTCTCTGGCTGCATGTTGCCAAATCTATAGGGTCACTGAAGAGGCTTAAGTAGCCGAAACCGCGGTATGGCCCATCCCCTTTAGCATAAATACGTTCGCTGCTCTTGAAGGATCTTACTTTCTTTTGTATTTGACGCCGATAAGAACGACACGTCTAAGGCATCTGGAATTTGCTTCACCTCCACAAATATCCGCAGAATCAAAGAGTAGATTCTGAACACCCGCATGTTTATATCTGGTGGTCGCGAAGGTTTAAACGTGTGGAAACAGATCAAAGGCAGAGGACGTCGTTTTATGTCATGAACGGGAAAGTTGGCATTAGATGTAATTATCCACAACCCTGTTCAGCAACAATTCATATTGGAATAGAACCGATTACTTGCTTCATGGAATATCACTCAAACAAACAAGCATGCGAATATGGTCGAAGCATACCTTCCCTTGAATACAGTGAATAGCTAGTCATTGGCTACGTTTTCTGATGTAAAGCTTGGCCTCACTGATGGATACTAACAGAAAGAAAACGATAGGACCAGGACAGCATTCCATACAGGAATTTAAATAGTATGCTGTTTGGGCTCTGTGACACACCAACAAGGTTTCAAAGGATAATGAGAAGAGTCATTGATTAACATGAACATACAGTTTAACAGTATCCAGTCCGATGGACAACAAAAATGAACAATAGCACAACAACACTATGCCAATCGTGTTCAGTACAGGTATGCAAGCGCTGGTAGATATTATGTAAGACGCCTTTTACACGGTTTTCTTGTTTTTAATTGGCAAAACCAATATAAAGACAATAAACAAGAACATTATATTTCGGAAATATGTAACACCCTAATTACAACGGGTATAAAAACTATTTTTGTAACCGTCAAGACTTAATGTGTGAAATATACCAAATACTTTAAGGGTTGAACAGCAATTATAGATAAGAAGATAAAAGTAAGAAACGATCAGGATCTCACAGGAATTCTCTCATGATGACTTAAAATGTCGAAGTAAGCAATGATGAGGAAATGGCGGAATCAGAAAGCCATTCCCAGTCCAAAATACAAGGTGGGAAGGAACTAAATAAAGGTAAAAGTAGGCAATTATCAGGGAAAGGCATATAGACAGTCAAGTACTTATATAAAGATAACATATTGTAAGCAAAGTAAGCACCGTTATATCCCTATAGGTGGCCACTTAATTGTCCGAACTAAAAAGCTATAATACCTCAACGCGACGAAATGTACCTTCGGACATTCTGACATTACTAGTAGAAAGCAGCAAAAAGCGCAAAAATGATGTAATACATGTTTTAGAAATAACACTGTATTTGAAATCTTTGAACACTGGGTTACCAAATGAATGAGTTTTAAACCATATTAATGTTCAATATTTGGAGTTATCTGCCCTTGTTTTAGCCCATAATACACACAATTTCCCTATATCTATCGATAAACGGTAACCATAGCAACTGCACCATCATAAAAGTAGACAAAATAAAAGCAACAGATTGCCTGTAAGGTTGGTATGCTTCTAAATTTACTGATTTCCAAATTTAATGTTGGGCTAAAGACCCTTTAACGTGAGGGCCTTTCGGAACCAGAATTTTATGGTGACTTGGTTTACAAATTTAAGAAACTTATTGGAAGGAATGATTTTTCTTTTCAATTCAGAAAAATCATTACGCGTTACAGACGTTTAGGATATAACTTAAATGTTATGCGACAGTCTGCATGCTTAGTTTTTAACCCAGTCACGGTTGATAACTATGCTGCCTTCTTTAATTGCACGTCGGTGGGTCGGGCGTCAGACTCTATGATGGCCCCGACATAAAGCTATTCATTTTAGCTGGTTGTGACCGGAGCTTCTTGTCTGTTGCTTGGCCCACCGGGGTTCAACTGTTGGTTTTCGTTTGCTCCGGAGTTAGTAAGTTATTGGGCGCCCAGGGATCTCCATCGTGGGCAGCTTACTCATTCTGTGAGTTATCGTTTTTGATTCATCATGGAATTTATCATGATTTATTTGTTTGTCCATCGTGATTCATTGACTAGTAAGAGATTCACTACGAGGACCGAACAACTAACTAAATGTTATGAACCACTGCAGAAGCTGAGGGTGAGGTTAGGATCCTGTAAAACCGGTTTAAGCCCGCCAGTAATTTTATATTACTGATCGTTCCAAGGCGATACTTCTGTTGTGGTTCTTATTGTTTTATGTCTTGGTGTTTAAATAATTTTTGTGCTGTTGGTGCCTTATCATACTTTAGTTAAGTTTAGGTAACTGAGTGGCCACCTATTGGGAAATAGCTGCTCATTCGGCTAACTAAATGTATTCATTGTCTTAGTACCTTATTGTTAGTTTGGTGTTTTCTCGCCTCGGTTTTTGGAGTGGGAATCTTTTTCTGGGTGCGCCTTTTTCTGATCGTTGCCTACGTGTTCCTTTTTCTATCTTAACAATAGGTTCTGAACAGCTTAAACAGTTTTAAGCAAATGGATTGGGTTTTATAAGCTCTACTAACATGCAGAAATGCATTACGCAACTTTGACGTCATTTTATAGGACAATGAAGTCTGTAGGGTTCATATAGTAATTTGGTCATAAATCACAAAATAACAGGAATAATCTGGTCAAATAAAGACTAACACACTCTAGAAACATCATACATTCAAACATTGATTTTCTAATTCTAAAAAAAATTGTCCGAAGGTACATTTTCTCATGTTGTGCCCATAAGATGCAAACAACTGGTATGTCACAATGCATCTGCATTCATTTGAGATTATCTGCCATGGTTGGAATGTCGGATTCGCAGATGACATGATGCGTAGCTTCTGCTGTTCGATTCTACACGTATGTATCGGATAAGTGCAATATCTGATATACTGCGAACCGTAAGGGACGCGGGTGTTTTAAAAACTATGCATCATTTCTAATTTACTAATTTTCATATTAGTATTACAACAAAAAGGTACAAGTAGGCAAAGATCAGGAAATGGCGCAATCAAAAAAAAGATTCCCACTCCAAAAACCGAGGTGGGAAGAAAAAACCAAACTAACAATCAGGTACTAATACAATGAAAACATATCGTAAGCCGAATGAGCAGCTAGTTTCCCAATAGGTGGCCACTCAGTTACCTAAGCTTATCTAAACATATGAAAACATACATAAGGCGCCAGCAGCACAAAATTTTTTAAACACCAAGACATATAACAAAAGGAACCACCACACCACCACAGAAGTATCGCCTAGTAACGATCAGTAACACAAAGTTACTGGCGGGCTTAAACCGGTTTTACATGGCCATAACCTCACCCTCAGCTTCTGCAGTGGTTCATAACATTTAGTTAGTTCTTCGGTCCTCGTGGTGAATCTCTAACTAGTCAATGAATCATCAAGAACAAACAAATAAATCACGATAAACATCCTGATGAATCAAAATCCAGGACTAACAAATTGAGTAAGCTGCCCGACGATGGAGATCCCTGGGCGCCGAATAACCTACTAACTCCGGAGCAAAAGAAAAACACCAGTTGGACCCCGGTGGGCCAAGCAACAGACAAGCTCTGGCCCCAACCAACCAAAACGAATAGCTTTAAGTCTGGGCCATCAAAATTTTACATCCAAACATAAAACAATGTGTCAGTTGTTATGATATCATCGAGGCTGTCGCTTAGATATAATATGGCTATTTCCATTAGACTATTACATTTAACAGGTGATTCGCAAATTTATATAAATAATATCGTTTACGCCGTATATAACACATTTTATTCTAGAATTACGATGCATTCATTGCCCTGGGCTAGGAAATATTTTTGATTTGCATTATTTGGATGTTGTATATGAACGATATTTATTACAAAAGTTGATTCTGGTGATAACAGATAAAGCACAGATCTAGGGTTTCGTCGCACACAAGGGCAACAGGCGGCCGGGCATGGGCGGATCCAGAGGGGGGGGGGGGGCAGGGGTTCCGGACCCCCCACTGAATTGCCAGATTATTAGTTTTTTGCAATGTTAAAATTTTCCGTCAGACCTCTTCTGGGAATTTGGACCCCCTGAGAAAATTTTCTGGATCCGCGCATGCCGGGGTAGCTAATGGTATATTTTGCTGAAAAATATTTTCCTGTTCATTAACACACAAGAAAGTAGAATATTAACTGACGCGAGTTGTAGCCTGAACTACTTTTTTCCATAAATTGATTAAACTGCTTATCACGGCGCATGAAATTAACTGCGTACGTCATGCTGTATTGCATTGTTTGCGCTTTTCCATCCATGCTTTCAACAACATTATTTTATTAACCCTTTTGCGATGAATTGACTTGCCATCAATATCATTTGAGCGAGTCGACTTTGATTGAGGGGCATCAGGAGTGATTTCAATTGTTTTAAGTTTTTTTTTAAATATCTCCAAGCAACCAATATTCCAAAATAAGAGGTCGCGTTTTGTAGCATCAAATCTAAGTCTATACGTTTCCAATGTCTCGCAAAGGGAATACGAGGCTTATATGGGTTAATACCCTGGTGTTTATTAAGAGTCAGGAGTCTGAATCAACAACTCGTATTTGTTTTAATTGATTAAATCAATTCATTAGAATATAAAACTTTGATCATAATTACATTGTTGTCCATCAGTCAATAAAGTCCATAAAGCATGAAAGCGATCTGCTCATTCATTTAGAGAAAAACAGTCGCTAAATGGCTATTCCATTGATGAATCTCAGCGACTTGACATGCCTTTAATACTTGTTATTTTTTCATTGCATCATTTGTCATTTTGTAAAATATTTCCAAAGTAAATAATTTACGTTGTACTGACACATATGCTAAAATCGGCATAGAATAATGGACACAGAACGCTGTAGCTAGGATAAAAGCAAATATGATACTAATAATCATTTTATTCAAAATATTTGGTGATGAAATTTTACATATTTATTGCTTTGAGTGTATGATATTTGGCATAAAACATGGATATAAAGTAAATGAAAGTTTTCTAACAATACAAGCGAAAAGTAAGATTAGCTGTGCTTCTCTGTGCTTTAGAGAACCAAACTGCAGAACTGCTAATTTCAACAAAATTGACAAAATTTGTGAATTTTCTGAACGAAGTTTAAACAGTGCGGAAATTACGTCTCAAGACGGATACACAGTATTTGGAAATAGTAAGTTTACAAAATAAAAAAAAATCTAGTTATTTTACATATTTTTTGAATACGTAAATGTTTGTACGTTGCGATAATGCTTTCGGTGATGAGATGAAAGGAGGTAAACATAATATATTTACTTCAAACTCACAGTATAACTACATGAATAAAGATAATTTAAAAGCTGAAGACAATGACGTATACAAAAACTAATTCTTGATATTCTCACAAAATGATGACAAATTTTATCTAACAGAAAAATAATGCTATGAAAATCTATGACAAAGTATCTGAAGTAAATTACATTAAATTAAATTATAATTCAGAATTTAATAATTTCATGAATGTTTCATATCACATCACTTTTAAACTTAATTATTTACGAGCACTCCGCTTCTATTCGTAATCGAATTTGATATTCACTCTGATGTTTGACTTAAATTATAATAAAATGGTTTTTAATATTTCTTACAATAATCTGAAAGCTCCAATTAATTTTCAGATTGTTACGACTCAGCAACCTCCACTGTTGAAACATTTGAAACAAGAACTTGTGGAAAAGAGCTTATTCACGAGTGTCGTCATGGCTACGTCTCCCCTGGCAACCAAGTTACTATGGAAACACTGCCATGTAGTCTGCTGACCTTGGGGAATGTACAACCTAAAACATGTGTACAGGGTAAGTAATCGATAATTTCGCTATCACGAACTCCAGGGGAATGGAGAAAACACTTCGAGCTTTTTGAAGCTCGAAATTAGCATAAGTACCTTATTGCAATCACAATCGAAAAGTACCATCGTAGTATGCCGATGCACAACACAAGTCTTCTAATTCTCAAATGATCTACATGTATGTGTTACGGTAAAATTGGGTGTAATATGCAAGGGCCTTCCCGACCAAGCACTGTCAATAATACGGTATTTTGTAAAAAAGTACAAGTAGGCAAAGATCAGGAAAAGGCGCAACCAGAAAAAACTCCCACTCCAAAAACCAAGGTGGGAAAAAACCAAACTAACAATCAGGCACTTATACCATGAAAACACTTCGTAAGCCGAATGAGCAGCTATTTTCCCAATAGGTGGCCACTCAGTTACCTTAACTAAAAATATGCAAACATACATAAGGCGCCAACAGCACAAAAATATTTTAAACACCAAGACATAAAACAAAAAGAACCACCACAGATATATCGACTTGGAACGATCAGTAACACAAAATCACTGGCGGGTTTAAATCGATTTTACACGGCCGTAACCTCACCCTCAGCTTCTGCAGTGGTTCATAACATTTAGTTAGTTCTTCGGTCCTCGTGGTGAATCTCTAACTAGTAAATGAATCATCAAGAACAAACAAATAAATCATGATAAACATCCTGATGAATCAAAAACCAGGACTCACAGATTCAGTAAGCTGCCCGACGATGGAGATCCCTGGGCGCCAAATAACTTACTAACTCCGGAGCTAAAGAAAAACATCAGTTGGACCCCGGTGGGCCAAGCAACAGACAAGAAGCTCCGGCCCCAGCCAACTAAAATGAATAGCTTTAAGTCGGGGCCATCATAGAGTCTGACGCCCGACGCACCGGCGTGCAATTAAAGAAGGCAGCATAGTTATCAACCGTGATTGGGTTAAAAACTAAGCATGCAGACTGTCGCATAACATTCAAGTTATAACCTATACGTCTGTAACGTGTTATGATTTTTCTAAACTGAAAAGAAAAATCATTACTTCCTATAAGTTTCTTAAATTTGTAAACCAAGTCACCATAAAATTCTGGTTCCGAAAGACCCTCACTTAAAAGCGTCTTTAACCCAACATTATATTTGGAAATCAATTCATTGTGTCTACGATAAAATTTAGAAAAGGTTTTTCGAAGTTTATGATACCGATAGCCCTGTTGGAGAAGTCTGGCCGTTAAAGATTTATTTCGAGCGTTGAAGTCTGTAACATGATTGCAGACTGTAAGTAGATTTGTTCATTTCAAGTGTAATTTTGACGAGTAGTTGCTAAACTGCTTTGTAATGCGATGTGTATACGTTCACCAGGGAAGCTAATCGTTTTCATATTAATCGGACCACACAGAATTGTTTATAAATATGTCGCACAGTATATACCCTTGACAAGGCAGGGAACAGGAATTTGACATGAAAGATTTTTAATTACATTTTTTTAATTTTACAGGCACGTGCATGGATATTTTAAACAACCATCCTGCTGCTGAAAGTGGGGTTTATATTTACAAAGACCCAAGCGGAAATGACGTCACGATATTCTGTGATTTCTACGGTAGCGACGGCTATACATTCTTTTCGTCTGCGTCTCTAGCAAATCTCTCCTCTTTGGAACCACATTTTACGACAACCTCAGAAGCCGTAATACGTCACTTTCGGTCAGACGGGTCCCAAACGGAAGCCACGATGGAAATCCTTACCAGATACAGGAACCAGTACAACCTAACGTTCCTCCTAAATGAAGAGTTCGACATCGATGGATCATATGAGAATACAACAAAGAAATATACAGCCGAACCGTATTTAACGTTAGGCTTTGTGCCACGGTCGTTTGGTGACAAACAGGGAACGCTTCAAGGATATAGCGTCAATGGTGTTGATATAGAGTTCAATAACTGTGATACAAATCCAAGCAATTCAATAAAATTTTATATGGAACCTTTACTTCATGAAGATTCCTCTTCTTGCTGTGGAAGTTCTATTAAAAACGCGTGGTATGACACTACAAATACCCATGTAATTGACCCAAGTCGCCATTTACCTTCAGATTTTTCATTTAGATACATGGTTTTGATGGGAGGGTGTGGTGCATTTTGGACATATGAACACTTTGAGATGGGTGTCGCATTAGGGTTTAAATTTTACGTCTAAACCCGCTGCCAAACGCACTTGATGATATTATTTCTTTTCTGTACTAAAACTACGTGAGATGTAAATGGCTAATCAACAGAAGCCTACGCGACAGTTAATTATTGATAGTTGCATTAATAGGATATTCATCATACGAATGATTTTAAAACACCATACTTAAAACAAAAGAAATATTGAACAAACATGATGTTTTTCAGACTTGAAAAATTTATTCGAGTTATTTGGCTGATTCAAAATTCATTTAAAATGAGTTAGTATATTGATAGCTAGGCTGACCTTGGTTTTAACTCACATTAGCCGTTAGGCTCACAAAGGTGAGTCATGCTCGGTCGTCCGTCGTCCGCCCAATGCAATGGAATAAGAAAATGGTTTTGATAGGAGAGCGCAGTGTTTTTTTTGAACATATGAACACTTGGAGATGGATGTCGCATGAGGGTCTATACCCGAGACCCAGCGAACTTTATAGTATTATTCCTTTATTGTACTTAAAACTTGGTGAGACGTAAATGGCTAATCAACAGAGTCTAACGCGATAGTTGATTACTCGATATTTTGCATTGATTGCATGTTCATAAAACGAATGTTTTAAACACCTTACTTTGAATAAAAGAATAAAAGAAATGTCGAATAAACGTGATGTTTTTCAGAATCGGGTATACAAATTTTAATGAAGTATTTGGGCTGATCTAAAGATTTATTCAACATTAAAGTCAATATATTGATAACAAGGCTCGTCGTTGTTCACAAAACTTTTGTTTATCTTTTTGTAAGCAGGATTCATGGTGTAGCTGTGATAAGTGCAAAATCTAATATCCTTTCATGTCTAGACCATATTTCATCGGCCCGGATCATCATCAGGAAACGATATCCATGCAATATATACCCTCTTATACCCCGGTTTTGTAGCCAAAACTGGGGTATGCAGGGGTATATGCCTATTTTTCGTATTTTTGCTCAAAATCATAGGTTGTAGGTAATCGATCGCACCGCCTCGCCAAGGCGGTTCTAACGTGAACCCACAATTTATGTTTCGAGTAATAATACTAAAAATATCAAATATTTTCAAATGAAAGTTTTCTATTTTTACAACTAAATAATAACCTGTATATTATATGGACGTGTTTTCCTAATGAAAAAGGTAAGAGTAAGCAACGATCTGGCCATACCGCAAACAGAAAGAAATTCCCACCCCAAAAACGGAAGTGAAAAAAAAAATTAATTTGACAATACTGCAGACACATATACTAAGGAAACATACTGTAAAGGTAAAAGAAGACAATGATCAGGAAATGGTGCAATCAGAAAAAAAAATCCTCACTCCAAAAACCAAGGTGGGACAAAACTAAATTGACAATTAGGCACATTTACTAAGGTAACATATCGTAAGCCGAGTGAGCAGTGCTTTCCAAGTAGGCATCCACTCAGTTATCCGAACTAAACAAGATATATGTAACGTACACGTACATTCAAAATAAGGTACTACATACAACACAGAAATTAATACTATAACACAAAACAACCAGAAGCACAACATGAATCGATTATTCGTCACAACTTACACCAATTACACAGTAACAGAAGCTTTTTTTTTTTATCAGAAAATGCATCTTAAATATAAACACCAATTACTTGTACATTACGAAAACTTGCCCATGCAATACATTTTTTTTCTGCTGTAAAAGATGAAAATTCCATTGGGAAAAAAATGATATTTTTCTTATTTTTTCTCAAAACGTGTATTGTGGGTACTCATTACAAGGCGGTGGGATGATTTTAACGAGTATCCTCTATCTATGTTTTGGAGCAAAAATAAAAAAATAGTATAGTTTAACCCCTGTAAACCCCTGTTTTACTATATAAAAGTGGGGTATAAGGGGGTATACATTTCACGGACATGTTTTCCTACAGCCTTGGTTATGTATTTTTATGTATTAAAACAAACCTGACTTTATGGCCTGCAAGTTGGACCAGGTCAATGACCTGCAAGTTGGACCAGGTCAGATATTAGATAATCCACCAGTACGTTAAATATACTAAAATTACGTATTTTTTCTCTGTGAAAAGCTTTGGAGAGTTTTATTTATACAAACAACAGACTCAGACTCAGATTACATGTGGTATTGGTAATGATCAGGTTATACAAAAACTTGTAGATTGAAAAATAGTTATGTTTTGTCATGATGCTTTAATTTTATCTTAAACACGAAACAGTGTCATATAAAATGGTATGAGTACAGCTGTCCCAGTCACAGCTAGATGTTATCTTTATGTGGACAAAATGTTCTGTTTCATTGTGTTAGGTTTTACGCTGACTCTTTTGGCCCCGGAAAATGCAAGCGTCGATGTTTCTGGAATACAGTTAGACGACCATATAAGCAACGCTGAAACAAAGGCATGATTCCCAAGGCCAGCCCTACCATAGGTAGTTCGTACGCGAAAATGAACAAATTTCAAAATGTGGAAAAAGAAATATTAAAACTGAAAATGACGTTCCAAGCGAAGCAAGAAGCGACGGACAAGCAAATGGCAAACATGCAGGAAAACCTTAACTATCATCAGACAAGGTTAGACTATCAAGAACAGAAAATGGAAATGATGGAAAATGAAATTAATAAGTTAAAAGAAACCGTAAGTGGACAGAAAAAAATTATAACTGATCTTAAATACAGTAAAATTGAAATTGAAAACAAACTCAAGTCAGAGATTTACCAACAGAACGAGGAAATCAGATCGCTCAAACTGAACAATACAATGAAACATAAGGAAATGTCAGTAACTGCAATGGATAAACATTCGCCGGATGAACTTTCTCAGGTAAAGCCAAATAGTGACAATGTGGATAATACTGATGCTGCTAATGGTACCTTAATTGGTAAACAAACCATAAATAAAATTGAAATATACAGAGATAAAGAAATAGGGGGAGGGGCAAATAAACAGCCGGGAAAGATTAACAACTTAAAAAGCAGTTTATCAACACGAAAAATGACAAGACTGACAAAGCGACAAGTCTCTGGCGAAATAGCATTCTCAGCATATCTGAGTTATATTATTCCACATCTAGCACCTGGTCACACAATTAAGTATGATCAGATTATAATTAATGATGGCAATGCTTACAATCATTATACTGGTATATTTACGGTGCCGACAACAGGGGTCTATCTTCTGACCTTTCACTTTGACGTTCAGGACAACAGAAAAGAGGGAATAAAACTAGTTGTAAACAACCGAAACATAGTTGACGCGGTAGCTTCCGGACTCAGTGGGTATGGAAATAATATGGGAGGAAAGACTGCAATCATCAAACTGATACAAGGGGAAAAAGTTTGGCTTGAGAGTTATGATAGTGCTGATGGAGAGATTCTGTCGACGACATCATACAAGCTGACAACATTTGCTGGAGTTTTACTTTACCAATGACATGTGATTTAGAAAAATTCAAAATTAAAATTAATTAAAAATAATTTTGGTCTAATGTTTGCTTGCAGCTCAGCTAAGACGAAAGGTTGCAGTAAGTGCACGTGGTGTGCATGACAAAGTGCACTTTGTTTGCAATGTTTTATAGTCGGTAAATAGCTTACTGTCTGCACAGCATCTTCCAGAAACTGCATTTTTCAAAATCTCACTTTTCTGAATGACCTCAAGATAAATATTACCACGTCACCATTTTGCATGTCAAAAGTCTTAAAAAGTGCCACAAAAATTTTGAGAATCGGTTAACAAATAAAAATTTAATGCCAGAAAATAATTTTGAATAGGGCTTTTTCCATTGTAAAAATGTCAGCAAGGGAAGTAACTATTTTCCCGAAAAAAAATCTAAATTGGTTATTTTTCATTATAAATGCACCAAACTAAAACAAAATTCTACTGTATGGATAGCTGAGTGCCAAACTCTTAAAATTATTCCACAGATTTGCTTGATTTTCATTTTTTAGGCGTTTGGATTACCTCCCTTGCACATGCAAAAGGCCTATTCAAAATAATTTTTGGGCATAATTATTTTATTTTTGAACCGATTTACAAAATTTTTGCGGCACTTTTTAGGACTTTTGGGTTGCAAAAAAATGACATGGTCATATTTTTCTTGTGGTGTTTCATAAAAGTAAAATTTTGAAAAATGCAGTTTCTGAAAGATGGTGTGCAGACAGTAGTCGGTAAATAGCTATTCATAGCTAATGTTATAAATGTTTAAATTACCCGACTTAAATTTTGACTTTGACTTTGACTTTATAGTAATTAGTGCACTTACTAGTGCACTCCATGTTTACAAGGGTGTTATCTTTCGTCTTAGCACTACTGTACTTAGTGTGTATTTTGTGTCCAAACACCATTTAAGATCATGCAAAGATTTAGTGAGTATTGCGTTATTGCTGTTATGGTTCTTATACGTTCCACCAATAGCTAAGGTTATACATTTTGAGATCCCTGGTTGTGACCTTTTTTGAATTACAACACACGCGGTTTGGCTCAACTGAACAAAAGCCTCAAAGCTGAGCTTATAGGATAGGTAGGCACCAGTCGTCCGCATATGGTCCGTATTCGTCCGTCGTCGACCACTTTCAAAGATATTCTAATCAAGAACCCCTTTGACAATCAAAGCCAAATTTTACATAAAGCATCCATAGGAATGGGGAACCGACAAGTTAACCTTTACAACTCTCAAACCTCCTTTTCACTTTATTTGCTGGAATTTGAAGGGTTAAAGTTCGAATGGAGATACAGCTGTATTTCCATGAAGATAAACTGAAGAGCGATAATCTCTCAGCATCCATGAGAGATATTGGCTGTAATATAAATGCCTCTTTCATATTAACAGCATCGCAGTGACTTTAAGCGCTATAACTTGGGAATTGTCATCATGTCGTCGCAAGCAAGTGAAACTAAAAATGGCAATGAAAATAATTATAAGGTTTAAGTTGGCAAAGATCAGGAAAAGGTGCAATCAGAAAAAGATTCCCACTCGAAAAACCGAGATGGGAAAAAACTAACAATCAGGTACTAACAAAAACTAACAATCAGGTACTTATATCATGAAAACATAACGTAAGCCGAATGGGCAGGTTTTTTTCCCAAAAGGTGGCCACACAGTTACCTAAACTTAACTAAAATATAGAAACATACATAAGGCGCCAACAGCAAAAAATTTAAACACCAAGACATCAAACAAATAGAGCCACCACAGAAGTATCGCCTTGGAACGATCAGTAATATTAAATTACAAGTGGGCGTAAATCGAATTTGAATGACCATAAACCCCCTTAACCTCAGCTTCTGCAGTGGTTCATAACATTTAGTTAGCTCTTCAGTCTTCGTGGTGAATCTCTAACTAGTCAATGAATCATCAAGGACAAACAAATGAATCATAATAAACATCCTTATGAATAAAAACGAGGACTCAACAGATTCAGTAAGCTGTCCGACGGTGGAGATCCCTGGGCGCCGAATAACTTACTGAAACCTGGAGCAAAAGAAAAAGTTAGTCTGGTCCAGTTGGACCGTGGTTCCTGGAATTAACTTTATTCCTATCATAAAAGGCCTCTTGTCGAAATATTGAAACGAAGTAAGTGTGGGAAATTGTATTTTGCCAAATATTTGCATGTTTGTCTATGTCATGTTTACAGTCCGAACTATATATAAATAGAATAAATTGATATTCTTGGCTGGCCTTTATGCCTTCGTTTTTCACAAGAATCCTACTATGTAATTTCGGAGTCTGCGAGTTTCTATAATGGCCACCTTTGTGTTGTTAACAATGAACCATCACTTCCCTGGCGTCTAGGAATGTTGCTGCAGCGTTATGAGAAACCCTGTAGAGGAGACGGTGGGTAGGGAAATTTTTCGTTTCGCACAACACCCTCCACATACTAGGTTTGATACTATGGGTGGCTTCCTTGATCAATATAAAGAGCTTCTAGGCACGTTGTCGCCCTGTGATATGGTGCATTTGTCCTCCAGAAGCCGTTACATATGTTACCCATTCAAACCAGAAATGTGCTCTAAGTTTGTAAAATACACTATGAATCTCTAATCTGAATTCCAAACCTCAATGTATCAATATCATCTAATGAAATGATGTTACGGGCACATATATTGATATATTTAATCATTTTCATGCATCGATGGTGTTACGTATGTTACATTCTCAAAACAGCCTTTGTAAATGTTAATTACAGAACAGTAAGCTATTTTAATATACTTTTCTTTGCGAATTTCACTTTTAATACACCACGGGTGGCTTTGTTGATCAATATCAAGATTTTCTATGCACGTTGTCGCCCAATGGTATGGTGCATTTGCCATCCAGAAGCCGTTACGCACGTCGTATGTTACCCATTTAAAACAGAAATATACATTAAGTTTGAAAAATGCACTATGAATCTTTAAAATAAATTCCAAACCTAAATATATTAATGTCATCTGATGAAAGAATGTTACTGGCACATGTTTTGATACTTTTAATCACATATATGCATCGATGGTGTTACGTGTGTTACATTTTCAAAACAGACTGTTCAGAGTTCAATTACAGAACAGTAATCTATGTTAATATACTTTTCTTTGCACATTTATATTTTAGATACACTAGTCTAAAAGACACTTATTCCTTTTCTTTTACAAACCTGAAAAAACTAATCATCATGTCATTCCTTAGTCGAAAGTTATTGCATATAGTCCACAGTAACTCACTTCAGATTATGAAAGAATTAAGTGTTCAAAGTCAACTATGAACAGACAAGTTTGAAGAAAAGAAGAAAAAACTATACAATCATCGTGTTGTAGATCAATAACATATATGCCTTCTTTAAGTTGAATGCTTGGTAAATATGGTAACGTATGTAACACATGATTAGTAAATATAAAAAAAAAACAGTTTTAATGATTTTTAATGCCGATAAAATGCTCTTCGCTGTATGTAATTATGATTTAGCACTAATTTAGAAATCATTTAAGATATAGCAAATATTCAAGAGTGTAATCCGGTTGTAAGTGAACTTGAAGCGTGCACACCCAAACCACAAAATCCCAAAGCATGTTTTACACCATTGTTAGTATCCAGTGTTATAAAATGACATTATCAACACCGTCGGTCACTATTTCTTATACTGCGTTTACACTATGTTCCCGGCGGCCCCGGCAGCCCCGTTTGCTGGAAACGTAGCGTGCCGTGGAGTTTTGTTTATCTATTTCTCTGATTTTCAAGATCTATCACGTTTTGTTACGTTTTCTTAGGTTGTATTACGATATCCGTAACAAGCCGTGTTAGTGATAAGCCGGTGTGTCACGGAGGCGCTAAGGTACGTTACGGTTTACCACGATCTATAACGATTATTAGCACGTTCTATTACGGCCTGTTACGTTCTGTTGCTGTCAGTTGCGTTTTGACCAAGGCGTAACACGTTTTTTTTTCGGTCTGTCAAGGTCAGCTACGGACGAAACGTAGACACCATACAATATAAAGCATATTTTTTCCCTTTTGTTAACGAATAAGTCCTTTGAAATAATAACAACCGCGCTCCTCAACAACTGACTGCAGAGGTGATTAAGAAAGCTCGGAATTGTAGTTCTTCTTCAATTGCATATTGCAGCGTATGGTCTGTATTGTTCACTATAGTGACTGCTCCAATATGAAGGAACTTGTCCCCATGATATACCATTTTATATCTATAAACTTCACGCGCCGTGATAACCGTAACACAACGTGACATACGTAGTAGAACGGGGTGAACACCGTCAAAGACCGTAACGCACCGTAACGTAACGCAACAAAACATTTTGAGTATTCCGTAGGAAACGGGACGAGACGTGAGACGACCGTGCCCAAACGCAACAGAACGTGGAAGATCCGTCGCTTGCCGGGCTATTCACTAGCCTCCCGTTGCACTACGGACCGCCTCCAAGTTTCGCTACGTACTGTTACGTTCTGTCACGGCGTGTTACGTTCAGCCCGTTTTATCACGGCCCATTACGTTTCTCATTTCCGCCGTGACTGCCGTGGCAGATTTTTAAACTGTCAAAAAATTTGTCACGGTGTCCACGGTTATCCCGGCGTGCTACGTTTGCCTATCCCGTTCCCCTGCGTTGCCTCACGGTTATCCCGTTTTGCTCACGGTTGTCTGAAACGTGGCCGCCGTGACCGCCGGGAACATAGTGTAAACGCAGTAGTAAGTTACCTTTCACAAAGCTTGCCAATATTAGTAAGCAAATATCAATGCGGGTGACGGGCGATTTAATAGTAACGTATGTAACACATTTTTCACTTAAAATTTTAGGTGTTAAAACCTAAGGAAAACAAATAGAAATAAGATATAATAATCGTCACCTTAAGCTTGTTTTCCGATTTCCGGATTATGAATTAAGTCGCCAGCCATACAAAAGCACAACTCTACGCATGCAAGTTCATTTTGTCTGGGTTCGGGGCACATGTAAGACAAGCCAAGTTCTGCTTGCGCGTGTGTCAGGTGTTTTTTTCTCGGGGTTCTACCGTTTTCGCCCCACCTACCGGTTGGCCCGTCTCATATGAGCTGAAATAATATTGAAAGGGACGTTCAACGGAACAGTCCTTGGTCATGAGCACTTCTTCAATATAAGTACCATTGATGTTCCAGACATTGCCTGATGCGGTTGTTTTGTTTGATTTTGAGTTGATGCTTAACAGCCTAGTCAACAGCTATTGTCATATTGAGACGTTGACTCTATTTTATGGGACTTTTGCCCGAAAATCGGATACCTTGACATTCAAACAATATTTAGACCCAAGAAAGCCACTACGGCTTATACGCATGGATGGTTTGATTTTAAAACACTTTCCCTGGTCAGGCTCAGACCTTAGCGGTTAACCAGTAATAAGATGGTCAGTAAGTAGCGTATAAGCTATGCCTGGAGGCAAAATATGCCCATCTATTTCTTAAGGACCCGATGAGCGGGGCCCATATTCCCATCTGACCAACCTTCTGAGGGATCCTGCTTAGGCTGATACGGTTGAGCGTTTCTGCTAAGGCTGAAAACATGGTTTTGAAGTTTTCACGTTCTAAATGTGTCATCAAACGATCATGCTTTGGCGGTACATTTTCATTTGTGTAGCGCTAATGGCAACAGAACAAGTGAAGGACACTATTTAAACTTGAGCCAGATTGCCCAGCAGATGAACAGAATCGGCAAATGGTTTTTCGTACACCTTCTTATGTGCTGTGGGGAGTGTTATCGTCTGTTTGCACAAGGTAGTTTGTGATTGATCGCTTTTCTCAGCAACATTCCAAGCTTTCGTTTTACCAATGCCATTGTGTGGATTCTCACTTAAACTGCCTTATTGTGTAGTCTTAACTTCTATTCAGTTTCTTGAAGATATGGAATTTTCGAGAGTCTCACAAGGACATTAAGGTTTGCTCAAAACGACAGACTGCTAGTATCGTGCTTTTTCAGGATTTCCATCGTGGAACCATAATGTATTGCAATCATTTGGCTAGAATAGACAGCAGCATAAAACCAAGACATCTGATTCAGATGATTGTACCGTCAGAAGCATCGTGGTTGTTATGAAAATTCGCGTATCTGTGTCTTCATTGTCTAAAGTGCAGTTACGTCATCCCCAGGGCAAGAAAGCATTTTCGTTATCTGTAAAAACGCATACGCGTTGTTTGCAAACCCTGTTTTATGTTCGGATTTCACACCGAGGGCATGCGCGGATCCAGAGGGGGGGTGGCGGGGGTCCGCACCCCCCCCCCCTGGAATTTGAAAATTTTACCTAAAAATAGGTAATTTCGGGATTTTTTGGGGTTGGTCCCCACCTCGTCTGTGACCAAAAATTACCATTTTCGTTGAACCCCCTCTCATGAAAATTTCTGGATCCGCGCATGGAGGGCCCTCAAGAAATTCACATTTTGTGTTATTACTGCTTTACATTGGATTTTGCCACTCCCGGGGAACTGGTGTCGCAGGGCTAGATAATGTCCTTCTTTCTATCTGATGGATTTGCTCTACAGGTATATATAAAAAACTACGTCAAATCAATAGTTTCGAAAGGCGCACACAAGCTGTAAGGAATACCACATAAAGTATAAAATAAATGGGTCCAGGAGTTTGAGGATAATATCCGCATCTAGTTGGATGCGACTATCAGTGTGATATTTGCGATGTCTTTGTCTTCCTAAGTCATTAAGTTCGCACATGTGAAAGATTGGTTCGTGGATCTTGTTCAAGGACACAACATGGCACCGAAGAGGTCGAAAAACACAAACGCGCAATCAGGATCGGATGCTTTAACGATGGGTCAACAACTCATAATATATACCTTACAGTGCTCTACATGAAAAAGGTGTTACATACGTTACCATGAGCATACTGACAAGTCACAAGTGGGTCAACATATTCCAGACACCTTACTGTGTTCTATGCGAAAACCTTTGCAGATACTTATGTGAGACCACTTTCACGTGAGCCGCAGCGCGCGAAATCCCTCTTCCGACAATATTCCTTCCACACATTAACATAATTTAGACGTTTGAATTATCCATGTAGATTAAACAAGTGTGCTGATCAGCTGTGCAGTAACTGCATGTTTGTTTTCATACAGGAAAAATCTGGTTTTCGCATGAAGCGGCTCACTATATATACATTTATAATCACCAAAATGAAATCTTCCCATGTTTGAACATTAAGGTGTTACATACGTTACCATGAGCATACTTGCAAGTCACAGGCTGTGTATTTTAGCACACTAAACATTTATTTATCATAGGGTATGTAAAATAGAACTAAATAATTTACACAAACATATAACAGTTATTCATTTTGATATTTTTGTTGAAACGCCTATTTTTCAAATGTTACAGCATACGGCGGTACCCTCAGGAAATGTTAAACTATTTAAATAAAATAAATTAAATATTTAATATAAACATATGCTTTTGTGTAATAGCCAAGTTGAACTACTGGTCAGTAAGAAAGGACCTATCGTTTTTGGAATATAAAGAAAGAAATGCCAAAAACAAAAACGTTTATGAACCCAAACCCTTATTTTCACGCCATAGATGTAGAAGTAACGTTTGTAACACCATATAATGTCTATTTTCAACTTTTAAAGATCATGAAGCATGTCCGTTAAATTGTTCTAGCACGTGATATAATCAGTGTTGTTGCATGATTAAAGTGGGTGGAGCACAGTAGGTTTCGCTATTTTGGTGGTACAAATATATTTTGAACATGTAACTTATGTAACGAGCTACAGAAATATTGTGCACCACTTGCCGGGGCGACAACGTGCCTAGAACTCATCTAGGATGACCAATGGACCAATTGCATACTGCAAACAAAGTATGTGGAGGGTGTTGTGCGATTTCGTTAAATACGGTAGATACAGAATCTAGCGTCTCGCCTACTGTGTTTGCAGAGGAAAAAAACCCTGAAAATCCGTATTTAGATTAGCTGGGCCGTCACAGAACAACGAGACGATGTCTTTCTTTTTGCTACGATCTATCATCTACATAAAAAGAACTCATTTTCATTTGCATGACTGTGTGTGGTCCGATTATACTAGAATTTTATCAAAAAGTCCCGGCGGCAGTTTTTCTTCCGCTGTGTCTTAAAGTAATGATAGCTTTGGTCATGAATGTTAAAACAGAGCTATACCAGATACTTCTCTTTCTTAGAATTCAACGGCAAAGACGCATGCATTGAGTCTGTATGAGCAAATAGCTAAAATAAGGCTTTGCGACGGAGTCATATTCATGGATACATATTAAATGATATTAGAACCACATTGCAACCTTAAGTCATCAAAAAGTATTTAAGCAACTGCAAATTAATGCATATTATATTACTCTTTTGATCCTTTAAGATCGGTTAGGATATTCTGAGAAATTTATAACATGTTTCTAACCAACATTTAATATATTTGGTCCCACTTCGATAATACTAAAAAAAGTACAAGTAGGCAAAGATCAGGAAAAGGCGCAATCAGAAAAAGACTCCCACTCCAAAAACCAAGGTGGGAAAAAACAAACTAACAATCAGGTACGTATACCATGAAAACATTTCGTAAGCCGAATGAGCAGCTATTTTCCCAATAGGTGGCCACTCAGTTACCTTAACTTAACTAACAATATGCAAACATACATAAGGCGCCAACAGCACAAAAATATTTTAAACACCAAGACTTAAAACAAAAAGAACCACCACAGAAGTATCGACTTGGAACGATCAGTAACACAAAGTTACTGGCGGGTTTAAATCGATTTTACACGGCCGTAACCTCACCCTCTGCTTCTGCAGTGGTCTGTGTATCGAATATTGAAAGATGCAACATTTAAGTAATTCTCCGGATCAAAAGGGTCAATGACATTTTTATTACAAATGTAAAACGTTCATGGTTAAGAGACGTCATATGGACTTGAACGCCGACGAGAACGACTCGGCGTGTTTTATTCTAATGGTCTCGAAAGTGTGAATGTGTCGAAACGGATTAAAGGAAGAAGACGTCGTTATATGTCATGAACGGAATCGTTTGCATTAGATGTAATTATTTCAGCGAAAACCCATATTGGAATAGAACCGATCACTTACCTTATGGAATATCACCCAAACAAGCAAGCATGCGAACATGGTCGAAGCATACCTTCCCTTGAATACTGTGAAAAGCTAGACATTGGCTACGTATTCTGATGTAAAGCTTGGCTTCACGGCTGGATACTAATAAATGTTATTGAAAGAGGAAGATATGACCAGAAAAGCTTTCCAAGGCGATACTTCTGTGGTGGTTCTTATTGTTTTATGTCTTGGTGATTTTGTGCTGTTTGCGCCTTATGTATGTTATCATATTTTTAGTTAATAATAAAAATTAAAATGAGATCCTTTAAGAGCAGTGAACATATTAATGAGAAAGGGGATGAGCCATACCATGGTTTCGGCTACTTAAACCTCTTCAGTGACCCTATAGATTTGGCAACATGGAGCCAAAGATTATGACTGTTATTTACATCTTTTAAAAGGGCAGTCGATACAAAGACTAGTAAAATCGAAATGTGGTCAAACATTTAAACGGTGTTTAGAAAATGACTCTAAACCGATAACAATTTTCTGATTTCTCAGAATACTCTCGCTGATCTCAAAGGACCAAACAGAAAATATATAATATACTATGGTTGATGTACAGGGAGACTTTTTAGGGCCGTCTCACGGCACAACACCAGCTGCAGTGATAGGTAGCTGAGTGGCCACCTATTGGGAAA
Source organism: Rugalucina vietnamica (assembly GCA_964017185.1). Taxonomy (NCBI): domain Eukaryota; kingdom Metazoa; phylum Mollusca; class Bivalvia; order Lucinida; family Lucinidae; genus Rugalucina; species Rugalucina vietnamica. The sequence goes on along the minus strand of OZ024883.1, from coordinate 32,218,151 downwards.
ATAGCTGCTCATTCGGCCTACGATATGTTTTCATGGTATAAGTTCCTGATTGTTGATTCAGTTTTTTCCCATCTTGGTTTTTGGAGTGGGAATCTTTTTCTGATTGCGCCTTTTTTCTGATCGTTGCCTACTTGTACCTTTCCATGCAGGAATTTAAATTGTATGCTTTTAAGGCTCTGCGACTCAGCAACTTTGTTTCAAAGGCTAATGGGAAGAACCATTGATTAATTTATTAACACAGAGTTTTACTGGTTCAACTGGGGTTATTCTTTTGTCCCGGCGTTATTTGTCGCCCATGGATCTCTATCGTCGGGCAGCTTACTTAATCTGTGGGTCCTCGTTTTTTGATTCATCATGAAGGTTATCATGATTTATTTGTTTTGTCCTTGATGATTCATTGACTAGTTAGAGATTCACCACGAGGACCGAACAACTAACTAAATGTTGTGAACCACTGCAGAAGCTTAAGGTGATGTTTGGTACCTGTAAAATCGATTGAAGCCCGCCAGATATTTTGCATTACTGATCGTTCCAAGGCGATACTTCTGTGGTGGTTCTTAAAGTTTTATTTCTTGTTGATAAAACTTCTTGTGCTGTTTGCGCCTGATGAATGTTTTCATATTTTTAGGTACTTGAGTGGCCTCCTATTGGAAAGGGATTCTCTCTCTGACTGCGCCTTTACCTGATCGTTGCCTACTTGTAACTTTTAATAAAATTTGGAAAGGAAAAATGTCCCAAGCATCATTGTAAAGTCTTTAGAGGATAACTGGCAGATGCATAAACACGCTTCTAGCATCTAGTGAGATGGACAACCACGGCACCATCATACACATTCGTCTTCAGGTATTTTAGTATAGGTACGCAACCGTTGGCAGATATTATGTAAGACGCCTATTACACGGTTTTCCTGTTTTTAATTGGCAAAACCAATATAATGACAATAAACAAGAACATAATATTTTGAAAATATGTAACACCCTTATTACAACGGTTATTGAAACTATTTTGCAACCGTCTAGACTGAAATGTGCGAAATATAACAGATAATTTAGGGCTGAATAGCAATTATAGATTACAAGAAAATAATTAGCAATGATTAGGATCTCACAGTGGGAAGAAAGTAAATAAAGGTAAAAGTGGGCAATTACCAGGAAAAGGCATACAGACAATCATGTACTTATATAAAGAAAACATATCGTAAGCCGAGTGGGCAGTTTTTTTCTCTAATAGGTGGCTACTAATGTGCCCGAAATCAAAAATGTATATGAAAACTTACATAAGATGCAAACAGCACAAAATACAACATCAGACATAAAACAAAGTGTAAGTTATTATAATATAATCAAGATTTATATCGTAGATTGCTATTTACAATGGACTCTAAAAAGAATCAGGCATTTTTTGCAGAGGCCAAACGGCATAGTAATCAAATTTATAGAAGAAATATCGTTTTCGCCATATATTCCACAAGCTATAGGACGAGCTATTGTAATATAATATTTTTAATTCGTTTTGACGTGCATTGAATTCTGCACATTTCTTGTAATTACTGGTACGTACAAAACATCGGTAGGCATTTTTTTATGTGATCTAGCATTGATTTTAAGATTGTAATAATAAAAATAATAAAAACCATTTCCATATTTTAGGCGGATTACTTATTAAGCAAAAATGTCAATGTTTCGTACGGTCCGCCAAAGAATAGATACTCGTTAACTGATTAGTTTCGGTTGTTTGTTTTTTTTTTTAATTCTGGCAGACTTTTTCATATTGGTTTTGCTAGACAAGAACCTACCTATACAATAGACCATATTATTTTATAATAATGGTACAGTTAGAATTACTATTCGCTGTTGTGGTTTACGATATGTTTGAAAGCAGTATATATTTTTCTCATTTGATGCTTGTAACGTAATGGGAGATCAATCATATCTCTAGATTTTCTTTGGGTGGTCGGGGTAACTAAAGGTTTATTTTTTTTTCTACAAATATTATTTTCCTGTAAGAGAAGGTGCGGTCCCCGTGGCCCAGCGATTAAGAGCGCTGTTCCTTAATCACTCGATCATCTCACCGCTGTGACTGGTGTGGGTTCGAGCCCCGCACTGGCCACATGTGAGACAAGCCAGTTTCTGCTCGCGGTGTGTGCCAGGTGGTTTTTCTCGGGGTTCTCCCGTTTTCGCCCGAACTACAGATTGGCCCGTCTCATTTGAGCTGCAATAATCTTGAAAGGGACGTAAAATGAATGAAAAAAAAAGTTAACTGTTGTGGCCTGAACTATATTTCCATAAATTGATTAGAACTGTTAATCACGGTGCATGATATTAAAGTTGTGCGAACGTCATGCTGCATTGCTTTGTTTGCGCTTTTCACTCCATGCTTTCAACAGCATTATTTAATTAACCCTTTTGCGATGAATTGACTTGCCCATCAATATCCTTTTAGTGAATCCCCTTTGATATGAGGGACAGCAAGGGCAATTTCAATTGTGTTTTGTCGCTTTTTAATTTACAATATCTCCAAGCAAACAATATTCCAAAATAAGAGGCCGCGCTTTGCGGCACCAAATCTGAGTCTATTCCGTTTTCAATGTCTCGCAAAGGGAATACGAGGCTAATATGGGTTAATAGCCTGGTGTTCATTAAGAGTTATGATTCTGAATCAACAAGCTCGTATTTGTTTTAATTGATTAAATCAATTTTTAGAATATAAAACTTTGATCATAATTACATTGTTGTCCATCAGTCAATAAAACCAAAGAGCTCGAAAGCGATCAGCTCATCCATAAAGAGAAAACGGTCTCTAAATGGCTATTCCATTGATGGATCTCCAGGACTGGATGGGTTACAGGTTTTGCATCTTATTCATGTCCTTCAAGACTTATCTTTTTGTAAAATATTTCGAAGTAAAACTGTTACGTTGTTGCAATGTTACACATCCTAAAATCGGCATTGTATAATGGACATAGAAAAAGAAAAAAAATAGAACATTAAGCTTAGGATAAAATAAAAGATGATACTTGTTTTACTTTTATTGAGTATAATTGGTGATGGACTTATACAGATTTATTGCTTCGAGTGTATGATATTTGGACTGAAACATGGACATAAAGTTATTGAAAGCTTTCAAACATTACAGGCGAGAAGTAGAATCGGTTGTGCTTCATTGTGCTTTAGAGAACCGAATTGCAAATCTGCGAGTTTTGATAAAATTGATGGAATTTGTGAATTTTCTGAACAAAGTTTAAACAGTGCGGAGATAACGCCTAAAGACGGATACACGGTATTTGGAAACAGTAAGTTTGAAAATATTAAAAGGTACAAGTAGGCAAAGATCAGGAAAAGGCGCAATCAGAAAGAGATTCCCACTCCAAAAACCGAGGTGGGAAAAAACCAAACTAACAATCAGGCACTTATACCATGAAACATATCGTAAGCCGAATGAGCAGCTATTTTCCCAAAAGGTGGCCACTCAGTTACCTTCACTTAATTAAAAATATGAAAACATACATAAGGCGCCGACAGCACAAAAAATTTTAAACACCAAGACATAAAACAAAAAGAACCACCACAGAGTATCGCCTTAGAACGATCAGTAACACAAAGTTACTGGCGGGCTTAAACCGGTTTAACAGGATCCTAACCTCACCCTCAGCTAAAGTCTTTCTGTGTCGCTTTAAAAGCATGTTATTTCCGTGTATATAAAAGTAAAAGACAAAGCATGATCAGGAATTAACACACGAAACCCCGGCCTTGTATTCCAAACAGGTTATTACTTTGAAACAACAAGCGGTCATGATAAAATTGGAACATATTGTAACTGAATCCCCGCAAAGGTAACTCAGATGTAAAAGATACGAAGGGTGGCCCAATAAATCGTGGCCTGTGCTTGCTGTATAAAAACTATTCAATGCACAGACTTCCAATTTACAAATATATTACTTGCACATGTTCTGGGTATGCTTACAAAATTTCAGAAAAGTACACTGAAGAATAAAAACTCAGTACACAATACGAAACTACAAGTCATGCAGACCCGGCGCACGCTGACGACGTCGTCTACAGATATGCGTCAACTTCATGTACTACATGTACTTACCGTTTACTCTTTATAGAGGTACGCTCCGTTGTGTGCGATACACAAGCGATGTTTGTACCAACTTTTGAAACATGCCACTGAACCATAGACTATGTAATGACCTGTTGAATCGCTTCAATGAACTTCTCTCTGCCCTGAAAACGTTTACACTGAAGATGCGATTTCATCAGCGGAAAGTACGTTACGGAAATTCATGAATGTTTTCCGTCCATGCTGTGTACTTTTGGTCCACCCATCTCTAAATCGTATACGCATGTATGTTATAAGCACTGCAATGTAAATTTACCCTTAAACCTACATTAGAACAATGGAACTGGTAACAGTTTTATTTTACTATAAACACGCCATTAATAGACAAACAATAGATGGACGTTTAATGTGTAACATATAGAAATACTTTGAGTATAAAATCATATAGCATTGTATTTTCACCAATTGGTATAACATTTTAGAAAAAAATCTCCGACAATTTACATGTTTCAAAAGTGTCTTTACAAATGAATTACACTATGATTACATATAATGTTCTTAATCATCTGAAAGATGTAAATGCAATATATCATATAAAAATGAAACTGAGATCCTTTAAGGTAATGAACATATTAATGAGAAAGGAGATGGGTCATAACGCGGTTTCAGCTACTTAAGACTCTTCAGTGTATTCTAGAATTAAACCTTTCAAGGCAAAAATAGGCAATAATCAGTAAATATCAGAAAATCAGAAATCAGAAAATATCTATGTTCAAAAAGACACAGTTTAATTTAAGTCACAGCGTAGTAGATAAGGATGCGTACTGCGTATGTACGCACGATTTTTCGCTCTGTGTGTATAATAATTTCAGACTTGTGCGTACCATTTACACAGTAAAATCAGCGGTACGCAAATAGTTTTCGGTTTTATGCGTACTTAGATAAAGTATCTTTAGAATTATCACAAACGATAACTTTACAACTAGTTTTGTCTGTTTGCTTGTCACGGGGGTGATTCAAATGATGCTACCTGTGCTGTCGTCCGAGTCATTTGTATACCATCACATGCAAAACCCTGCTGTCGTCCGAGTATATAGTCGACGGTCGTAACTATGTTACTAGTGATTTTGCTGTCGTCTGAGACATGATACGACCGTCGATATACTCGGCCGACAGCGAGTTTTAACATGTAATGGTATACAAATGATTCGGACGACAGCACAGGTAGCATCAATTGATTCACCCCCATGTCTGTCGACAATCGAAAATAGTTACAATTTAAATGGATTTTTTTATCGTTCCATAAAGTAGTTATACCATAAACGTGCTCTCCGTCCAGTGCATTTAGTTAAAAAAATAAGTTTTCCATTTACATATGACCATTTTAAAGGATAATGCAATATTCAACAACAATAACTTTAAACTAAAGAACTGATCAAAGCAAATATTTACTCGAGGATTTTGTTCATTTAGATCAAGGAAGAAGTGGGATACTGACATTTAAAATTTTTGAGCGAAGTGGCTTTTGGCCGCCATTTTCAATATCTAATTAAAAAACTGTAAAATCTTAAACAATAAATAAATTTTATAAATTAAAAACTAATAGGGTGAAATATGTTCACAATTCATTCATAATTGATGAATAGTGGAAGACATTCAAACAAACAACAACATGGGAAGATAACTAGTGCCTCATTAATATTGATAATGCATATTTTATAAGGGCTTAATGAAGTCGCATTAATATCCAAGAGGGTCGCCTCCTTGAACAGAAGTTAATGTATATTTAATCCGGTATAACTTTTCTTAAATTCCATTTGATTTAAATAAAACGTGTACCATGTTTTAATAAGGAAAGTACAAACAGGCAACAATCAGGAAAAGGCACAATCAGAAAGAGAATCCCCCCAAAAAACGAGGTGGGAAAAAACAACTCAACAAATAGGCACCTACACCATGAAAACATATCGTAAGCCGAATGAGCAATAATTTTACATACAGGAGGTCACTCAGTTACCTTAACTTAACTACAAATATTAAAACATACATAAGGCGCAAACAGTGCTTTAAGTTTTAACACCAAGACATAAAACAATAAGAACCATCACAGAAGTATCGCCTTGGAACGATCAGTTTTATTAAATTTCTGGCGGGCTTAAATCAGTTTTACAGGCACCTAACCTCACCCTCAGCTGCTGTAGTGGTTCATAACATTTAGTTAGTCGTTCGGTCCTCGTGATTAAACTCTAACTAGTCAATGAATCATCAAGGACAAACAAATAAATCATGATAAGTCGATTTCTTTCATTTAAGATGTATTGTATTTCAACCCTCAGGCTGCCTTTACCTTCAATATATACTGAAAGGAAGCAGTATTTTCTATAACATTTCAGTTTGTTACAACTCAGTCTCCGCTGTTGAAACATTTGAAACAACAACTTGTGGTAAAGAACTTATTCACGAGTGTCGTCATGGCTACGTCTCCCCTGGCGACCAAGTTACTATGGAAACAATGTCGTGTAGTCAGCTGACCATGGGGGATGTACAGCCTGTAACATGTGTTCAGGGTGAGTTTTTACCACGTGCCATGATTTTTTCTTCTAGTTGTAATACATATACGAGCGTGTTTGGGCATTTTTCGAAATTTTGATTTGACAGTGATATGGTTTAAAGTAAAACTAGTAAAAAATTCAAACAACACGAGAAGTGCAATAATATATAAATAGTGATCCACAAGTATTAGGTTTGGATGTCTTAATAAACCAGCCAACAAGTTTTCTGTCATGTCAGGCTGCTAAACCAGCTAAGCCCTTTGTCCTATCATTTTTCAATGAACTCATAGTTTTAGGGTTAAGAGCTCAATATTAAAGTGTTTGAACGCGAAAGCCCCAGAATCGCTATTGACCTTTTTTTTTTTTTTTTTTTTTTTTTTTTTGGGGGGGGGGGGGAGGGGAGGGAGGGGGGGGGGGGCAAATTGCATGTGGTTCTGTTCATCCTTAATTAAACCTTAACGAGGTGTTGGAGATAAAACAATACGGTGACCATGATTTCCTTTCGTATTTTACAGGTACATGCATGGATATTCTAACAAACCAACCTGCTGCTGAAAGTGGGGTTTACATTTACAAAGACCCAAACGGAAATGACGTCACGATATTCTGTGATTTCTACGGTAGCTACGGCTACACGTTTTTCTCGTCTGCGTCTCTATCAAATCTCTCCTCTTTGGAACCACATTTTACGACATCGTCAGAAGCCATTATCCGTCATTTCCGGTCAGACGGGTCCCAAACGGAAGCCACGATGGAAATCCTTACCAGATACAGGAACCGGTACGACCTAACGTTTCTCCTAAATGAAGAGTTCGATATTGATGCATCGTATGATAACACATCTAATACATATACAGCCGCACCTTATCTAACACTAGGTTTTGTGCCGCGATCGTTTGGTGGTAGACAAGGTACGCTCCAAGGATATAGCGTCAATGGTGTTGATATAGAGTTCAGAAACTGTGACGAAAATCAAAGCAACTCCATAAAGTTTTATGTAAAGCCTTTACTTCATGAAGATCCATTCTCCTGTTGTTCACTGAGTGATGTCAAAAGCGCGTGGTACAACTCTGCAAATACACTTATGGTTAATTCTACTCGATATTTACCTTCAGATTTTTCATTTAGATACATGGTTTTGATGGGAGGGTGTGGTGCATTTTGGACATATGAACATTTTGAGATGGGTGTCGCATTAGGGTTAAAATTTTCCGTCTAAACCCGCGGTCAAATGCAGTGTATGATAGTATTTCATCTCTGTATTTTTAAAAAAACTAGGTGAGATGCACAGATAACCAGAAGCCAACGTGACAGCTACTAACTCGATCTTTTGCATTAAGTGCATGTTCATCAAACGAACGATTGAAACGCCTAACTTAAAATAAAAGAAATATCGGATAAACGTAATGTTTTTCAGAATTGGGCATACAAATTTTATTGGAGTTAGTGGGCGGATCGACAGTCTAATTAAAATAATAGTCAATACATTGATAATAAGGCTCGCCATCGTTCTTCAAAAGTGGCACAGAACTGTTTTAAGTTTTAATTGAGCCTGTGCATGAGAAAACCAACAATTTGCATAGGCGAAAACAAAGCCGCAGATCAGCTTCGCGGTAACCGCGAAGCTGATCAGCGCCTTTGTTTTCGCTACACGGATAGTACAATTCCTCTCCTACTTAAATCCAAAATTTCAAGCCTCTAACCATCTTCTGTGACTGTACAGGCCGGTTTGTGTCAGACCTGGTCAGAAACCCAAATTGTTGGTTTTGTCACGCACAGGCTCAATTATCTTTTTTCTTAATAAAAGCAGGTGCGGGTTTGTAGCACATTCAGTTGTGATAAGTGCAATTATAAACGAGCCGCGTCATGAGAAAACAATTTTTTAATCGATGCGCAAACAAACGCGCAGATCATCTGTGCAGTAACTGCACAGCTGATCAGCGCCTTTGTTTTCGCTACACGAATAGTACAATTCCTCTTCTACTTAAATCCAAAACTTCAAGTTTCTAACTATTTTAGTGACTGCACATGCTGGTTTGTGTCAGTCCAGGTTGGAAACCCGAAGACCGGAGTTCTCGCGTCGCGGCTGAAGTGTTATCAACATGTTCAAAGTTGATTCACACATCTCTGGACTCGTGCAAATATTCCGCCCGTATTCGAAAATCTCTATGGACTAAATAGCTCTCTATATCGACAATATCCGTACTTTAAGAGGATCATTGGTCCTGAGAACGTTCACTTGAGACTTGGTCTTTGAAAAATGACCTTTGACCAACATGACCTTGAACTTGAAAACTCACATAACTTCAGTAACTCAATTAAGTGGTGGTATGTACCAGTCTACAAAACGTTTTAAGTCGATACTTCTGTGGTGGATCTTTTTGTTTTATGTCTTGGTGTTTAATTTGTTTTTGTGCTGTTGGCGCCTTATGTATGTTATCATATTTTTAGTTAAGGTAACTGAGTGGCCACCTATTGGGAAATTAGCTGCTCATTCGGCTTACGATATGTTTCATGGTATAAGTACCTGATTGTTAGTTTGGTTTTTTCTCACCTCGGTTTTTGGAGTGGAAATCTTTTTCTGATTGCGCCTTTTCCTGATCTTTGCCTACTCGTACCTTTTGATACATTGATTGTGGAGGACAATAACGACAACGATGACGCCAGAACATGCCTATCCTTCAAATTCATATGTGAGCCTTCGACTCAGGTGAGCTGACAAAACTTATTTTTAGCGCGACAGACATGTTACAATACTGTATATTTCTTAGATGTGTTGCAATACTTTGCATGTACTTTACATGAAACGGGCTTTACTCAATCTCTGTATAGTGTATGGGCAGGCAAGGTTTCGTTATGATAAAGCAGAACATCTTGTCAACACAAAGATAAGCTAGCATTTGAGCCGCGACGCAAGAAAACCGGTCTTCGGGGTTTCCGACCAGGTTCGACACAAACCAGCCTGTACAAGCTCAGAAAAGAGCTAGAAGCTTGAAATTTCGGATTTAAGTAGAAGAGGAATTGTACTATCCGAGTAGCGAAAACAAAGGCGCTGATCAGCTTCGCGGTTACCGCGAAGCTGATCTGCGCCTTTGTTTTCGCCTAGGCAAAAAAACGGTTTTCTCACGATGCGGCTCATTTGTTGTGTGACTGGAACTTATTACGAAAACACGCCCATGCAACATACAGAGAATTTTTTTGCAGCTGTAGAACTTAAAATTACAATGCAAATATGATATTTTAAATATTTTTGCTCAAAACATTGATTGTGGGTGACGTTAGACTGAGCGCCTCGGCGGAGCGGTTGTAACGAGTACCTACAATAACAGCTAAATTGAATCAAAACCCTGTGAACCTTAGTTTTCTTGTATAAAAGTGGGGTATGAGGGGGTATATTTTTCAGGAACATGTTTTCCTAATGTGTTGGATTTTTAATGAAACTGTTTGTGTTTAAGATAAAACTATAGCCTCACGACAAGGCAGAATTATGATTTTTATCTCTAAAACACATTAGCCTGAGCACATACCATATTCACGGCGTCTATTCTCTAAGCGTCTATAATCTGGTGTCGTCCAGGTATAAGCCGTTCCGGTTCGTTTTGTGAAAAAATGAATGTAAACAAAGAAATGGAGTAGACAGCTGAACAGGATTTACAAATTTGCCCTACATTTTAAATATTTATGCACTGGATATCGTCCGATTCGACATACATGTACAAATGAATGGGACTTTTAAACTAGGCCTCCGGAGGACCTTAGTTATCGATTGGACGTACTGCCCAACTCATCCTCACATCAATGACTAATAAGACTAATTCATAGGTTACATTTGGCCTGCGATAAATTTGCATTGATCGTATGATGCAAATTTTCGCATTTTTCGTCCGGTGTCCGAAGAATGAGCCTACGATGTCCCAACGATCTCCATAGCCTCTACGAATTTGTAATAGTCTGCACTTTTACAAATTTTTGAAAATCGCCAGACCGTAGCCCATAGACACGTCATGCGAGCGCCGTACGGAGATTCGATGTTCGTACGGTCACCGCATGATTTATTATGATAATTTGCGGACAAAATATCGTACGGCGATCGTAGGCCGGAGACGGTAAGGGCTCAGTCAGAAATCGTAGTGACTCCTCACGGACTTCACACGAGCTCCGTACGATTTCCAATTAAAGTGTGCGGATACCCTACGATTTCCTTACCATATCAGCACGGTTCTGACACAGAACATCGACGAAAGCCAGGGCAAGAAATCGTTGCATTGTAAACACATACGTCGTATCCCACGACCACTTACGATGTCTAAAAATCGTAGGGAAAATCGCAGACCGAAAACTCGTACGATGATTGGGGCAAATGTAACCTAGGCATAAACACTATAATTGACTTTTATTCGTACACATAAGTTGTAATACTTATAACGCCTATTACTTTTTGCATTTGTCTGGTTTGCTTTCGGGAAAATAGCTGCTCATTCGGCTTACGAATGAGCAGCTATTAAACAAGTACCTTATTGTTAGTTTGTTTTTCCCGCCTCGGTTTTTGGAGTGGGAATTTTTTTCTGATTGCGACTTTTCCTGACCGTTGCCTACTTGTACATATTTTGATCTGTAGTAACAAGTTAACAATACTCATAATATGTGCAACTGCACATATTAATTATGGTATTGCCTGTAAAAAGATTCCATTTCTCGAACGAACCTTATTAATAACGAAAACTTAACACTTTCATGTATTTCAAAATATCTTACAACCCATGGTTTTGTGCTTTGCATTCACACCACCTCTATATTTTTACTCTTATACGTTAGATGTTAACATGCTGTTCTTTCTCCAAAGCAAAATGACATATTATTTCGTGAAAATATAAATCATTGAAGACCAACAATGTACTCACCTTTAGCAGTCTGCTCAAAATTACAAGTGTGTCGACAAATCAACCAAAATGTATCGCTAGTATTATCTTCTCGCGGCCGAGGCACGTGCTTTTATGAGCTTTGAACATATTAGTTGAACGCTTCTAAAACATTTGCAAAGATTTGTTAATGTGAATTTGATGTTTTTTATGTGTATCTTGAGACTTCACTTCAAAACATGTACATTGCTGACCCAAGTTCTTATATTGAGAAGCCACCTATTGGGAAAATAGCTACTCATTCGGTTTACGATATGTTTTCATGGTATAAGTACCTGATTGTTTATTTACTTTTTTCCCACCTCGGTTTCTGGAATGGGAATCCTTTTCTGATTGCGCGTTTTCCTGATCGTTGCCTATTTGTACCTTTTAGTTAAGTTTGGGTGGCTGAGTGGCCACCATTTGGAAAAATGGCTACCCATTCGGCTTTAGTTACAGTATGTTTTCTTAGTATAAGTACCTGATTGTTAATTTAGTTTTTCCCACCTCGGTTTTTGGAGTGGGAATTTCTTTCTGATTGCGACATTTCCTGATCGTTGCCTACTTGTTTTACTTTTGTACGGTCTTTCGTGAAGCTTAGGTAACCAATACATCGTATGAAGTTTGTCTTGGCCTTCATTGACACATCATAAAACTTTACAGGTAATTCGTTTAGGTGAGCATTAACTACAGACATTCCATCACTATCTGTCTCATGATAAGCCCTGGTACCATCAAGCTCCTGTTTTAATTTGTTGATATAGTGAAGTCGACAAAAATTCTATGTTTGCGGGTGTTCTGTTTTGTCTGTCGTAAATATGATCAAATTTTGCAGTTTGTTTTAGATTACGAGGAGATGTTGCAATCTACGGGATGGCAGCAACAAAGTTAATCATTGAAAATTATGTAATCATTACGAAAACGTGCACATGCAATATACAGAGATTTTTAATGTTGTAAAAAATGAAAAATTTCAGTAGAATTATTTGAATATTTTTCGTATTTTTGCTCAAAACATAGATTGTGGCCACACGTTAGAACCGCCTCGGCGAGGCGGCTCTAACGAGTACCCACAATCTATGTTTTGAAGCAAAAATAAGAAAAATAGGTATACCCCTGCATTCCCCAGTTTTTCTATATAAAAGAGGGGTATAAGGGGGTATACAATTCACGGACATGTTTTCCTGATGTATTCATCGACTGGCATATATTAAATTGACAAGAACAGAAAAATAGTAATATTCATCAATCATATGCAAATTAAAACTTTTGATGTTTAGTTTTGGGAAATTGAACATTTTGAAAGCTTAATCATGTATGACTATTGCCAGCGTTATCTTGTAAAATGACGTTGCATTTATTAATTGCGTGTGAGTATAATTTTATTACAGCCCTACAAAAACGATAAATGCTTCTAAAGTCCTTGCATACCTGTACAGTTTTACTATCTGCAATATGTAAATGAAAATCACTGTCACCGTGAAGATAGCTTAATACACTATGTATTTTATTCTATCGATGCGATATACGATACGACCATTTTATGGTAATATTTTGTCAAAGGGCTTCCCAGACATGAAAGAAACCGAGATTAGAAAGTGTATTCTTAACAAAAGCTGCCCAATGTTTGGCGTTAAGGTCTTTCGTCAATATCATTTAGCATTAACTTATATATGGCTTTTGTATTTTTCCTGTCACTAGCTTGAAGTTTTTTTAAACCAGTATTTAATGATAATATATAGTCTTCGTGAATAATAATCAAATCTTCCGAATTCGCCATAAATAAGATCATTCTGTGTTGAAGTTTAAACGCCAAGTAATTGTTTACAAAACATCATATGCGTAATTTGTTTTGCTTGACAAAACCCCCCATATTTCACTGCATTATAAGAATTGAATTCGGCTTACGAAATGTTTTCTAGTATAAGTACCTGATGTTAATTTAGTTTTTTCCCCACCTCGGTTTTTGGAGTGGGAATCTTTTTCTGATTGCGCCTTTTCCTGATCTTTGCCTGCTTGTACCTTTTCAGTTTTTTCGTTTCTTGTCGACTTAAGATGACCTTGTCGTCAAATAAATCAAGGTCATCACAGGGTCATCCCAGGGTCATGATTTATACAAACTCTGTAGAGTTCCGTTGCATTATGCGTCATGCCAAGTTTCAAAATCATACGCCTTCTGGTTCTGGGGAAGAATACATGTATTTTAAAGGTTTTTGATATATATAGTCATGGCGGCCATCTTGGCTATGTGACCTGGACCGTTTATACAATTTTTCGTTCCCCTTTTCTACGGATGCTCCACATGAAGTTTGGCTTTGGTTGGCTCAGGGGTTTCAGAGGTCCTGGAGAAGATGTTTGAACATTGTGAACAACAACAACGACGACGGCAGCGGCCGACGTTACATGGACATGCTTTAAGCTAACCTTGTGAGCCTAACGGCTCAGCTGAGCTAATAAAATGCTTTTATGTCTGATCCGCGTCACGTGAAAACCGTTTTTTTTTAGTTTAAACATATTTATTCTCAATACATTTGACATGCAAAACATATTCATACAATAAAAAGTATAGGGTTAAAACGAAAGATTAAGCTTATAAATGTCCTTCCCCATGATCAATTTAAATATCTAGTGCACAGAATTGACGAACGTCAAGTTAGTTGTCGGTTGTCGGTTGACGGTTGACTATTCAAAAAACTCGTACAGAATTGGCAGGTCATAACTTACTGCAATAAGTATTATTCAGTACCCCAATAATGTACTTGAAAGTACTTATGTTTCATTGGGCACCTGTATCTGTTATACGTTCTGGCTTCCATTATTATCCATGCATGGCTTGTCGGTAGGGTTAAAAAGCATTACGAAAACTTGTCCATGCAAAGATTTTTAAAGTTCTAAAAAATGAAAAAAAAAAAAAAAAAAAAAATCAGCAGAAAATTTTTGATATTTTTCCTATTTTTGCTCATAACATAGATTGTGGGTGAACGTTAGAACTGCCCCACCGAGGCGTTTCTAACGAGTACCTATAACCTATGTTTTGGAGCAAAAATAAGAAAAATAGGTATACCACTGCATACCCCCGTTTTGCTATATAAAAGAGGTTTGTTCAAGGGGGTAAACATTTCACGGATATGTTTTCGTTCTCATCCGCTTATTCGAAAACTGATAGTCCTCACGAAGGTGGTTTGGGTCAGTATTAAACTGACATGTCTGCATTCTACAGACTTAACCGTATTTACCGCCCCGCGCATCGCTAATCGTCACTGATCATCTAGAAATTGTTCAACTATTTAATGAAGATATTTTAATTTCGACATAAATACCAGCAACAAAACTAATAATAAAGCCGAAATCTGCCGCAAAAATAACTTATTGTCTATTACAAGTTGGTACTGAATTATTAAATCCAATAATGTTCAATGCGACCTCTAGGAATTTCCAACAAATTGCTATATGCTGTAACACACAGACAATGTCGTAATTTATGGATCATTCTTTGTGTAAAAGACAGAATCGAAATAGAAACAAGTAGCCCAAAGGGCAACGATCGCTCACCTGAGAATCAGCAAGTACAGTCACTGGACAAAGTTTTTTTTTTTTTTTTTTTAAAATCTGATCAAAATTGAAGATGCTGGAGTACCCACAACACTAAAAATTGATTTTTCAAACATTCAAGGGCAGCTAACTCCGCAGTCCAGGGTCGAATCTGGCTCAAATTTGAACTCATCCAAGATGTTATGGTTATCCTTGTTTCTTTCAAGAATGAAAAAGATCCGATCAAAATTGAAGGCGCTAGAGAGGCCACATCACAAAATATGGATTTTTCAAACACTAAAGGCAGCTAACTCCGCTTTCAGAGGTCAGATCTGGCCGAAAATCGAACTCATCTGAGATATTGTTGTCATTCTTGTTACCTGCAAGAATGAAGAAGATCCACTTAAAAACAAAGATGCTAGAGTGGCCAAAACACAAAATATTGATTTTTTAAAAACACTCAATGGCAGATAACTCCGCAGTCAGAGGTTGGATCTGGTCGAAATTTGAACTCATCCGAGATGTTATGGCTATCCTTGTTACTTCCAAGTATGAAGAAGATCCAATCAAAATTGAAGGCACTAGAGTGGCCACAACACTAAATATTGATTTTTCAAACACTCAAGGCCAGATAACTCCGCGGTCAGAGGTCGGATCTGGTCGAAATTCGAACTCATCCGAGATATTACAAATGTCCTTGTTACTTCCAAGAATAAAGAAGACCTGAATATAAATGAAGGCGCTAGAGTGGCCACAACACTAAAAATTGATTTTTCACACAGTAAAGGGCAGATAACTCTGCAGTCAGCGGTTGAATCTGGCTGAAATTCGAACTCATGCGAGATGTTATAAATATCCTTATTACTTCCAAGTATGAAGAAGATCCGATCAAAATTGAAGGCGCTAGAGTGGCCACAAGGCCAACACGGGCGCTACACAATGGGGCTGATTGGCAAGACTATGGGGCTAAAAAAAATTACGATGGGGCTACAAAAAGTATGAATGGGGCTAATGTACCTGTATTTTTTCACAGGTCAATGGGGCTAATCCTACAGGTAAGTCTATATTTTCTTGCAGATAAAAATACTAAGCACATTTAATGTATCAGCACATATATATACCAAGCAGCACTATCAGTTTAAAAAAGCAACAGATTTTAAAAATAAATAAAGTAGTTAATTAAAACAGATAAAATAGTATTTCACACATAAAACCCTATCAAAACAACATTATAAAATAGCTAATTTAAAAATGTCTAAAATATCTAAAACATCTTTCCTCTTTAAAACCAAAATCCAGTATAAAAGAACAGTTAAGTATGCGAGGTAGCTGAGTGGTTAGCGCACTGGTTTCTTGTGCTAGAGGTCCCGGGTTCGATCTCCGCCGGCGGCGAGGAAAATTTGTTGGTCCGAACTTGCTTCCCTTCGTGTCATTTGCAGGAATGACATGATAAAGTGCGCCGTCCTTCGGATCGGGACGTTAACTGGAGCCCCCCTGTGCAGGGACAGTCATCCCTTGTGCAGGTTAAAGATCCCTACACAGGTTCTATCCTCATGCATGTAGGCTCATCCTGCAAACACACCGAAGTGTACAATGTACACCTCCCAAGAATAATCAGAAATTGATTGATGGGAGTAACAAGAAAACAAAAAACAAAAAAACAAAAACAAACAAAACAGTATGTTGACCACTTTTCGTGACATCAATTTACCTGTATTTACCTGTGATTTAATCCCCTGAACTAGGTGTGAACAACTTAAAACTGTACAGGTAAAATAGCCCCATTCATACCTTTTTCCCTAGCCCCATTGTAAACTTTCAGAAATCAAAAATTAGCCCCACTGGAATGCGGCCCACAACACAAAATAATGATTTTCAAACGCTCAAGGGCAGCTTACTCCATAGTCAGAGGTCGGATCTGGCTGAAATTCGAACCCATGTGAGATATTATGGTTGTCCTTGTTACCTGCAAGAATGAAGAAGATCCAATGAAAAATGATGGCGCTAGAGTGGCCACAACATTTTTCCCATTATAAGTCTATGGGGATTTTTCCAGCCGCTCAAGGGCAGCTAACTCCGCAATCTGAGTTCAAACCTGGCCGAAATTCGAACTCATTCGAGATGTTATGGTTGTCCTTGTTACCTGCAAGAATGAAGAAGATCCAATAAAAATGAAGTTGCTAGAGTGGCCACAACATTTTCCCCATTTTAACTCAATGGGAGTTATCTGTTGCCATAGAAACCAGAGTTCCGATCCGATCTGCTTAAAAACCTATGGCAGGCGATCCCACACCCCAATGCTGCTTCATGTAAAATCTGACTGCAATCGGCCAGCTAGTCTCAGAGACATTCAAGATTGAAAGTGTGAACGCACGGACGCACGCACGGACGGACGGACGGACGACGGCTCGATTACCATAATATAAGCTCACCTTGTGAGCCTTCGGCTCAGGTGAGCTAAAAAGCAGTCACCAAGCATTAAATCTGCATGGACAGATAGTGAATTGCATAATACTGAATTTGATACTTTGCTTTTACATTTTGCAAAACGTGCAAATTTCAAACACAAACGCAATGTTATCGGAATTTCACAATAAGATTATCCGCTGAACGCTTGTTCAAAAAAGGACATTATTTAAACAAGTTGGCGTCTTTAAAAAGAAACCAATGAAAAGGTCAGCAGCCGTTTGTTATAAGAGATTCCTTTTGCTCTAGATTTCAGCGTTGTTGATTCTCTGGTTTGCAATTTATTTCGATTCTCATACGTTTCAGTTTCGTTTCCTATACATGAATGTCGTTTCTTGTTATGAACGCTTGACCAGTGTGTGTATATCTGTCACTCAAGGCATTGACCAAAATTTCTGATGTTATGGAACCAAAGCCAATTCTAAAGGGAACACGATTACAATCAATATGTCGATGTGTAGAAAACCATTTTGCAGTGCAGTCAATTTGTGACAGAGTTCTGAATTTTGACCTGCAGCCACACTACCAGAAACAGACCCATGGGACCGATGTGATGGACTAAAAGTCAGCCATATAGAGTTCCTATAGTTTCTGTACCCCTCGTCAGGATATCTACGATCTAAACCTAGATGCGCTATGATAAGCAGTCACCACGACCGAGACTGCTTGCTAGGTTTTACCGCCATTTGACGGGGAGTGTCAAAAATGGATAAATTTAATTAATTGCGGTTAACTGTCTAGTCAGTATAGACGGGTTCACTAGTTTTTATTAAGCGCTTTATGTGACAAAACGCGTAATTGAGAGAGAGCAGTCGATCATGGGTAGAATTTTCTTCATATTCAAAGTAAACACTGTGGAAAAGGTCTGAGGACCTTTTCCAATCAGCTTTCTGGATTGACGGGGTTATTGTTCTAACGAATGTCATTTGTATTACCGCAATCGCAGTATGCAACTAAATTTCGCAGTGCCTGTGCACTGGTCGTCGGAAAATAAAGAAGTTCAACGTGTTTTACGATAACATACATCCCCATGTAATTTACAAATGTTTCTGCAGATGTAAAAGGTGAACATTTCCAGTTGAAAAAAATTGAGTTTCTTCTTACTTTGACTGAAAACGCAGATTGTCGGTGCTCGTTACCCACGAGTACCCACAACCTATTTATTTCAACAAATTAGAAAAAAAACTGCATGAATGCTATTCGAATTGAAGTATAGTATTGGCGTAAAACTAAGCATAATTTTATGCAACCTCGAATTTCAAATGCATAATATAAAATTTGATTTCGTTTTTACAGTATTATAGGGATTAAACTTCAGTAAATTCGATTCGCTTAATGCAACATTGATCACGAGCGAAAAGCTCGAGCGAGCCCCGCTCCGGCCACATGTGTGACAAGCCAAGGCCTGCTTGCGGGTGTGCCAGGTGGTTTTTCTCGGGGTTCTCCCGTTTTCGTCCCACCTACTGATTGGCCTGTCTCATATGAGCTGAAATAATCTTGAAAGGGACGTAAAACTGAATTAAAAAAAAAGAAAAAAAAAAAAAAAAAAAGAAAAAAAAAAAATAGAAAAAAAGAAAAGAAAAGCTCGAGTGACAGCAATGTGCACGAGTTGTTAAACAAGCATAATTCTCCTTTGCATTATTGGTAATTTACAAGTATTCAAAATAATTTTCAAGAAAAGCATGCACGAAGAAAGAAACATAAAGGTGAAAATTGCAAATTATCGGCATGAGAGAGGCTGGTTTGAAGTGACTACATGTACGTTACTGGCAAAGAATTCCTCGGTGAGACGAGAGCCATATCTGTCTGTATCATACAGATGCTCGTGCCCATGTTCGACGCCTCCCTGGTAAACGATCAATTGGGCCTTGTGTGCAAGGGACTGAGGCTGGGGGAGGTGGTGTGGGGTGCATTCTCTTCCGACCACATTCTTGAAAAGTGTTGAATGTACTTTAAATATCCCAAAGTAACGGAACAAGATTTTTGAACCCGTCGTCAGGCCCTTCCTTAACTCCCCATACGACATGAATATGGTACTACAAGATGATAATGCAAGTCTACACTGTGCAGGCACCAACGGGGAATGCAAAAAAATCAGCACAACGTCGCTAGTATTCCATGTCAGACTGAACCTCATCAAATGAGTCTCCAGCAAGGCACATACTGGTTAATACATGGAAGCGGTGGCAACGTTCCGACATGACGAAAAAATGTTAACTGTGACAAACAAACAAACAAACAAACAAACAAACAAACAAACACTATATGTGTTTTTTAAATTGTATTTCCGAGTAACCACATTCATAGAAATTATAACAAAGGCCCGTGTCTGGTCGCATTCTGTACGTTGAGCGGCTTCTGCACTGTTTGCATGGGTGAAAATAGAGCGTTATAGTCGAATTATCTACTTGATAAATGAACCACACAGGTAGCCCGATTTGACTAAAAAAGCTGTATTATTAATATGATATAACCTGACATTATAAACTGATATGAATGTAAATAAATTGAGTACATTAGTTTACCGATTTTGACAGTGATCAAGCAGGTTTAGTCATATGACAACACACATGTCAAGCAAACAAGTTAAGCTTTTTTCAAAAACAGTTGTGATATAAATGTTTGTTGATCAAAATGATACGCATATTTAACAAACAGCACAATTACTGTACTGATTTCTATTTATAACTATCGTGCTTTTTGCGATAATTTCTCCAAATTGACTTCCTTGTATTAAATATACAGATGCAGATCATGAAGCTTTTGGCAAAATGGTCTTACATGTATGTAATTAATACCAGATGAAGCAAGTCTTGATAGTTTGTTACACAAGAATAAAACAATTTCTACTAGTTTGCCATATGCTCATGTCAGATTCGTATTCAATAGTATTGTATTTATGTGTTTTGTTAATATTGTGTTTGTTGCTCTGTTTTTTCATATCATATCATTTTCATCATCTTTTAGTCTATCGCCGATCGACATCCCGGTTTCCATGGAGAGTAACGATTCCTTTTATATTCTCATGTGTTTGGAAGCACTAGGGTGGCCACCAAGACCTTCTTTAAAAATTACCAGGCAACCACAGCTAGCTTCAGTATAAGCAACAGAATCCAGTCAGATGGTCTTGGTGGTTTCCATGGTGTTTCTCAGACGCTGAAACTTGGTGCCAAGAAACGATTGCTACATAGAAGATTTCACTTTATCCTGATCTTGCTAATGGTAACACAAGCGTACGATTGCATTGCATATGGTAACTCATGTGTAAGTATAATCCTTTCATTGCAACGGAGTAATGAGGCTTACAAAAATATTCAATTCATGCAACACCATCGCAGAAAATTCAATACACCGGATAATAATATAAAATTCACCATAACATGTATCCGGATTTTGCGGACTGCTTGTTTTCTCATATGGTTCGTTTGTCTAATAATGCTTGATGGGGACATTCATCCCAATCCTGGACCCGAGTCTGTAAGCTCTGACGTTCGAAACAGTGTCTCAAGTGTAAACTCTGAAGATATTTTAAATAATCACCTCAGTATCTTTCACTTAAATGTGCAGAGCCTTTTGCCAAAAATAGATATAATTAGAGCAGAATCCGAGCTATACGACATAGCGGTCTTTAGTGAAACTTGGCTCAAACCGAATACTACCGACGCCGACATTGCTCTACTAAACTTTTTACCACCATTCCGAACAGATAGGCGCGACCGACCTGGTGGTGGAGTAGCGATATACGTGCGCGATACGCTCCTGTGTAAGCGACGCAAAGATTTCGAAATTAACGGCCTTGAATCTGTCTGGGTGGAAGTTACAATAAAGTCTAAGAAAATCATCATAGGAGGAATTTACAGACCCCCAGAGAGCAACTCCGATTACTTCAATCTAATTCTAGAAAGTATAGATCGTGCATGTAGCACAAATATTCATGATATTATTATAACAGGTGATTTCAACTTTGATATGCTTTTAGACCGCAACAACAAAATGAAAGATCTCCTTTTAGAGTTCAATCTGACGCAACTAATAACAGAACCGACGCATTTCACCGAAAAGCCATCCATCTCGCTTATAGACTTCATTATTGCTCGCAACAGAAACAATATCTTAGCAAGCGGTGTCGCAGATCCTATATTTCCAAACCTTAAAAGATATCACTGCCCAATATTTGTTCTTTTAAAGTTCATCCGACCGAAAACCACAACATACAAACGTAAAATATGGAACTATCAAAGAGCTGACTTTGTTAAATTTAGACATATTCTTAGCGAACATGACCTACCAGAACAGATAAGGGGAAAAGAACTCGACACCAGCGTACAAATCGTTGCTGATGCTATATTCGATGCAGCTGAAAAGTCAATACCGAACAAAATAGTAAATATAAGACCAAATGATTACCCCTGGATAACTTGCCACATAAAGTCGTTGATTCGGAAACGTCGTCGAGTTTACAACAAATTCAAGAAAACAAATAACTTGCATTTTTGGAATCAATTTAAAGTAATACGCAATAACGTTATTGACTGAATTCGTAAATCAAAACAAAATTATTTTGATAGACTTGAAAACGTATTCAGTAACGAAAACCTGAGCTCTAAATTATTTTGGAAAACATCTAAACAGCTCTTAGGACTTGAAAAAACAAACAAAAACATACCCACGCTTTCTTTAAACAATGAATATGCTGAAACTGATTACCAAAAGGCAAACATGCTAAATGAATATTTTTCTTCACAGTCAGACATAGATGACCAAAACAAATCTTTACCCCCTCCCAAACCTGTAGAACATGACCTTCTAGACATTCTCCAAATTTCTCCTCAGTCAGTTAAGGAAGTTCTAGATGCTCTTGATGTCAACAAATCCTGTGGTCCCGACCTCATGAGCCCTCGTCTTCTCAAGGAAGGCTCCCAAATACTTGCCGAACCTTATTCAACAATTTTTACATCTTCACTCCGACTAGGACGATTCCCAACACAATGGAAAGATGGCAATATTACCGCCTTACATAAAAAAGAAGATCGATCACTCCCGTCAAATTATAGACCTATATCACTCCTATGCCAAGCAGGCAAATCTCTGGAACGTTGCGTACATAAACTATTATATAATTACATTAATGAACATAGACTATTAACTCCATTTCAGTCAGGCTTTGTTCCAGGAGACTCCACGACCTTCCAGCTACTCCATACGTACCATATGTTCTGCGAAGCTGTCGACAGTGGCAAGGAGGTTCGTGTAGTCTTCTGTGACATAAGCAAGGCATTCGACAGGGTTTGGCATAGGGGTTTACTTCACAAGCTTCGAGATATAGGGTGCTCAAAAAATCTTTTAAAATGGTTCTCAAGCTATCTAACTAAAAGGAGACAGCGCGCCGTACTTAATGGCAAGGCATCTGAGTGGACCTATGTCAAAGCAGGCGTACCACAAGGATCTATACTTGGGCCCTTATTATTTCTAATCTATATAAATGACATAGTTAATGAACTTCGCGCATCCGTCAGATTGTTTGCTGACGATACAAGTTTATATATTATAGTTGAAAATCCCAATACTGCTGCAATAACCTTAAACAATGACTTAGACTATATCTCTTCTTGGGCGTGCGACTGGTTAGTTAATTTCAATGCTGCCAAAACATTCTCACTGCTCTTAACGTTGAAAAGGATTTTACCTTTTCACCCGCCTCTCTTTATGAATGGATCAGTTATTTCTGAAACTACATCGCATAAGCACTTAGGTATTACCTTTTCAAGAAATTGTAGTTGGAATGAACATATAAGTAACATAACAACCACCGCCTGGTCCAGACTAAATCTTTTACGAGCTCTAAAATTCAAGATAAACCGACTTGCTCTTGAAAAAATATACAACTCCTTTATACGCCCACTACTTGAATATAGCGATGCTGTCTGGGATAACGCTACATCAGAGTGTAAAGAGAAATTAGAAGCTGTCCACAATGAAGCAGCCAGAATAATCACAGGTGCAACGAAACTCTGTAGCATTTCGAAACTTCATGAGGATCTTGGGTGGGAGACATTGCAGGCAAGGCGGTCGAAGCACAAACTTACAATACTTTATAAAATTCTAAATGGCATTGCGCCCGAATACCTCCAGTCTTTGGTCCCACCGCGTGTCCAAGATGCTACATCCCGTAATCTGAGAAATGCTAACGATTTCCGCAACTTTAGAACCAATACAAACCTATTCTATGAGTCGTTTTTCCCATCCACCATCCGAGCATGGAACGAACTTCCTGATGATATAAAAACTTCACCTTCAGTCGCTTCGTTTAAATTCAGACTAAACAGAGAACTACGTAAGCCACCTAAATACTTCAACACTGGCACTCGTCAGGGGCAAATTCTACACGCCAGGCTACGGATGGAATGTAGCTCTTTAAACGCACATCTTCACAAGAAGAATATTGTACCTAGTTCATCATGTTCGTGTGGTAGCTACGAAAGTACATATCATTTCTTTTTTCAATGTCCTAACTACTCACAAATTAGGAACCGATACCTCCCGAACAACCTTAATGATCTTAATACAAACGACTTACTGCATGGTAAATCAAACTTAACAGAAACAGAAAATGAAACCCTTTTTTCAAAAGTTCAAGACTTTATACTGAATTCAGGAAGGTTCACCTGAGTCACTACACTCTAGTTGCAGAAACTCGCTATCTCATGTTAATTCAATATCATGTTAGGCACCGAAACGTTTTCGCTGCGGTTAATTTAACCTCCTCTCTAACTGGGTATTGTCGATCGGTGATGGGCTTTTCATGTTTTTTTTTCACACACTTTTTCGTGTAATATCATCATCATCATCATCATCATCATCATCATCATCATCATCATCATCATCATCATCATCATCATCATCATCATCATTTTCTTCTTCTTTTTTTTCTTCTTTTTCTTCTTCTTCCTTTTCTTCTTCTTCTTCCTCTTATTATTATTATTATTATTATTATTATTATTATTATTATTATTATTATTATTATTCCTCACTCTTTTTATTTCACATTTCTTTGCTAATAGACCTTTTTTTTCACTTATCATCTGCATACATCACAGGCACAATTGCATGCGGGAGATGATGTTTATAAGCATTTGCTTTTTATCAAATCCTGTACCATATAATAATATGATTGTATGTATGACTTCATTGAAATAAATATTGTTTAAACCAACCTCATCTAATACTTGTGGGACGAGCTCGGTCGACGAGTTTGAAACAGGGAACCAGCCGTGTCTATTATTCACGAGCTTTACCAAGCTCTGTTGGAGACGTGCGACCGGGTACAAGGTGAAAGGCACATGAAACTAGTGACTTCCATGATCAGCAGGTGCCACGTTGTCTTTATCAAATTGCTTGGTTTATTGTTTTTGTCAAAATTCGTAATACAATTTTGAAATGTTTCTCTTCTTATTTTTAGTTAAGTTAAGGTAACTGAGTGGCCACCTATTGGGAAAATAGCTGCTCATTCGGCTTACGAAATCTTTTCATGGTATATGTACCTGATTGTAAGTTTGGTTTTTTTCCCAGCTCGGTTTTTGGAGTGGGAGTCTTTTTCTGATTGCGCCTTTTCCTAATCTTTGCCTACTTGTACTTTTTTCAAATGATTTTATTCTTAGCGTTCCAAAAACCCAAGTGAAGTTCACAAATGCAATATGCTTATAATTTATGCCAATAGTATATGATAATGTTCATTTTAAGGTTCACGTTCCTTTAAGACGCAAACAGTGTTTTAATGAGCAACAAGAAAGAATTGCATTTTCATAATTAGGCACAATGAATTTCTCTGCAAAAATATAATTATCCATCTTGGACAGTATTTTTGACTTTCAAGCGCGCGATGCACGTCCCCTGGTGTTACAGAATGGCGCCAAACAATTTCCATCACAGCAAAACCTTAATCCAAACCCCATTTGAATTTCAAAAAGAAAAACACAATATCAGCTGTGTACTTCAAATGAAACTGTTTTGTTGTAGCGCTGAATAATTCCGTCAGTATATATAATTTGTGTATACAAAAATGTAGACATCCTTCCTCTTCTTCTGCCGGATTCTTAATAAAGTGTTCACATGTATTAGAATAAGGTTTACTGACAATCCCGAAATAACCTTGGGTGTAGACTGTAATCGTAAAGAAAACAAACTCAAACGAACGAAGTGACGAACATAAGAACGAACACAAATTTTATTTAAAATTGAACAAATTAACAAACAACAACAACAATAGAACATCATTGTTTTATGAGTTTCAATATAGCATGGAGCTCGCATTTTGGCAGCTCTAATTAAGAAAGCATGCCTATACAATACACAGTGAAATTAAAAGCTACAAAACAATAACGTCATGTACATTTATAGACGTTACGTTCCGTTGCTAAGTAAAATGTCTTCTTGAAAATCTGTCACAACAGTGAAACCGCGGTAAGAGATGGAAATCCTGAACGAAGTTATTAAAATAATAGTGTTATTTTGGCTTATCGGACTATTTGTTTTTTCTATATATACCTATATATACATGTATATATTCTATATATATATATATATATATATATATATATATATATATATATATATATATATATATATATATATATATATATATATATATATATATATATATATATATATATATATATATATATATATATATATATATATATATATATATATATATATATATATATATATATGTATATTTTTTTTTTTTTTTTTTTTTTTTTTTTCAAGTTTTTTTTTCTTAAATGTACACGTTAGAACAGCTTCGGCGAGGCTGTGGATTGATCGAGCATGCACCGACGATCTATTATGTTTCGAGCAAGCGATAGAACCGTAATCTTAAAGTAATCATTTCTTTACAGCAGAGCTTATTGTGTATGTCTTGATATTATCCGCTGGTCAAGAGATGCGAGGTCTTCCAGATTTAAATTCACAGCATGAAAACCGGATTTTAGCCTATGCGAAAACAAAGACGCAGATCAGCTTCGCAGTAATTGCGAAGCTTATCAGCGCCTTTGCTTTCGCTACACGGATAGTACAATTCTTCTTCTTAAAACCTGAATTTCAATGTTCTAGCCTGCCTCTGTGACTGTACCGGCCGGTTTGTGTCGCATCTGGTCTGAAACACCGAAGACTGTTATTCCCGTGTCGCGGCTCATTATGATTTTGGAAGTACATGTACATATGAGTATTCCGTCCCGACATGACTGAAAAATTGTTGACCGGGACGTTAAGCCTCAACACAAACAAACATTTGAGTATATTTAGCTTCAAATCAATGATCAGCCTTATTTTGCGACTTTGCACAAATTACTTTTGTAAAGTGTTGACGGACTCATAAAAATTTCGACCCCCCACCCCACAATTTGGATCCAAAGATTGAAATAGATGGGCTGCGTGTGCCTCCAGGCAAAGCTTATACACTACTGACTGACCATCTGAATACTGGTTAACCGCTCAAGTCTGAGCTTGCCCAGGGAAAGTGGTTCAAGTCAAAGCATTTATACGCATAACCATTTTGTGGCTTAGTTGGTTGGTTATATGCCAAGCACTTGTTGGATGTCATGACCTCCTGATTTTGGGTAAAAGTCTAAAGTCCAATTCGCATGCGCCAAAAATACACATGTGTAAATATACTCCGGTGTGCAAATTTTGCTCGGGATAAGTAAATGGCGCATGCGAACGCAAATACACACCGGAGTATATTTACATATGGGTAAATTTACTCCTGGGTCTGACCAGATGCAAATTTTATTTTTACAAATACACACGTGTAAATTTACTTTTTTGTCCCATGCGAACGCAAAGTAAAATTTACCCATGAGTATTTTTATTTCAAATCAATATTCTGCTTTTAGATAACAAATTTTCACATTTTTTGTTCCAAACTGATTATATGACAGTTGCTGAAACTGTGGACATTGTTGCTAAATAAGAGTTTATTGCCATTCATAACATTTTAGATCATATGGAGTGCAAACAGCCACACTATTTCTTCATCATTCTTGGTTAGGATTCTTGGGGCATTTTAACAGTAATTCCTTGTGAAAAGATGAAAAAAGGGAACTGCATAACTGCTAAGGTTATGCCTGACCATTACATGATTCCCCTCTGCTGCCAAAGTCTACATGAACACCTTGAAGCAGCCTCTTCTTGTTTTGCAAATACAGAAAACTTTGGTGAACAGGTTTTAATCCAGAAATGATAAGTTTACCTACAAAAATACTCCTGGCGATAAAACCCATGCGAACGCAATTTAAATTTACACTCAGGTTGATTTGCACACCGGAGTATAAATACACACCGGAGTATATTTACACGCGTGTATTTTTGCGCATGCGAATTGGACTTAATAGAATGGAGTCAACGTCCCGACATGACCTTAGCTGTTGACTGTGACGTAAAGCAACAATGCAAACAAACAAAATTAAGTACATGTACTGACGTACACACGGTTTGGTTCTTGAGAACTTCTATCAATAAAACTCATTAAAAACCAATTCTTTATGCAGATCGTCCGAACGTAACGAATTAGAAAATTAATAATTAAATAATTGGCTACTTTTATTGCTTGTTACATTGCTTTAACATGATCTATATGAGCCTGTGCATGAGAAAAACAACATTTTAGGATTCCGACCAGGTTCGACACAAACCAGGCTGTACAGTGAAAACATAAAGCTAGAAGCTTAAAACTTTGGAAATAAGTAGGAGAGGAATAGTACTATCTGTTTTGCAAAAACAAATGCGCTGATCAGCTGTGCAGTTACTGCACAGCTGATCTGTGTAATTGTTTTCGCATATGCAAATCATTGGTTTTTTTCATGCGGAGGCTCATATATTTTTTTTTCAATTCTTCCATAGAATCGCATTAATTGCCAGATAAGAATGTTAGTATGACACCGTACTGATCGTTGGAATAATGATTGAAAACCACGTCAAAAATGAAACTGACTTTCTTTCTATCCATATTTCTTGCCGGTGTAATTACAGAAATTTCCTGTTTCGAATGTATGCTTCTAAATTTAAAACATGGATATAAAATGATACGTGAAAGTTTTCAAACAAAGGAACATGTAAGCCAACTGACATGTTTTTATCAATGCTTCATAGAATCAAGATGCAAATTAGCCAGTTTTTATGAAACCGACGGAATTTGTAAATTTTCTGAATTGAACTTTGAAAATTCTGTGACAACTATTGAGGATAGCTGGCAATTAGTAGAAAAGCCAGGTAAGTAACATTGGATCAGAGAGAGAGAGAGAGAGAGAGAGAGAGAGAGAGAGAGAGAGAGAGACTCACAAACACACACATGTACGCACGTTCGCACTTACCCGTATTGTACCTTTTCGTATAAAGTAAATAGCAATATCGACATGGCCTTTCATTTTTGCTGGGATGGATGTCGATTTGATGCATAAATAAATAACTAAATAAATAAATAAATAAATAAATAAACTTTGTTTTTGTTTAAATTTCAGCATGTTTTGACTATCAATCATCCAGTGATGAAGCATTTAAAGTAATAGATTGCGGCAAGGAACTTCTTCACGAATGTCGTCATGGATACATCTCCCCTGGCAACCAAGTTACCATGGAAACACTGTCTTGTGACGAGCTGGCCTTGGGAAATACGCAGCCTAAAACATGTGTCCAGGGTATGTGTATACTGAAACTGTTTTATTACTTCAGCTTTGCTTTCTGATTTTTCGAACGTTTGATGTAATGATTTATCCGCCCGACTGTATCTCAAGGCTAATTTAAACACCATTTATTTGTACAAGCCCATACAATATACTATACAGACAGTTTTAAAGTTGTAAAAATGACAATTTTCAGAAGAAATTTTTTGAGAATTTTCTTATTTGTGCTCTTGCCGAGGCGTTTCTAACGAGTACCCACAATCTATGTTTTGGAGCAAACGTAAGAAGAAAAAAATAGGTATACCCCAGCATACCACTCAAGGGTTATACATTACACGGACATGTTTTCCTGATGTTTTAGTCATAACATGTCATGTGATTCACTGATTTTTTTTTATTTTTATTTTTTATTTATTTTTATTCTAATTCAGTTTTACGTCCCTTTCAAGATTATTTCAGCTCATATGAGATGTGAATGGTGTGATTCTCTGATATTGATTGCGCTTATTACGAAAACATTCCCATGTTATATACAGATTTTTCTTAAATTGTAAAAGTTGAGGTGGTTCTAACGAGTACCCACAATCAATGCGTTGGACCACAAATAAGAAAAATAGCAACACACCAGCAAACCCCAGTTTTACTATATAAAAGTGGGGTATGAGGGGGTATACATTTCATGGACATGTTCTCTTGATGTATTGTTGTAAAGTTTTGCCATTTTATTATGTTTTATCATAGAGGAGACGGTGGGTAGGGAAATTTTTCGTTTCGCACAACACCCTCCACATACTAGGTTTGATACTATGGGTGGCTTCCTTGATCAATATAAAGAGCTTCTAGGCACGTTGTCGCCCTGTGATATGGTGCATTTGTCCTCCAGAAGCCGTTACATATGTTACCCATTCAAACCAGAAATGTGCTCTAAGTTTGTAAAATACACTATGAATCTCTAATCTGAATTCCAAACCTCAATGTATCAATATCATCTAATGAAATGATGTTACGGGCACATATATTGATATATTTAATCATTTTCATGCATCGATGGTGTTACGTATGTTACATTCTCAAAACAGCCTTTGTAAATGTTAATTACAGAACAGTAAGCTATTTTAATATACTTTTCTTTGCGAATTTCACTTTTAATACACCACGGGTGGCTTTGTTGATCAATATCAAGATTTTCTATGCACGTTGTCGCCCAATGGTATGGTGCATTTGCCATCCAGAAGCCGTTACGCACGTCGTATGTTACCCATTTAAAACAGAAATATACATTAAGTTTGAAAAATGCACTATGAATCTTTAAAATAAATTCCAAACCTAAATATATTAATGTCATCTGATGAAAGAATGTTACTGGCACATGTTTTGATACTTTTAATCACATATATGCATCGATGGTGTTACGTGTGTTACATTTTCAAAACAGACTGTTCAGAGTTCAATTACAGAACAGTAATCTATGTTAATATACTTTTCTTTGCACATTTATATTTTAGATACACTAGTCTAAAAGACACTTATTCCTTTTCTTTTACAAACCTGAAAAAACTAATCATCATGTCATTCCTTAGTCGAAAGTTATTGCATATAGTCCACAGTAACTCACTTCAGATTATGAAAGAATTAAGTGTTCAAAGTCAACTATGAACAGACAAGTTTGAAGAAAAGAAGAAAAAACTATACAATCATCGTGTTGTAGATCAATAACATATATGCCTTCTTTAAGTTGAATGCTTGGTAAATATGGTAACGTATGTAACACATGATTAGTAAATATAAAAAAAAACAGTTTTAATGATTTTTAATACCGATAAAATGCTCTTCGCTGTATGTAATTATGATTTAGCACTAATTTAGAAATCATTTAAGATATAGCAAATATTCAAGAGTGTAATCCGGTTGTAAGTGAACTTGAAGCGTGCACACCCAAACCACAAAATCCCAAAGCATGTTTTACACCATTGTTAGTATCCAGTGTTATAAAATGACATTATCAACACCGTCGGTCACTATTTCTTATACTGCGTTTACACTATGTTCCCGGCGGCCCCGGCAGCCCCGTTTGCTGGAAACGTAGCGTGCCGTGGAGTTTTGTTTATCTATTTCTCTGATTTTCAAGATCTATCACGTTTTGTTACGTTTTCTTAGGTTGTATTACGATATCCGTAACAAGCCGTGTTAGTGATAAGCCGGTGTGTCACGGAGGCGCTAAGGTACGTTACGGTTTACCACGATCTATAACGATTATTAGCACGTTCTATTACGGCCTGTTACGTTCTGTTGCTGTCAGTTGCGTTTTGACCAAGGCGTAACACGTTTTTTTTTCGGTCTGTCAAGGTCAGCTACGGACGAAACGTAGACACCATACAATATAAAGCATATTTTTTCCCTTTTGTTAACGAATAAGTCCTTTGAAATAATAACAACCGCGCTCCTCAACAACTGACTGCAGAGGTGATTAAGAAAGCTCGGAATTGTAGTTCTTCTTCAATTGCATATTGCAGCGTATGGTCTGTATTGTTCACTATAGTGACTGCTCCAATATGAAGGAACTTGTCCCCATGATATACCATTTTATATCTATAAACTTCACGCGCCGTGATAACCGTAACACAACGTGACATACGTAGTAGAACGGGGTGAACACCGTCAAAGACCGTAACGCACCGTAACGTAACGCAACAAAACATTTTGAGTATTCCGTAGGAAACGGGACGAGACGTGAGACGACCGTGCCCAAACGCAACAGAACGTGGAAGATCCGTCGCTTGCCGGGCTATTCACTAGCCTCCCGTTGCACTACGGACCGCCTCCAAGTTTCGCTACGTACTGTTACGTTCTGTCACGGCGTGTTACGTTCAGCCCGTTTTATCACGGCCCATTACGTTTCTCATTTCCGCCGTGACTGCCGTGGCAGATTTTTAAACTGTCAAAAAATTTGTCACGGTGTCCACGGTTATCCCGGCGTGCTACGTTTGCCTATCCCGTTCCCCTGCGTTGCCTCACGGTTATCCCGTTTTGCTCACGGTTGTCTGAAACGTGGCCGCCGTGACCGCCGGGAACATAGTGTAAACGCAGTAGTAAGTTACCTTTCACAAAGCTTGCCAATATTAGTAAGCAAATATCAATGCGGGTGACGGGCGATTTAATAGTAACGTATGTAACACATTTTTCACTTAAAATTTTAGGTGTTAAAACCTAAGGAAAACAAATAGAAATAAGATATAATAATCGTCACCTTAAGCTTGTTTTCCGATTTCCGGATTATGAATTAAGTCGCCAGCCATACAAAAGCACAACTCTACGCATGCAAGTTCATTTTGTCTGGGTTCGGGGCACATGTAAGACAAGCCAAGTTCTGCTTGCGCGTGTGTCAGGTGTTTTTTTCTCGGGGTTCTACCGTTTTCGCCCCACCTACCGGTTGGCCCGTCTCATATGAGCTGAAATAATATTGAAAGGGACGTTCAACGGAACAGTCCTTGGTCATGAGCACTTCTTCAATATAAGTACCATTGATGTTCCAGACATTGCCTGATGCGGTTGTTTTGTTTGATTTTGAGTTGATGCTTAACAGCCTAGTCAACAGCTATTGTCATATTGAGACGTTGACTCTATTTTATGGGACTTTTGCCCGAAAATCGGATACCTTGACATTCAAACAATATTTAGACCCAAGAAAGCCACTACGGCTTATACGCATGGATGGTTTGATTTTAAAACACTTTCCCTGGTCAGGCTCAGACCTTAGCGGTTAACCAGTAATAAGATGGTCAGTAAGTAGCGTATAAGCTATGCCTGGAGGCAAAATATGCCCATCTATTTCTTAAGGACCCGATGAGCGGGGCCCATATTCCCATCTGACCAACCTTCTGAGGGATCCTGCTTAGGCTGATACGGTTGAGCGTTTCTGCTAAGGCTGAAAACATGGTTTTGAAGTTTTCACGTTCTAAATGTGTCATCAAACGATCATGCTTTGGCGGTACATTTTCATTTGTGTAGCGCTAATGGCAACAGAACAAGTGAAGGACACTATTTAAACTTGAGCCAGATTGCCCAGCAGATGAACAGAATCGGCAAATGGTTTTTCGTACACCTTCTTATGTGCTGTGGGGAGTGTTATCGTCTGTTTGCACAAGGTAGTTTGTGATTGATCGCTTTTCTCAGCAACATTCCAAGCTTTCGTTTTACCAATGCCATTGTGTGGATTCTCACTTAAACTGCCTTATTGTGTAGTCTTAACTTCTATTCAGTTTCTTGAAGATATGGAATTTTCGAGAGTCTCACAAGGACATTAAGGTTTGCTCAAAACGACAGACTGCTAGTATCGTGCTTTTTCAGGATTTCCATCGTGGAACCATAATGTATTGCAATCATTTGGCTAGAATAGACAGCAGCATAAAACCAAGACATCTGATTCAGATGATTGTACCGTCAGAAGCATCGTGGTTGTTATGAAAATTCGCGTATCTGTGTCTTCATTGTCTAAAGTGCAGTTACGTCATCCCCAGGGCAAGAAAGCATTTTCGTTATCTGTAAAAACGCATACGCGTTGTTTGCAAACCCTGTTTTATGTTCGGATTTCACACCGAGGGCATGCGCGGATCCAGAGGGGGGGTGGCGGGGGTCCGCACCCCCCCCCCCCCCCTGGAATTTGAAAATTTTACCTAAAAATAGGTAATTTCGGGATTTTTTGGGGTTGGTCCCCACCTCGTCTGTGACCAAAAATTACCATTTTCGTTGAACCCCCTCTCATGAAAATTTCTGGATCCGCGCATGGAGGGCCCTCAAGAAATTCACATTTTGTGTTATTACTGCTTTACATTGGATTTTGCCACTCCCGGGGAACTGGTGTCGCAGGGCTAGATAATGTCCTTCTTTCTATCTGATGGATTTGCTCTACAGGTATATATAAAAAACTACGTCAAATCAATAGTTTCGAAAGGCGCACACAAGCTGTAAGGAATACCACATAAAGTATAAAATAAATGGGTCCAGGAGTTTGAGGATAATATCCGCATCTAGTTGGATGCGACTATCAGTGTGATATTTGCGATGTCTTTGTCTTCCTAAGTCATTAAGTTCGCACATGTGAAAGATTGGTTCGTGGATCTTGTTCAAGGACACAACATGGCACCGAAGAGGTCGAAAAACACAAACGCGCAATCAGGATCGGATGCTTTAACGATGGGTCAACAACTCATAATATATACCTTACAGTGCTCTACATGAAAAAGGTGTTACATACGTTACCATGAGCATACTGACAAGTCACAAGTGGGTCAACATATTCCAGACACCTTACTGTGTTCTATGCGAAAACCTTTGCAGATACTTATGTGAGACCACTTTCACGTGAGCCGCAGCGCGCGAAATCCCTCTTCCGACAATATTCCTTCCACACATTAACATAATTTAGACGTTTGAATTATCCATGTAGATTAAACAAGTGTGCTGATCAGCTGTGCAGTAACTGCATGTTTGTTTTCATACAGGAAAAATCTGGTTTTCGCATGAAGCGGCTCACTATATATACATTTATAATCACCAAAATGAAATCTTCCCATGTTTGAACATTAAGGTGTTACATACGTTACCATGAGCATACTTGCAAGTCACAGGCTGTGTATTTTAGCACACTAAACATTTATTTATCATAGGGTATGTAAAATAGAACTAAATAATTTACACAAACATATAACAGTTATTCATTTTGATATTTTTGTTGAAACGCCTATTTTTCAAATGTTACAGCATACGGCGGTACCCTCAGGAAATGTTAAACTATTTAAATAAAATAAATTAAATATTTAATATAAACATATGCTTTTGTGTAATAGCCAAGTTGAACTACTGGTCAGTAAGAAAGGACCTATCGTTTTTGGAATATAAAGAAAGAAATGCCAAAAACAAAAACGTTTATGAACCCAAACCCTTATTTTCACGCCATAGATGTAGAAGTAACGTTTGTAACACCATATAATGTCTATTTTCAACTTTTAAAGATCATGAAGCATGTCCGTTAAATTGTTCTAGCACGTGATATAATCAGTGTTGTTGCATGATTAAAGTGGGTGGAGCACAGTAGGTTTCGCTATTTTGGTGGTACAAATATATTTTGAACATGTAACTTATGTAACGAGCTACAGAAATATTGTGCACCACTTGCCGGGGCGACAACGTGCCTAGAACTCATCTAGGATGACCAATGGACCAATTGCATACTGCAAACAAAGTATGTGGAGGGTGTTGTGCGATTTCGTTAAATACGGTAGATACAGAATCTAGCGTCTCGCCTATCATATTTTATTTACAGGTACGTGCAGGGTTATTTTGTTGGATCGACCAGACGCAGAAACGGGAGTGTACATTTATAAAGACCCAAACGGAAATGACGTCACGATATTCTGTGATTTCCATGGTAGCTATGGCTATACTTTCTTCTCGTCTGTGTCTCTGTCCAACCTCTCCGCTTTGGAACCACACTTTACGACATCTTCAGAAGCCATAATCCGTCACTTCCGGTCAGACGGGTCCCAAACGGAAGCAACGATGGAAATCATTACAAGATACCGGAACCAGTATAATCTTACGTTTCTCCTAAATGCAGAGTTCGATGAACACGAATTCAACGTCGCAGACGCCATCTACAGACAGACAGACGAACCATATCTGACGCTGGGATTTGTACCGCTGTCGTTTGGTAGCAGGGTGGGAACCATTCAAGGATATAGCGTAGATGGGTCTGATGTCGAATTCACCAACATAGATGCGAATCCGAGCAATTCTATCAAGTTTTATCTGACGCCTTTAACCCGAGATACAGCGTTCCATTGTTGTGATTTTAATACAGTTAAAAGTGCGTGGTACGACAATGCCAACACGCATGATGTTGACTCTAGTCGCTATCTACCGTCTAACTTCTCATTTCGATATATGGTCATGATGGGAGGGGGAGGGGCATTTTGGACATATGATCATTTTGAGATGGGTGTCGCACTTGGCCTAAGGTTTTCTCTTTAGGGCAGATGGTGGTGATTTTGTTTGATTGTTTTCGTTTCAGTTTGTTGTCGTTGTTGTTGTTGTTGCTGCTGTTGTTGTTGTTGTTGTTGTCACAGGCTGTTATTTTGTTGTGGCTATAAAGAATACAGTGCATCACTTCTATATCAGACAACTGTTCTGATCTTAAAATTCTATTTACACATTGAAAAGGAAAAAAGCAACAGCAAACATTTCAATGGTTAACAAGTTATAGAGACGTTCAGCCGAAAACCGGTCATCGCATGTTCAAAAATCATAATTTCACTCTTTAGCGAGATGGTATTTTCTGACACTCTCCCTTTACGCCCTCAGTCATTTAAATCTCTAAAGATAAACTCATATAAGGCACTTTTCAAGAACTTTCGTTTCGGTTTTGTAAATGCAAGAAGATAGCAACATGAATAACAGGAATTCAGCTTTTTGTATACAGTTTGCAAACTTTGTTTTGTTCCCTTCTCGGCTGAGACACAATCAGGGTTGCCTTTTGTGTTGCACTTGAGGCAAAAAAGTAACCTCTTTGTATTTTCATTTTTCTTGGTTTATAATAACTTATGACCTATCAGGTTTATATTCCAGAAATAATTCTTTTGGCTCTCGCGTTTTTCAAATTTCACCATAGTGGGTAATGGGAATAGTTCAGAAAAGGAGCTTCAAACCAGTGTTTCGGGCTGCTTAAATAAGATCATATGCAACATAGATAAGTCATTGTTCCATGCTGCAGTTGATTTAATACAATGTAACATGTGTGGTTGCATATGAAAAATTGAAGGAAACCTTGACTGCAACACACATTTTATTTCTTGGGTGTCTCTTAACATGGGGCTACGGACTCTACAGGCCATGCAAAAAATATATTTGACCACATCAGCGGTCCTATACAATTTCTTGCCAAAACCTTCAGCCATGTTTTACTAGTCCTCAGTCTGAAAAATAATAAGACCATTTCATCCTTGTTAATAGGAATCTGGCTTTGAACATCCATTATGAAAATAGGGGCTACGGACTCTACATAAAAATGATGATTTTTAAAAAAACAAGTACTCTTCACTGTGAGGATAAATTCAACTTCCATTGATTCTAAACTTTCTACTGTCTTAACAATGAAAGACTAGATACCAAAAATGTCATGTTCTAATCATGGGTGTAATTTTTTTACCTGCCAACTAAAGACACCATGAAAAATTGAAAAACATAAGAAAAGTACTGTTTCACTTCATACTCCATATTTTCATTAATTTTAGTCCAAATTCAAAGCCGTAAAAAGTATATTACAGGGGACATATGTCTCCTTAGTTCTAGAGACATATGCAACATATTTCATTCATGAACATTAAAGCAAACATGTTTACAAAACACCCAAAATAAAAGTGCAACATCATAACATGTTAAAAACAGTGCTTTTTTAGCATATTATCTCTCACTGACTCAAAATATTGTACACAATATGGTATCATTATATATCGCCAGAAAGCTTATTATCCCAGTGTTATAATAAAATAAAAACAATAGGTATTGATATATATCACACTGAATTACAGATGCATAACATGACCAAGGTAGTAAAGGCAACCCTGATTGTGTCTCAGCCGTTCTGGTTGCATTATTAGCAGCAGCTCGGCATTGAAACTTTCAGCGATCATTTATGTTTAATACTTGTAATACTTGACTCTGATATATATATATATATAGTTTGGCTTTGATTGGCCAAGCCGTTTCCAGAAAAAAAAGATGTTTGAATATTTTGGTCATATACTTGTATATAGCCCCGGGCCAGGGGCAGCCAACCCACAGGGGCAAAATATTTTCATAAACATAAATCTCCTGTCCATTTGCTCATTCCTAGCAAGTTTTCTGCCATTCAATGACATTTTCTTATTTTTACCCATTCAAATGCATGGGCGACCTAAGTTGACCTTGCCGTACAATGGGTCAGGGTCATCACAGGGTCATGAGTTATGCAAACTTGGTAGATCTCCATTGCCTGATGCTTCATTCCAAGTTTCAAAATCATAGGCCTTCTGGTTCTGGAGAAGAAAATTTTCAAGGCGTTGAGCTATTTATAGAAATGGCGGCCATCTTGGTCATGTGAACTTGACCATTTATATAAAATTTCATTCACACTTCCTAAGGATGTTTCACAAGAAGTTTGGCTTTGATTGGCTAAGCAGTTTCAGAGACGAAGCTGTTTGAATGTTATGGTCATATACATGTATATAGCTCAGGGGCAGGGGCAGACAACCCACTGGGCCCAAAATATTTTCATTAGCATAACTCTTCTGTCCATTTACTCACTCTTAGCAAGTTTTCTGCAATTAAATGACATATTCATTTTTTTCACGTTCAAATGCTTAGGCAACCTAAGTTGACCTTGCCGTAAAAGGTCAAGGTCATTCTAGAGTCATGATTTGTATAAACTTTGTAGAGATCTATTCCAAGATGCTTCATGCCAAGTTTCAAAATCATAGGCCTTCTAGTTCTGAAGAAGAAGATTTTGAAAGGTTTGAGCTATTTATATCCATGGCGGCCATCTTGTTCATGTGACCTTGACTGTTTATACAAACTTTCATTCCCTCTTCCTAAGGATGCTCCACAAAAAGTTTGGCTTTGATTGGCCAAGCGGTTTCAGAGAAGAAGATGTTTGAATATTATGGTCATATACATGTATATAGCCCCGTGGCAGGGGCAGACAACCCCCTGGACCCAAAATATTTTCATAAACATAAATCTTCTGTCGATTTGCTCATTCCTAGCAAGTTTTCTGCCATTAAATGACATTTTCCTTTTTATTGTTTTCCCATTCAAATGCATGGGCGCCCTAAGTTGACATTGCCTTAAAAAGGTCAAGGTCATCCCAGGGTCATTATTTATACAAACTTTGTAGAGCTCTATTGCCTTATGCTTCATGCCAAGTTTCAAAATCATAGGCCTTCTGGTTCTGGAGAAGAATATTTTTTAAAGGTTTTTGCTATTTATAGCCATGGCGGCCATCTTGGTCATGTGACCTGGGTCATTTATATAAACCTTCGTTCCCCCTTCCTTAGGATATAAAATTTGGCTTTGGTTGGCCAAGCGGTTTCGGAGGAGAAGATCTTTGAAATTGTGAACGACGGACGACGACGACGGACGTAGGAGCATGGATATACTATACTAAGCTCATCTGTGAGCCTTCGGCTCAGGTGAGCTAACACTTACAACCACAACAGTACTATCGCCTCTTATTCAACTATTGGTGGCGCCTAAACACAAAATATGTCCTAAGAAAGCTGATTACGGGTACACGTTTTGACGCGTCTCATTTTGTCAATTCTAGACGTCAAATTTAATATTCACCCTTGCGCTGACGGCCCTCTGCACAACCATGGCAACGTCAGAAGTAGTGAACAAGAGCTATCAGTTGTAGAAACCGGCAACATACCACTGACACTACTCGTTTTTGCCCCAGTGAGCTTTTCAACTGCCGCAAGCCCTTTTGCAGATAGAAAATACTCAGCTAACCTAGCTGCGAAAGGGCTTGCGGCAGTTGAAAAGCTCACTGGGGCAAAAACGATTAGTGTCAGTAGGAAAGCCAGAACCTTTACAATTGCGACTCTGCTCTAAACGATTTTAATTCTGTGAATCCGATTGCGTTAGCCAAAACTCGGCTTAAACTCGGTTAACGATATGTTTTCATGGTATAAGTACCTGATTGTTTATTTAGTTTTATTCCCACCTTGGTTTTTGGAGTGAGAATGTCTTTTTGACTGCGCATTTTCCTGATCGCTGCCTACTTGTATCTTTTAATTCAACAGATATTCAAGTGAACGATACTGCCACCAATTGGGAAAAGTTGGCGACCGGAAACTTGTTTTTGTGTGATGGGGATATACGGCTAACAAACCTTTAAATGAGTATCCGCGGTTCAGAAAAGAAATCCGATTCATGCCCTTCCGGTTTCGCATTACATGACCAAAAAAGGTAAACAAACTTCTGTAGCTCGCGTTTCCAAGTAAAATAGTTGTAACGAACAGCCGAGCCAAGCCACAGCAAACCCCGTCGATGGAAAAGCATGCTCATCCACCAAGGGTGATTTACTGCGCTATATACCCAACACTTACTCGATTCACAAAGTCTCGAGTTTGAAATTTGCATATTTCCAAGGGAGGCTATCCTGTCACATTACTTCCCCCTCCAAGAAGACTCGTCCCGAGTCTTGACCTGGGGACTACATGAATAAGGCAACCCCGGTGTGGCAGTTATCATTATCCCACCGCTGCCACCTGAATGTAACGAACAGCCGAGCCAAGCCACAGCAAACCCCGTCGGTGGAAAAGCATGCTCATCCACCAAGGGTGGTTTACCGCGCTATATACCCAACACATACTCGATTCACAAAGTCTCGAGTTTGAAATTTGCATATTTCCAAGGGAGGCTATCCTGTCACATAGTTTTATCTAAATATAGATATCGAAAATATTTCAATGCTATTTAATCAGTAATAAATTGCTCTAATCATACTCCAAAGGATTTACAGAATTGTGACTTTTATTCCCTCCTTAAAAATGCATGTTGAGATTTCATTGTACATGAAGAAAATGCGGGTCATTCGCAGGAATATTTTTACATCGCCACCCATTGCGTCATTTAATAACAGAAAGCAAGACAGCGCACGGATGGTTTTTAACATTATGTGAGGTTTGTTGATATTTTTCTTGCCTCTGACCGCTGCATTCAGTGCATAGTTGGTTGAAACCTGTGTCAACAGTATGGTTACGCATTTAATGATTAGAATGAGAATGAGCTAAAAATCGACATAAAAAGCATCGGTATTTTATTTCTTTTTTCGTTATCAGTTAACCAAACCAGATGACCAAAGGTCCTGTAAACGCTCACCTGAGATCTGGGATATGCGGTTCAAGTTGACCTTGTAATAAAATAGGTCAAGGTCACCACAGGGTCATGATTTATATAAACTTAGATGCTCCATTCCCTGATGGTTCATGCCAAGTTTCAAAATCATAGTCTTCCGTTTCTAAAGAAGATTTTTAAAGGTTTTTGCTATTTATAGACATGGCGGCCATCTTGATCTTGTGACATTGACCATATAACTTGCTTCCCCCTTCCTAAGGATGCTCCATATCAAGTTTGGCTTTGTTTGCCCAGCGGTTTCTGAGGAGAAGACATTTGAACATTGTGACGACAAGGACGACGTCCTATAAGCTCACCTTGTGAGCCTAACGGCTCAGGTCAGCTAATAAAATCAGACAACCCTCCTTTTAAAATGTATGTTAAACAAATGGTTGGTTTGTGATAATTGCAGTGAAAATGTTCGATTTATATCAAAATATAAATATTAGATTCAATAATCATGCAATACAGTAATTCATATGTATATTTCTAATTATGATAAAACTAACACTTAACAGCATTCTGTATACATTATTTTGCTTTTCCTGGTTTGCTTTCATTTAACACGCTGTACTGAAGAAATATAATTTCATAAAACTGGCAGAGGGTTTCAAATATATCTTCAATTAAATCCTTTATAGTTTAATGATTAAATGCTTAACCATGTTTTCTTGCTTTTAAACCGGTAATGATGGACACTGAGAAAACAGAACACTGGCGAAGACATCAGCTGCAGTTTATTTCACATATATCTGTAATGCCTTTTTTGGTCATGTAATGCTTAATCGGAAGGG
Source organism: Rugalucina vietnamica (assembly GCA_964017185.1). Taxonomy (NCBI): domain Eukaryota; kingdom Metazoa; phylum Mollusca; class Bivalvia; order Lucinida; family Lucinidae; genus Rugalucina; species Rugalucina vietnamica. Next base: position 32,176,236 of record OZ024883.1, on the reverse strand, counting down.
CGTAAATCGAATTTCTTTTCTTAACCGGTGGTTACGCATTTAAAGGTTTGTTAGCCGTGGGATAGGTGGAGTAAGAAACGACCGGTGTAAGAAATCTATTCACCTCTCGACTCTCACTATATCAAGATTGTTTACACGGATGGAAAATAGAAAAACAAGAAATAGAACATATTAGTAAATTCATTGGGCAATATATGAATTAGACTTTGATTTTTCAAAGAACGCAATTTATTTCCTTTATTAGAAACTGCCAAATTTAGAATAAGAATATACTGAGGGTAGTTTATAATAGCACGGTTTATCATTGAATAGATATATGGACCCTTACAGATATAATCTATTTCCATTCCCAGGTATCTGATCCGATTTTGGATTATAAACCTTAGAATAAACAAGAGGGCAGAAAAGGTGTTACTACATTTAGAAAACGTACTTTTGTACATGATACACATTTAAGCAAGATAGGCTTGGTGGAAGAGAACATGACTTCGGAGCAGGAGGTCGTGGGCTCGATATCTACATGTACATGTACCTTCGCCCCGCAGTGCCTTGGAACAAGGCACTTTAAGGTTCTCGGAGAGCAAGAAGCCTTTACGTCGGTCGCCTCACCATTTTTGTGTACAATTTTCCATTTTTTTTGGCTTGCGTAAGTTTAGATAATTCTATACCTTAAAAAGTAAAAGGTACGCGTAGAACAGAAGAATAAATGAGCATATGAAATATTTTCTTGGCACAATTGAGCATATAGTTTGTCGCAAAATGTGCTGCAAAAAGTTTGAAAATCGGTGTACAAATAAAAAACGTTCTGGTCAAAACATTTTTGAATCGGGTTTTCTGTGAAAAAAAAAAAAAAAAAAAAAAAAAAAAAAAGAAAAAAAAACTTATGAAAGGGAGGTAAATATTTTTCCTCAAACACTTCGAATTTTTGGTATTTCATTATGATTGCTCAAAATCATTATAAAATATCACAAATAACTTACGTCAGACAAAATCTTAAATACCTGACATACGTACATGTACAAAACTTTTCGAAAAATATCCATTTTCATTACCATGGATTATCTCCCTTGCCGATGTAAAATTTCTATCCGAAATTCAATTTTGCCATTAAAACTTTATCTGCTGACCGATCTTTTTTCAGGTCCAATTAGGACAAACTAAGATCAAGATTTTGACATTAAAATAACTTTCCTAGCGTTCTCCAAACATTTGTTTTTCTCTGAAATCACATTATCAGAGGCTCGGATCCAATGAATAACTTTGGATCCGAGTCAGAGGCAAGATTTTAAACTATAGCGATACTCGTATATTATTTTACAGTTTGCTACTATATGCCATAATTAGATATGACATTTTTTCCTTGTTGAAGAGCTAAGCTTGCAATATTCACAATTTATTTTGACATTCATTAACAGTATACTTATATATAAAGATTGAGTTTGCAGATGCGTTATGCTACAGATGTAAAACAATGAATTCCATTACGAAAACTTGCCCGTGCAAGACAAGAAGCAGAGATTTCTGAGCTTTAAAAATTTAAAATTTTCAACAGAAAAAAAAAAAAAAAAAAGATATTTTTTCTTATTTTTGCTCAAAACATAGATTGTGGGTACACGTTAGAACCGCCTCGCCGAGGCGGTTCTAACGAGTACCCACAATCTAAGTTTTGGATCAAAAATTAGAAAAATAGGTTTACCCCTGCATACCCCAATTTCACTATATAAAAGTGGGGTATAAAGGGGTATATACATGTATTAGACGGACATGTTTTCATGATGTTTATAGAAAGGTAGGAGACTTTGCATATTATAAACATGCATGATATTAGCTTCATGCTCTGCATAGATCAGCTTCAATTATTTTACGTAAAACACTTTGGCTTAGTATAATGCAAGTGCGTTTTCAATTTTTACCCTGTGCTTAATTACATGAGGTTAACCGGTAAGGTCAATATGTGTTTACTATATACATTATAAAATTAGTGTACTTATTCAAGAAAATATTAATGATTAATAAATTAGATTAAACAAGCAAATTCAGAGAATTTATGTCCCCCGCCTTAATTGTTTAGTTATACAAATATCTCTGATAAAAATGTATATCACAAGGTACCCAATGTCCATTCACTCTCATTGTATAAATGCCTGAAAAACGACGAAGTCCAAATTGTGAAAAAGTGTCAAAAATTAATCTGAGGATTATATCCAAAACACATGCATATCTTCGAAGCATCATCAAGACATCTGTAAAGTTTCAAAAGAATCGGAATAAAACTGAAGGCGGAGTTGGCCACACAAGACACCCACAGTCTATTCCCTTTGTCAAAATATCCGAAAAATAACTAAGTTCAAATTGCAGAAAAAATCGACAAAATTAATCTGAGGATTATATCAAAACCACATGCACATATTCAAAGCATGGTCAAGAAACCTGTAAAGTTTCAAAAGAATCAGAATAAAACTGTAGGAGGAGTTGCGCACACAAGGTACATACTCCTATTCACTTTCATTATCAATATGCCGGAAAAATGACTAAGTTCAAATTGCGAAAAAAAGTGTAAAACATTAATCTGAGGCTTATATCCAAACCACATGCACATCTTCAAGGCATGATGAAGACATTTGTAAAGTTTCAAAAGAATCGGAATAAAACTGTAGGAGGAGTTGCGCACACAAGGTACATAGCTCTATAGGGGGACGGAAGGACGGAAGGACAGAAGGACGGAAGGACGGACGGAATGAAGGAAAGCCAAAAACTATGTCCCTCCGCTTTTCTTCGAAAAGGCGGGGAACAATAAAAGTATCTCTCAATTTTGTTTCATTTGCACGCTGATCATTGTTTTGTCCGAATTGTAGCAGATAGTGTATCTATCTGTTCATTGGTACAATTCCAGAATTGCACATGTGCACCTGTGCAAAGTAGAAATACTCACTTCGGACAAAGACATTCTAAGGTCATGTCGGGACGTTGCCTACATTTTAATGGACTTTAACCTAAAATTAGGATGCCATGACATCCAAAAGGTGCTTCAAATATAACAACACAACTAAGCTAGAAAAAGGCTTATGTGTTACGGAGAGTCTTATGATGTGTGGATGGTTTGACTTGATACCACTTTCTCTGAGCGGTTGCCCAGTAATCAGATGGGCAGCCAGTAGCGTAATAGCTTTGCCTGGAGCACAAGCAGTACATCTATTTCTTTAGGCCCAAATTGAGGGGCCCACGTTCCAACGCTCCGCATTGAAAGGTCCTGGTCGCACACATGATGATGATGATGATGATGATGATGATGATGATGATATATTATAATAATTGAAAAATAATTAATTATGATAACTTCTCACTGACTAAAATTCTAGAATGTGTCTACCGTGATGAATATTCCAGGAATTTTACAACTACTCAAGCTGTTGAGAGATAATCTGTAAAATTCTATCCATCTTGACAATCTAACTACCTTTTACTGTAGTTAAGTCATGAGTGCCAGATAAACATTACTGGACAAACATGACTTTTATTTTCCTACCATGCCACGATTTGTTTCGGGAAACTAACTGTATGATAAGAGTTCTGATTAACTTGTGTTTTGTGCAGTGGGATTAGCGCCTGTGTATTAACTGCCTTGGTGAAAAGGTTCCCTCGCGTCTCTATCAGTAGCGCAGATTTTAATTGTTTATTATGCCAAGCAGAACAACTTGAGAGTGCTCCAGTTTCAAATCCACAATGACAGGCTTTCCTGTGACTCGGCTCTACCCATACATCTGGGCAGTTTTTAGGATGCCAAAATCTTTGAAATTAACAGACATCTTGTGTGAAAAGCCAAACCGCTGTCAACAGAAATATCTAAGCTATAACCATTTGGTTGTTCCTGTTTCAAAGGAATTTCTGTTATTTAGTACTGGGACCTGATGCCATCTATAATACGACTATGTCGTTTCGCTTAGAAGGTATGAGCCTGCACAGGAAAAGTGGTTTAGTCAAATCATCCATACATATCAGCATTAGACGTTTACTTGGCTGGTTAGTTAGAGTTAAAGTACCGAGTAGAAAAAATAAGTAAAATAAAGCGAGTCGAAGACGAGCTGTTTTTACTTATTTTTTTCTACGAGGTCTTTAACTAACTTGTAGTATGACACAACACAAATTGGCAGATCCGTACTGTAACTTCCAATATCAGGAAGTTATTGTACGGCTTTCATCCCGCCTCTTTGCTTTGTAATAATATGTGGGCCCGCCTCTTTTCATATTGACTTGTATTGGATTTAATGTTTTAAAAACTTCAAAGGAAAAACGGAAAGTCATACTACAATGTTTCATATAAGCTATGACCATCTGGCTGTTCCTGTTTCCATCAGGAAAACATGTCCGTGTAATGTATACCCCCTTAAACCCCACTTTTATATAGTAAAACTGGGGTATGCAGGGTATACCTATTTTTCTTATTTTTGCTCCAAAACACAGATTGTGGGTACTCGTTAGAACCGCCTCACCGAGGCTGTTCAAATGAGTACACACAACCTATATTTTGAGCAAAAAGTAAGAAAAATATCACTTTTTCTGCTGAAAATGTTCAATTTTACAACTTGAAAAATCTCTGTATTGCATGGGCATGCTTTGTAGCAACGATAACTGTCCATCAACGACTTCTGTTCACCTTTGACAATAGTCGTTGCAGCCGCAACGACTTCTGTCCACAAGCTAAATGGACAATAGTCGTTGAGCATTTACATATAAAATTTATTTTCAACGATTACTGTTAATTTTCTTAGATCACTGCGAAAAAGGCTTATAACTTAAAACGTTTTGTTTTAAGTACATGCCTTGACAACAATTTAGAAGACAATATTCATACTTGGACCATAAGCACCCTGTATGGTGGGCTTTACGTCAATGAAAAGAACCTCTAAGCCGCTGGCTGTGGGATGAGATTTGATCCCGGTGTCTATGCCTGGGGTGGGGCTGGGTGTTAATATATAGAACACTATAAAATGGATAAACTGTTGTGTAGCTTTAACAAAGATAAGTCCATATCTTGACAACAACGTACAAAAAATCATCCATACTTTATACAGTTACACTTCAGGTTCCATGACATCGGACCACTGGGTCGGAGACAATATGGGGCTAGAGGTCAAAATCTAGAAACATTTGTTTTTCTTTTTTGATTTCTAAATAGAAACAACCTAGGAAGATGATTTGCCATTACTCTTTTAACGTGGTGGCACTGACTTATGTGTCATGACGGTGGCACTGACTTATGTGTCATGACGTTAAGGATGGGTTTACCTAATTTCAGTGGTTCAGTGATTTTGCCATATATCTTGACACTCAATTAGTATATTTTCACACTCCTCTCAAATATGGACAGTTATCGTTGACACTGCAGGTCATATCAACCACAGCGACGACTTTTGTCCGCAATGAACAGAAACGGTTGGAAAATCAATGATTACTGTCTAGTGAACAGAAGTCGTTGCGGCCGCAACAACTGTTGTCCATGGTGGACAGAAGTCGTTGATGGATAGTTATCGTTTCGTAATGTTATGCCCTATCTCACTGGAATGCGACAACTGGAGACTAGTTCGCGAATAGTTCGCGACTATTTTGCGACAAAGATAAACGATATAAACACAACTTTCACGTTGCGGTCTCATTGAATAGACATTTTTGCGACAAATTCGCGAATTTCGGTCTAATTTTGAAAATATATCGCGCGACTGTCGCGCGATAGTCGCGCGACTGTCGCACGACAGTCGCGCGACATTCGTGAGAGTGTCTCACGACTTTCCCGCGAATGTAACTTATTTTCATTTAAATTCGTACGACAGTCGCGCGACATTCGTGCGACTGTCGCGCGACTGTCGTACGAATGTCGCTTAGTTTTATTTTCTCGCCAGATAGTCGCGAGGTTTTCGCAAGACTGTCGCGCGACCGTCGTGCGACACTCGCGCGACATTCGTACGAGTGTCGCGAAAATTTCGCATTGTAAATTCGCCAAAATTTCGCGGCGACAAGTTCGCGACACTCGCACGAACGTCGCGCGACCGTCGCGCGACAGTCTTGCGAAATATTTTGGAGAAAAAATTCGCATAAAAATTTTCAACATGTTGAAAAACTTCGCGACCAGTTCGCGACTAGTTCGCGACACAAAAAATTCTCACGACACTCGCGCGACACTCGCACGAATGTCGTGCGAAAGTCCCGCGACAAAATTCGCAAAACAGTCGCGAGAAATTCGCATGCCAGTGAGATACTAGCTTTAACATCAAAGGCGACAATCTCACGCACAGGATCTGTGCGTTCGAACTCGGATCCAATAAACGATTTGGATCCGGGGTTCAGAAGGGAGTCAAAGACAAGATCGTATTTATTTTTATTATTCGTGACTTTATTTTTTCCATAGATAACATAAACATGACATATTTCATTTTAAACAATCATCGTAATAAACAAACCATGCAATTTGACGAGACAATTATTTATTCCCGTGATTCTTACATCAGGACTACATGTCCATGTAATGTATACCCCCCTTAAACCCCCACTTTTACATAGTAAAACTGGGGTATACAGGGTAGACTTCTTTTACGTATTTCTGATACAAAACATTATGGGTGCTCTTTAGAACAGCTTTCTAAAAGTGTACCCATACATGTAATCAATGTTTTGGCCAAAATCATTAAAAATATCAAAATGTTTCCAAAACAAATTCAATTTTTACAGCTTAAACAAATTCTGTGTACTTTGCATGGGCAAGTTTTCGTGCCGATGTACAGCTTGGATTGGTGCAACGTTTCATGACACGTGACAAAATGCAGCGTGGTGATTATTTATGATCTACGAATAGTGGTTTATCATCATGATACGACTGTTTATTGTGCCTGCCTCTCTGCTGGGCCCGTTGCCTATGGTTTCGACTGAAACTTAGCCAGATGGCTACCTCGTTGGGAAAGAGCAAGTCATTCTGCTGGCCGAGTGTGTTGTCGGAAAAATGTTTTGTTATGTTTTTTCATTCCCACCTGGTGTCTATGTTGGGACTTTAAATTTAATTACATCGATTCCTGGTCCCTCCGCATCAGGATAACATGCGGGTGTATTGAATACCCCCTTAACCCCCACTTTTATACTTGTAAAACTTGGGTATACAGGGGTATACCTATTATTCTTATATTTGCTCCAAAACATAGATTGTAGGTACTCGATATAGAACTGCCTCGGTTTTTCGACTAAACATTTTCAAGTTTTACAATTTGAGAAAAATCTGTATATTACATGGGTGTGTTTTCGTAATGCGTCTGTGTGTTAGGACCAGGCCGCGTGATGATTTGACATGTATGTTTTGAGCCGCAACGCGAGAAAACCGGTCTTCGGGGTTTCCGAACAGGTCTGACACAAACCGGCCTGTACAGTCACAGAAACAGGCTAGAAGCTTGAAATTTCAGATTTAAGAAGAAGAGAAATTATACTATCTGTGTAGCGAAAACAAAGGCGCTGATCAGCTTCGCAGTTACTGCGAAGCTGATCTGCGCCTTTGTTTTCGTATTGGCAAAGTTCCGGTTTTCTCATGGCGCGGCTCTTTTGTTCTTAGTTGAATAATGTTAACACTGTTCATTTTATACAAATACAGCTTATATTTACATAAACACGTATAACATAACAAAACAATTATATATACATGTACATACATATGAATATTTCAATCCAGTTTCCGACATGGAGCTTTACTTTTTACTGGTATATAGCACTGTTGTGGCAGCATGTGTTTTATAAAAATACACCATATTTTCTTTTAATTTACTGCCTTATGTGAATAACTATCTGACAACAAAACCTAACGACTGGCTGAAGATATTTACATAGTACGTTACATAAAATTTTAGCACAAAATTGCATAATGCGTCAACGCAACATTCATTAACTTGCGTTTCATCCAGTTCGGGAATCATTCCCATTATGAATCAACTCTAGCTCTCAGTGACACCGTTATTCATACAGAAAAGAAACACAAGTATCAGTTATATCGCCGATCTCCGACATGACTGCTAATAATATTCTAATCATATTCTTCTCCTATTGTCTGGTGTTCCAATTATCTGCGAAAACTCTTCTCGGTTTTTTGCATATTCAATTTATGAACACCAATAAGGTTTTCCACTGGACATGTACTTATAATTGAGTCGCTGCATCAGAAAACCAACAACTGCATATGCGAAAACAAAGACGCAGATCAGCTGTGCGGCAACTGCACAGCTTATTAGCGCCTTTATTTTCACTACACTAGTACAATTCCTCTTCTTCTTAAATCCGAAATTTCAAGCTCCTAGCCTTCTTCTGTGACTGTACAGCCCGGCTTGTGTCGGACCCGCTCGGAACCCAAATTGTTGATTTTCTCACGCACAGGCTCATATCATACTCATCGATATGTTTTACTTCACTGACATTTTTTGAAGTTGATATGATGTATTCGTCTTGTATTAAACTTCACAATCATGTCAAAAGGTCTACTTTCACACCTTTCAAACGGTCCACGTACAACTTCCTTTTTTTTGCGCTCCGTAACGACGTAAGTGTTTGTCACAAACCTTACAAAATATATGCCACATGTATATGTATGATGTCAGCGTATCTAGTTTACATGTTTACACTTGACATAAACATAGCATGTAGGTCTACACCTTTCGAGCGTCAAAATGCCAGGTCGTCATCCCGGTGTGAGTGTCAAGCATGTTTTTGACACAACTTACAAATTCTGTCAAAATGCAATAGACGCCGATATATTCGAAGCATCTTCGTACATGTTTTACACTTCGTATGAATACACCGGTAATACAAACTGGGCTACATTCACACTCCTATGAATTGCCATTGCAAATCGACACATGTGTATTCGAAGTAGTTTTTACATGTTTAACACTTCATACATGTTTACTACATGTAGTAAGGACATTAATTATGTAAACATTGTAGGCTTACATTCACACCTTTCGATCGCCAAAAAGTAATATCGTTGCTATGTTCTGGCGTAATGCTATCGACACCGGTGTATCCTCAGCATCTTTGTACACGTTTTACACTTCACATAGCAGCACCAGTAGTATTTACATTCACACCTTTCAACTGTCAAAACGTCATTACTCGTGTAGCCACGCCCACAGCACATTATATCACAGCCACCAGGCCCCGAACTCTCCGGGTCACAACCCCTGAAACAATGAATCAATACTGTAACAGTAACAATTTATTTCTCTCAGGTTATATAAATAACATATGAGGAAAATGTATATAATGTTTTTAATGGATCTCATGCTACCGGCGGAATGTAATAATACCAGTATATAAAACAAACATAAACATGTGCGATGCCATGATCAAGCCAAACAAACAACCCATGGATTGAGAATAAAATGTAATGGAAATTATGAAAATAAAAACGAAACTCAGCTGAGGGCTTCTGGTCTACGATAATCAGTTAATACCATGTTTAAATGGGTAAGTTACAACTCGTTTAAATTCATATAACGAGATTGAGTTTTGGCTGCACATTGATTCTTAATTAACGGCAAACAGTGCTCTTGTAATCAGCGTAAGGAAACGAATGATCTCATGATCTAAAACGTTCAAATGATGTTTCTATAATACTGGCTGTTTCCCATTATTTTGGTCTTCCTGACAAATAAATAACTGAAATGCATCATACCTTCCTTGCGTTCCGATGGAACCCATTTTCCTGTCCGGGGAACAATAATCCGGGGACTTTTGAATATAAACAAGTTCATCTGCTGGTATAATGTCTATATTTTTATTGATAGGTTTAAACGAATACACGTCTTTCCGGCGCTTTCGTTTAACTTCAATCGCCATTCCATATCGTTCCTTTAGCCGGTCACCAATTTTTGAAAAGTCTGGTAAAGCACGCCAGCAAGTTTTTATTGAACATGAACCCGATACACCGTGACACTTGCAAGCTGTAGTTAAACTATTTTCAACAATCTGAAAGGAAAACAAACGGGTATGAAAATCTAGTACTTCTAAAAGGGCATAGTTCTAAATTTCAGAAATATATAGTTGTGATTCTTGTGTTTATCTTACATGTCTCACCAACAGCTACGGGACCTCGGTTTAAAGTCTTCTCATTACATCAGGAAAACATGTCCATGAAATAAGTATACCCCTTGAACCCCACCTTTATATAGCAAAAATGGGGTATGCAGGGGTAAACCTATTTTCTTATTTTTGCTCCAAACCATAGATTGTGGGTACTCGTTAAAACCGCCTCGCCGAGGCGGTTCTAACGTGTGCCCACAATCTATGTTTTGAGCAGAAATAAGAAAAAATATCAAAAGTTTTCTAGCGAAAATTATCAATTTTTACAACTAAAGAAAAATCTGTATATTACATGGGTGTGTTTTCGTAATGAGAGAATGTCGAGTTCAATTTTGACGATGATCCCTGACGTACAGGGCGAATATCTTTATATCAGGTTTGGTACTAGTCTGCATTGACATTGTTAAACCATACCCTACTTATTCATTGTAGTGAGAAACTTGATTGAGTGCATAAGTAAAATGTTGTTGTTGTTGTTGTTATCGCTGCTGCTGTTGTTGTTGTTGTTGTTGTTGTTGATGATGATGATGATGATGATGATGATGATGATGATGATGATGATGATGATGATGATGATGATGCACTATAACCATACTTTATCCCTTCAATTTAAATTGAAGTAATGAGTTTTACTTTGATTGTTTCCCCCTTTACGCCAAATCTGCTAGTTAAGCACGTTTTACATCTTCTAGCAAACTCAGGTATTTCAACGTAATTCAGCACCCGTCAGTCACGTAGGCGAAGCCAATTAACGCAAAAGTTATGAAACTGGCAGATTCGAACTTTTGAGAATGAAAACTATCCATCCTATTACGATAAGCTATAATAATTTTGCCATAAAGCACGATTTATTGCCCCCTACACGGCTTTGATTGCTTGTTACTTTAACAAATATTCCTGCAATTGTCAGAAACAATTCCTCCAATTAAGCATGTGCCATAAGAAATTACGTCAACATTATTTTCTTGGAGAAAGCTTCGGTAAGAAATTGGCAAGAACAAGTCAGACAAGCGCTTGTCAACGATCTACATCAGACAGATGCAATCTATCAAGAGGTTATAAGTTCTTGGCCTTACTGCTTAGTTATTCTACTTTATCATAGAACGATGAACTAGCAGTGCTAAAGCTCCAAGAGCATCATGCTCACCATCATTGTCAACAACAAAGTCATTACATCTGTTACATCATTAAACATCATCGAAAACATGAAAACGACCACCATCATCAATCTTTACCATCATCATCATCATCATCATCATCATCATCATCAGCAGCAGCAGCAGCAGCAGCAGCAGCAGAGCAGATGCAACAACAACAACAACAATATAATCATTTTATCATCAAGGCTGTTTTGACTACAACATAATTTTTATCATCAAGACTGTTTAAATCATCATCATCATCATCATCATCATCATCATCATCATCATCATCATCATCATCATCATCATCACTAGCAGCAACAGCAGGACATGCATTATTATTATTATTATTATTATTATTATTATTATTATTATTATTATCATAATCATTATTATTACCTTTCTCCCAGCAGCACTATTATGTCTATTCATCATTGCTTTCTTTCTTTTATCCTCTTTATCTCCGATAAAAGCTTTACTAAAATCCAGCCCAAAATCAACGTCGTCCCCACATCCGCCCCACTTGAAATCCCCTTGCGGCGCCTCATTTGGTAAAGCACCGCACGTGCACTTCGTTGTTATGCCAATACTGCAAGCACGTGCGACGGAATGCGTCAGAGAAGCAGAGGCGATGGCGTAAACAAACGCTTGCTCCCTGGTACCTGAAAATGATAATGAAATAAATGGAATATGTTTGCTAATATCGGCGAAGCCGTGGTCACACTTAAGATCACTAAACGGCATTATCTTTGTCTGCGTTTGCCAGGAAAGTTGTCAGTAATGACCAAGTTTTTCATGAACACTTGCTAGTAACCAATGTCCGGGAATTTGGCCTTCAATGGGTTGGTTTCACTGCAAACTACATGTACCTGAAATTCCATTATCGTCAATATGGTTGCCTGAACCTTCTTATAAGAAACAGGAACGTTTCTAACTAAAGTCAATTGAAATAATTTGTTGTTAGAGTTAACTTCGGATAAGTAGAACATTACGGAAACTTGCCCATGCAATATACCGAGATTTTTGAACAGTAAAAATTGAAAATATAAGTAGAAAATGGTTTGATTTTTTTTGCTCAAAACATTGATTGTGGGTACACGTTAGAACCGCCTCGACGATACGGTTCTCACGTGAACCCACAATCAATGTTTTGAGTTTGAATGTTGAAAATATCAAAATTTTCTGTTTTTACGGCTGAAAAATTTCTCTGTATATTGCATGGGCAAGTTTTCTTAACTGAATTATTTTTGTGAGAATAAACGTCTTCGGATAAGCAGAACGCACAGAGAGCCACTCCATTAAGCGATAGATGGGTGGGCGAAATTCAATAACATATGAGCCGCCTCGTGGGAAAACCAACAATGTGGTTTTCGAACAGGTCTGACACAAACCGGCCTGTACAAGCAGAGAAAATAGCTAGAAGCTTGAAATTTCAGATTTAAGAAGAAAAGGAATTGTACTATCCGAGTAGCGAAAACAAAGGCGCTGATCAGCTTCGCGGTTACCGCGAAGCTGATCTGCGTCTTTGTTTTCGCCTATGCAGATTGTTGTTTTTCCCATGAGGCGGCTCATATATCATCCATCATAGTAAAAATGGTGAACGAGTGATTGGCTTTATCAAACAATTGATCAGAGAGGGAAAATAGAATAATTTTGATGAAAAATAAAGACGAATAATTCAGATATATCGAAATAGCTTTGTACGTAAACTTCAGGGACTTCAAAGTGAACCGTGACATACACGTATAACACACAAAAACGCATGCCGACTGCCCTGTTAAATAATGTGAACTCTGAAATCGCGACATTTGTTTTAGTTTCCTTAAAAAAAATAAATACAATACGAGGTATAAAAATTAATTTGCTCCTTGAACTCGCTTATTAGTATGTTATTAATTTTAAGTTTCGATTAACATTATATTCGTTGATTCTTTGACTTTAATAAGTTGGGCGGGAATTTAAGGCATTAAGGAATTAATTACATTCCTAAGCTTGTTAAGGTGAACCGTAATATATGGCATACATGGACATGTTTGGGCTTTGTCACTTGACGCCTTACACTGAGGGAATTAGTTCTTTTCATGAAAAAATGACACCATAAGTAATCTACCATGTGTGGTTACTCTTTTCTTTGAAGCAAACCAAGCCAATTACTTCATTTGTTCTCAGATTGAAGTAAAAAATCAGTAATTTTATAACCAGGATTTTCAGGATAATTACGGAAACACCTGGACACATATGCAGAAGCTCAGATCAAAAGATTTAAATGCCTTTACGTAAGACCTTCAAAGCCGTAAAACAGACGAGCCGCGTCATGAGAAAACCAACGATGTGGTTTTTGAACAGGTCCTACACAAACTGGTCTGTACCCGTCACAGAATAAGGTTAGAAGCTTGAAATTTTGGATTTAGAAAGTAGGGGAATTGTACTATCCGCCGTGTAGCGAAAACAAAGGCGCTGATCAGCTTCGCAGTCACTGCGAAGCTGATCTGTGCCTTTGTTTTCGCACACGCAGAATGTTGGTTTACTCATGACATGGCTCAGACAAAGCTTTGGCAGGTTTGTAGATTTATGAATGAAAAAGTATAGTAGTAATTTTCACATGTTGAAATGATCCATATGTCAATGAAACTTTTTCTGTTATGGTGTACTAATAAGAACTATTTTATAGCTCTCATTGTTGCTCCTCTTGGTACACCATAATCAGATTTATACATTGGACGCTGCAAACATATGACTTTTCCTTTTAAAATGACTGGAAAGAGCTCAACCCATGGCATAAAATCAGCTGTGGGAGTTTTTTTTTTGTCTATGTAAACAATACAAAAATGATTTTGCAGCATAGTAAATGTACCTACCTCGTTTTAGATCTTTCGATAATTTTGGAACTTTTCTCAGTGACGAGCAATTCCACCGTCTGTCGAAGAACTGTTTCTGACACGTGTCAATTCCCTTGAATGTTGCCGTGGCAACGGTGTTCATAAGGTCAAGGTGATCTTTACACAGTTTCTGTTGTGATGACGTCATACCCGGTGATTTGACACAGTCGCGTTCGTTGGTCCATGCCTTCTGGCGGCTTTGATAGAGAGCCCTGGAAAGAAAATAGAAAGTATGATACTCATTACGAAAACACATATAGGCAACATACATATATTTGCTTGCTGCGAAAGTGAAAAATTTAAAATTGCATTAGTTAGATTTGTTTTTAATTTTCTTAATACTTTGGTCAAAACTTGGATCAGTCAGTCAGTCAGCCAGTCAGTCTCAGTAAGTAAGTAAGTAAGTAAGTAAGTAAGTATAAGTAAGTAAGTAAGTAAGTAAGTATAAGTAAGTAAGTAAGTAAGTAAAAGATCTGGGATTATGGGTACATGCGAGGCGGTTCTAAAGAGTACCCACAAGCTATGTTTTGGAAGAAAAATTGTATACCCCATGTATAGCCCAGGCTTACTTTATATATAAAATAGGGGGACTAAGGGGGTTTACGTTTATTTCATGAGCATGTTATCTCGATGAACTGATGACGAAGAAGTCTAAACACAAAAAATGATCGCAAAATCTCGGTGACCATTTATTGGTGCAAAATATTGTACCCAAATTAGAATTCTCCGTTTCAAACTCTGTTTAACGTTGTAGTTGGTTAAGCGCCACTGGTCAGTTTTCATCAACGTATATATCTACGTGGCTTGTCCCAAAAGTCCCGTTACACATGTATTTTATTCTGAACGCATAGCAGGAACCGACAACAGTTACTCATGAAGAATAATTGGCCATATTGGAACTTATTTTACTGTTCAAAATGATAATCACTTCAATGACCTCACTGCTACAGTTACCTTGGTTACCATAAGTAGGCATGACTGGAGCAAGTCAAATTATGCAAAATGTTTCCTTAATTTCTAATTTTCGCAATCTGCTAAATCAACATAGGTATCATGTGATCATTTAGATAAATATACCAGCCTAAATACTATTCTATGAGCATCATTTAGTGATAATTTTATGAAATTTGAGAAAGCTTTGATAGTTTGGGAGACAAATAAAGAAGCTTACCTATAAAAATTCAACGACAAAATTACGACTTCGGCAAAAACATGCGGAACAAAAATACAGGGTCTATATTTCAACATCTAAAATATGTTCTTTAATGGAAACCAAGCAAATATTAAGCTTGATATTAGTTGATGACTTCACTACTAGAACACAACAACTACTTTTATAACGATATATCAGCGAACAGTAATATTACTTGACCTAACGAAACATGGGCAGCAGTTAACAGTGGTTAGCATTTGGTTAATTATTCTTATTATGCATGGCTGATCTTTATAACTTTATTTTGACGATTTGCTTATAAATATATTACTCAGATTCCAAATATATGCTACGGTATCGTTTAGCTAAATAAAATCTAATTTTGAAATAGATTTTTTTGTTTGTAGTGTATTTATCCGAACGGCAAAATATTAAGAAAAAATGAAAATTAACGGCAACGTCATTAGACCTGCTCCGCTGAAGTAGGGAAGCAACGATTCAAACCTCCACTGCAGTTTAACAAATGCACGTAGCAGTACGAAAATTTGCCCCCAAAGCCCTTAGATATAGAACTTGGTGATCATAAGTGTTGTAAGCTCTGACGTGTTGTTATCAAGGCAAAACAGTGAGTGTAATGGAACTTTTGGGACAACCCTCGTATGTCATTTGCATACCTCTGGAAGTCAACTTGTAGTTTGGACAGAAACCTTGGCACATTAAGAAAAAAAAAACATAAAAGAGGGGCGTCACTATACAGGTAAGACCATCACAATGTCTAGTCAGAATAGTTATTAACCATATTATTTTCGAAAAATAAACGCATAATAAAAATATATTTTGGGACCGTAAAAATGGTATAAAACTGCCGTAAAACTACCATAAACTCGGATTGTTTACGCCACAGCCCTAGTTAGCAGAGGGTAAAACTCAAATAAAACGAAAACCAGAGAAAACACCTACTGAGCGATTTTTATCTTTTTGATATTGTTTAGAAGTTTTTGGCTGTTAGAAAGATTGGGGTGGAATTATATGAGCCTGTGCGTGAGAAAACCAACAATTTGGGTTCCGACGAGGTCCGACACAAACCGCGCTGTACAGTCGCAGAAGATGACTAGAAGCCGGAAATTTTGGATTTAGAATGTAGAGGAATTGTACTTTCCGTGAAGAGAAAGAGAAAGGCGCTGTGCCTTTGTTTTCGCCTATGCAGATTGTTGGTTTTCCCATGCGGAGTTTCACATGTCTTAGAACACCCAATGCCTAAGATAATCAAACAAAATAATCAACTGCGAAGCAGACAATATAAAGCCAATCTCGAACCTAGATAGAGTACTTTTAGTTTTTGCCTGGTTTAATATTTTCTTTGCTTTTCCAGTATTTCACTGTGACTCCATTTTGCCAAATCTAAGGCTTAAGTAGCCGAATCTCCTTTTCCCATTAATATGCTCGCTGCTCTTAAAGGATCTGTTTTATTTTCATTTTATTTTTTGATTGTACAAATGAAATAATTAATCGTTATTAATAAGAATTTCGGATCAAGACACATATCTAATGTCTCGATAGGTGTCTGTTGAGGAAGCGATGTGGGTAGGGTCAGTTCCACTTTACATCAGGAAAACATGTCCGTGCAATATATACCCCCTTAAACCCCACTTTTATATAGTAAAACTGGGGTTTGCAGGGGTATACCTATTATTCTTATTTTTGCTTCAAAACATAGATTGTGGGTACTCGTTAGAACCGCCTCGGGGAGGCGGTTCTAACGTGTACCCACAATCTATGTTTTGAGCAAAAATAAGAAAAATATCATTTTTTTTTCTGATGGATTTTCATTTTTTACAACTGAAAAAAATCTCTGTATATTGCATGGGCATATTTTCGTTATGTTATTTTTGACGCTTTCCGCAACCATTTTGCTTAGAAAGAAAAAAGAAACATATCCGTACAAGATATCTACACGTGGTTGTAACGACGTACGAAT
Source organism: Rugalucina vietnamica (assembly GCA_964017185.1). Taxonomy (NCBI): domain Eukaryota; kingdom Metazoa; phylum Mollusca; class Bivalvia; order Lucinida; family Lucinidae; genus Rugalucina; species Rugalucina vietnamica. The sequence continues at coordinate 32,158,980 of OZ024883.1, read as the reverse complement.
TTTGCCGGGATATCGTTTTTGCTTTCCTGAAGCAACGTTTTATTGCTCTCATTACGAAAACATGCCCATGCAATATAAAGAGATTTTTAAAGTTGTAAAAAATGAAAATTTTCCGCTGAAAAATTTTGATATTTTTCTTATTTTTGCTCAAAACATAGATTGTGGGTACACGTTAGAGGCGGTTCTAACGAGTACCCACAATCTATGTTTTGGAGCAAAAATAAGAAAAATAGGTATACCCCTGCAAACCCCAGTTTTACTATATAAAAGTGGGGTTTAAGGGGTATTCATTGCACGGACATGTTTTCCTGATGTCGTAGACATTGCCAAAGAGCGGTAGTACAAGAAAGGTGAAAATAGGTGAAAATACCAAAAGAAAGACAACAAAATGATCTGTACTCCAGCGAAAACGCGGACCAGCCTGCAAGTCGAAACATGCTGCTGAGCATATTCCGCTTTTATTCTATGTGAACATTTAGACATAACATTGCTTACTGAGTCCAAAAACAATACTGATATTAATACCAAAAAGCGCCTGCAAACTTGCCCATGCATTATACAAAGATAAGTTGTTTTTTTTTTCTTCTTATTTTACCCACAAAATTTTGGAGCAAAAATAAGAAAAATAGGCATACCCCCCCTTTTTTTTTCTTTCTTTCTTTTTCTTTCTTTTTTTTTCTTTCTTTTTTTTGTTGTTTCTGTATAAATGTATAAATATGGAAGAGTGGGGGTAATGGGCTATATATTTCACGGACATGTTTTCCTGATGAGATTACAAGTGCACATATTTACGATTCCATTCACTGAACCCCCTAGACAGTGCTTATCATGGCTTATCTATTCATCAGACTTTATCTTATTGTTGTCTACAAGTTTTTTACTTGTTGATCATAATTTGCTTTGAAAGCTACATAGTACCATACTGTTACTACAAGACCGGTTTGCAGGAATAGATTTTTCTACTATTTGTCTGTCAGAGATTGCTGAAAATTTAATTATGAGTACAAGTAAGGACATTAAACTTAATTGCAGTAAAACTTATGTTGATATTGTTTCTTTACCTGTTGATGATAATTTGCTTTGAAAGCTACCTTGCTACCATTATGAAAACTTGCTCATGCAATAAACAGATATTTTTTGAGCTTAAAAATTGAAAATTTTCAGGTGAAAAGTTTTGATAGTTTTACTTATTTTTGCCCAAAACATAGATTGTGGGTACAAGTTAGAACCGCCTTGGCGAGGCGGTTCTAACGAGTACCCACAATCTATGCTTTGGAACAAAAATAAGAAAAATAGGTATACCCCTGCATACCCCAGTGTAAAAATGGGGTTTTAGGGGGTATTCAATACATGAACATGTTTACCTTATTGCTACTACAAGACCGGTTTGCAGGAATAGATTTTTCTTTCTAATTATAAGAGTAAGTTAGGACTTTGTAGTGTAATAAAAATGGTATCGTAATCTTGTTTGCTTGCATGCCAGTCATAATTTCACGGACATGTTTTCTTGATTTGTTCTTTCAAATCCAAGTTTTCAAATAACTAAGATTGCACTGGCTCCACAATTTTGATTTTCTCAAGAAATTTACAACTTTGTCCGTTTTTGACACAAACTTATTCTGTTATATTTTAACATCAAACGTATTTCTGGAGTATAATTGGGCCCTTAAGTGCATCTTTGCCGAAAAGGCAAACACAACAAGTACCATTGAAAGTTCAAAATGATCCATTCAAATTTGAAACTTCAAATTTTGTTAAGTGACCTTAAATTCGTATTGTTAAGGTGTAGGGCCGACTTCCTGGCTCTATACGTTTCCGACGAAACACCTTAAAGTGCATTGGATATAGCATTGTAAGAAAAAGAAAAACTTTCGAAAGGTGTTCTTTTTTATCTTCTATCATCATTGACAATCAAAATGTGTTTTTGTTGGTTTATGTCTTTGTTTATGCCAATTTTCCTGCTTGGTCCATTGAACGTGTAACAAATGCATTTATTTCTTTTTCCACCTTTTTACACTGAATGTCGAAAATGTTTACAAAAGTAGAGTGCAAGAATATCATGATATCAAAACTTTGCTTGGGCCTTACGTGTACTTCTCGTTGCTTCAAAAATGCTTCCAAAACCGTCAGTTTGATATTGAATTGTGTGCTGTTTGCACGTTATGTCCGTTGTCATATTTAAGTTGGGTAACTGAATGGCCGCCTATTGGGAAAATAGCTGCTCACTCGGCTTACGATATGTTTTTTAGTAAAAGTACCTAATTGTTTTGTTATTTCCAACCTCGGTTTTTGGAGTGTGGTTCTTTCTGATTGCGTCATTTCCTGAGTATTGCCTACTTTTACCTTTTACATACTGTAATAAGATTGTTATGCTTACACGCTGTTAAATTTCCAGATTTACATGCAGCTAAGCAGACAAATTTGAACGTTTTCGCTCAAGTTTTCATCCAACGTCATGTTGTGATTTCACCTGTTAACCGCTAAAATAATTGAGCCGCGTCACGAGAAAATCAGATTTTTGTCTATGCGCATACAAAGTCGCAGATCAGCTGTGCAGTTACTGCACAGCTGATCAGCGCCTTTGTTTTCGCTACACGGTTAGTAGAGTTCCTCCTCTACATATAATACCCAAACGTTCAAGATTCTAGCTTTCTTCTCTGGGTGTATAGACCAGTTTATGTCGGACCTGGTCGAAAATTCCGAAGACCGGTTTTCTCACGTCGCGACTCATATGGAAAACTGCATATTCCATCTGTTATTCACATCCTTACATAATCTGATCTATTTGTTCTAGCAAGATTAATACATAAATCAACACCGCTCTGGTAGTAAAATGGTGGTTTATGTGAAAAGATACGGAAAATTACTTTTCCAGAAGAGAAAATGCGTTTTCAAAAGTACGCTGCATTTTCTATTTATCCCGTACAAGAAATGTTAATGTACTGTTCAATGAAATTTGGTTGTTTTGCATGCGTTTTATTGTATTTCAGTTTTCTAAGAACTGAACATCTGAACTGTGCTCTATTTTTTATAGTTAAATCAATATGCTTAACTGGTCAAAAAAAAGTTAAGTCCCAGGCCAATATTTTTCCATGGGCACAAATTTGATTTGATAGGAATCATAACGAAAACGCAATGCAATATACAGAGTTTTTTACAGTTTTAAAAAATGAAAATTTCCAGTAGAAAAATTTTGATTTGTTTCTAATTTTTGCTCAAAACATTGATTGTGGGTACACGTTAGAACCGCCTCGCCGAGGCGGTTCTAACGAGTACCCACAATCTATGTTCTGGAGCAAAAATAAGAAAAAATGTGTATAAAAAGTGGGGTTTAAGGGGGTATATATTGCAAGGACATGTTTTCCTGATTGATAAGGAACAATAATTCATGACTGTTACTGAAACGTATGGCGCACTATGGAAAATTAATTGATGTGAGTGAAAACTAGCCCTTGTTTAGAAAAATCATTGCTGCTGTTTCGCTGAAAATTGCTTGCAGAAATTTTGATTCAGTAGAAAGTTATGACAAACTTGACATCTGCATACAATTGCAATTATTACTTGTGACCCCTGTCGAAAGTGGCGTATGCATGCGCAGCAAACATCCGGATGTGCATAAATACCCAATTTGCAAATGTAAAATCAGTTCATTATAACTTATTATAAAGTATATACAGATACCACCTCTAAAGAGTACAGCATATCGAGATGTACAACAAAGGTAAAAGTAGGCAATGATCAGGAAATGGCACAATTAGAAAGAAATTCCCACTACAAACTAAACCCAAGTAGAAAACAAACTAAATCAACAATCAGATACATGTACTTATACTAAAAACATATAGTAAGCCTAGTGAGCAGCTATTTTCCAATAGGCGGTCACTCAGTTACCCAAACTTTACTAAAAATATGAAAACGTCAAATAATTTCACGTAACAATAAACATGATGCAAAAATGTTGCATTGTTGGCTACACATGACACTTGATTTTACAAAATGTGTGCAGTTTTAGTTTGAAGATGTCGATATCGTCTTTCAAAATCTCTGGTTGTGCTCGAGTATGTATTCCTTAGTCATTGTTAAATGTTATTTTCTTTACTGGTACCGTGGTGTTTCGGCGAGGCGGTTCTAACGTGTACCCACAATCAATATTTTGAGCATAAGTATTAAAAACATTAAAAAAGGTCAATGAAATTCTCAATTTTACTGCCGAAATTATTCTCTGCACCAGTCATTTGTACCATCCCCCCTCGGGCCGGGGCTATCGGGGACACAGCCGGCTATTCCCCGGTCCCAGGCGGGCCGTGGATACAAATGACTGGTGCATAATGATGACGTTATTTTGATTGTGCCAGTCCCTGGTAATAGCTTACTTTATTACATATATGCCAGTGCCTGCGATGCATAACGATGATCATTGCAAGCCGTGAGGTCTAAAAGAGGAAGTGCAAAAACATCGTTTGTGGCAAATTACGTGTCAAATTTACAGAAACTTGTTAATTTCCGGTTTATTTGCAATGTGCATCTGTCTATAAAATGGAAGAAAATCTGTGCTCCATGTGCACTAAAATTCTGCATCTCTTGTTAAGCCATTATGCAGGAATTTATTGAAACCTGTCTGTATTTTATGAACCGAAAACGGCACACTTTTGTGTAATTTCCTCGAATGAAATCTGCAAGAAAGTCAAAATCTCTTTCCCGTTGCTAAACCAGAATACGGATATAGCGACGTTTCTATGAGCGAGGTGGTGTCGTCGGACTCCGAAACGCGAGGTCCTGGGTTTGATCGCCACAAGCGGCACCGTATTGTGTCCTTGAGCAAGACCCATTAACTCCCTACAGTACCGGTTAAACCCAGGAAGCGTTGGCTCCGTCCCGACATGACGGGAATATACCCAGAAAAAATGTTTACTGGGATGTTCAGCCCCAATACAAACAATCAAAACTTTGGGGTAATCGCACGGTCCACAACGGGTTGTAAAAGACGTCTCGTTTACTGCTGATCAATATATATACTCAACAAAAAAAGTTAAGGAAAATGTGTTCAAGTGCTTATTACAATAAATCTAGCAAAGTTTTAGAAATTCAAACTTCAGAATGGTATAAAGTGACTATTGATCTTTCCAACGAGGCCTTATTTGAACTGATAACACCTGGTGTTTCCTGGAAAATCATTGTCAAAGTTAACTAGTCGTCAAACCGGTTTTCACAAAATTCCAATATTGTTTGGTTTGAGTAGAAAGTGTCAATGTAGACTCTTGCCTTAAAGTGTTTTGGCACCCTTATTTGATATGTACTTCAAATTGAAGAGCTTTCAAAACCATGAATTTTGATATAAAGTTGATAAAAATCGGCTGGGAAATAAGAAAGTTATAGGCAATTTAAGATACAAAAAAAATGATTATATGAGTGCCGCCATTTTGTTTTTCGTTTAGTTTTCATATTTTTATTAAAATCGAAATAAACACTGAACTCAATTATAATAAATACTTCTTCAAGCATTGGGGTCAGTTAGTTATACATTCTGAAGAAAGATTTTTCAAAATCGCCCAAGAAATAGAGCAATAAGAGCAATTTGAAAATATTCAAAATGGCCGCCAGGAGTCTACTTTTGGTAATGCATGGAGTCTAAATTAAAACTGAAAAATCAAATTAAATGAAATTTTCCAAATATTTTCATATCAAACTTTGATAGCTGTTTATTTTTAGCAACAGGCAATATTGTTAATCGAATTGGCACACATTCTGTGTTAAAGGAATCCTTTAATTTTGATTTTATCCTAATTTTTTAACCTCATCTAGAAAACAAAATGGCGGCCGTCCATATTCCATACTTAATTACCCATAGCTTTCTTATTAGATCACCGATTTTCATCAAATTTATATCAAAATGCTTGATTTTGAAAGCTCTTGAATTTGAAGTAAATATCATTTAAGGGTACCAAAACACTTTAAACGCAAAGACTCTGAAGACAACTTTTCTCATGACAACTGACCAGTGCACAAAACAAAATGTCAGCCTGCTTTTTCTGCATCAGCATCAGTTCCTAGATGACAATATCACGCTGCAATGCACCACGACCAGCCAACTTTCTTTAATCTGACCAACAATATGCCCAATTTGGTGCTGAGAGATCAGCCTCCGTTACCCAAGAAGCATCACAGCAAGAGCCTGGAGAGTTCTTGGTGACAACATTCCACACCAGACCCTACCAGGCTGTCCCAGAATATGCAACTCTTGGACAATGGGATACATGTCTGGTGAATGGGTTGCCTAGTCCTCGACAACAATGTGTTTCCGACGTAGGTAATCTTGGGTGATCTTGGGAAGATTTTCATCTGGCATTGCCTTCCTGGTACCAACAATGACACTAGTGCTGAAAAGGCTTTACAGCAGGTCTGCTCTCACCTCAGTATTGGCACTGTACAGCTTTTCGCGAGAAAATGTGTCTATGGAGGTGCGAATATTGTGTGAAAAAGCGCCAATGATGACTGATACACAAACCGAACAATTTGGTAATTTTGTGAAAAATGGTGGGACGACCAGTCATCTTTGACACCGATTTTCCAAGCTTCTGTAAGGGCTATCGTCTCAAATAAGCCCTCATTTGAAAGATCAAAAGGCATTTTATATTAATATGAAGTTCATACTTCATGAAATATAACGGTTCTTTTGTTTCAGGCTCTCAAACACATTTTCCTTAACTTTTTTTGTTGAGTATATAGGTTTGACATTGACTTTTCGATTTCGATAGTTGAGGCTTAGTTAGGGGGGTAGGCAATATTCCATATCCCAAAGTAAACCGTCCAAAATATCCCATATCCCAAAATTAATTTAACTCGTGTCCCAATATAAATTCCAATATCCCATATCCCAAAATTCCTAAATATCCCATATCACAAAATAAATAGGGTCAATATCCCATATCCCAAAATAAGAATGGGTGAATATCCCGTATCCCAAAATACCCTTAACAAGCCTCATATAGTTCTATGACTGTGATAAGTTCACTCAGTCAAACGGGTCGTAAAAACTAAAACCTTGTCATAGCCAATTTACACTTATTTGCGATATCATTTATGAGACTTTCATCCCATTTAAAACATTGTTAGTCTAAAGTAATGATTCATATGTAAACAGTTTGTTCATTTAACTGTTCACACTATACGTTATTTATTTGTTTGTTCATCTGTATTTCAAAGTTTTAAACGGAGTAAACTGAAGTTTTATCGTCGCAGAGTTGTTTACGTCCACGTCTGTGACCTCGGTCAAACCCTTAAAATGAAACATTATGTGCCAAAAAGGTGTAAAATTTGGGATGATCGGATGTTATAATGACGATAGAATTAATGACTGAATAAAAGGGTGGACGGTCAGACTTTATTGCATACTTAAAGTGCACTTCTGCATCTGCAAGCAAACATTCTAGCACGTCACGACGAAAAGGCAACCAAATGATGTTTGTGACTAACACTGACTAGTCTGGTTAAAGTTTTCGTTGGCCCGATGGACCATGAATCTGCCTGCTGTTCCGAGTATCTTTTACAGGGACTCGTTCGTTCACCGTGCTGTCCAAAGTCAGAACAGAATGAACCGGTATTAGGCGTATAAGAAACCACATGGTCATTTTCAAAATTTCAAAATTTCCCAATTGATATATTAAAGTACATGAAAAACAAAGAAAAACAATGTACATTTCATTCACCCCGTGTATATTATTGTATCTTGAGTGATCGGCTGTCATGACATAATTGACGTGAGCACGTGGCACCGCATTCCACGCGACAGATGCGCCACCGGTCAGTCAGCGAACAATAACCATAAATTACCGCTCTGTAATTGGTCGCTAGCTGCAAGCGGCAATAAAAACCTCTTTAATGATGGGATTTAAATTGTCACTCTTAGTTACTTTGGGAATATGATATGCCTTTTGGCGACCCTAACATGCTGTTACTGGTTTTTACGATCATGGTCTGACAAATTGCTTGACCATGTCATAACACAATCAAGTCTAAGAATTGGGCACACTCATTACATTTTAATAGCATAAATGAGCCTGTGCATGAGAAAACCAACAATTTGGGTTTCCGACCAGGTCCGACACAAACCAGGCTGTACAGTCACAGAAGAAAGCTAGAGTCTTGAAATTTTGGATTTTAACAGAGGAGGAATTGTTCTATCCGTGTAGCGAAAACAAAGGCGCTGATCAGCTTCGCAGTTACTGCGAAGCTGATCTGCGTCTTTGTTTTCGCATATGCAAATTGTGGTTTTCTCATGCACAGGCTCAAATTTGAACGATCCCTGAACTAAATTAAATTCGATCGGTAGCATGTTCATAAGCAGTGGTTTCGAGTTCAATCCTTCTGTTCGACGCATTTTCCCATTCCTTTCCTTTCATGAAGGCAAGTCGTGTTATGGGCACTTAAATATTGATAAAAATTCCTGTAAAAATGACCACCTTCATTGTTTATCGTGGAAGCGAAGCCAGTAAATAATGTTTCATCAGAAGCATAGCATAGTCGAGCATTTTGAAGCCTTCCTAAATGTTTACCTATCAAGAAAGTTGAGATAACAAGAGTAATAATAACAGTTGTAGTAGCTCATGCGAGCACTGAAAAACTTTGTTGTGTCTATCGGAAAGATAAATGCCATAAAAATCAGAAAGACGAGAAGAATAAGCTACCGGCTCAATGAAAAAATATACTTTACGAAAACATGTCCATGCAATATATGGAGATTCTTACAGCTGTAAAAATTGAAAAATTCATTAGAAAAATTTTGATATTTTTTATTATTTTTGTTCAACACATTGATTGTGGGTAACCGTAGGAACCGCCTTGCTGAGGCGGTTATAACGAGTACCCACAATCTATGTTTTGGAGCAAAATTAAGAAAAATAGGTACACATGTATACCCCAATTTTGCTATATAAAAGTGGGGTATAAAGGGGTATATATCATAATGAAATGTTATATGAGAATAAGCTACCTGCTGTAGCTGGTGTTTGGCCAACAACAGAACTTTTGGGTGGCATAGTGAATGATTTATGTGGACTTAGACCTAAGTAAAACTGACCGCGATGGTCGGTGGGCTTAGATAATACCAGACTATGCAAAAATGAACGACTTTTTTGCCGACAATTTGTAACATAGCTCTAGCTCTTTGGAGAAAAAGTACAGTTTGGAATGACTTTTTCTTGGACACGGCCCTTGGTGTGATAATCGCCTTGCTGATGGCATTTTATCAAAGTCAAATCTCAAGAGTTTCTGAACCGTGGAACTATTTATTTAGTGTTTTCACTTCCTTGACAAAAAGGAACTAAAGTGGGAGCACGAGCTTAGCAGTTCGGTCAAAAACGACGACAGCAAATAAAGAAACCATCAGGAAAACATATCCGAGTAATGAATATGCGCAAATTCCAAATTCCCCAAGCTAAATTGAAATCATATTTATCATATTTGGATTCACTATTATATTTTATGCCATTTCCACCGCACTCCATGTAATACTCAATTTATGACGTGTTTGGAGTATCTGGCAGATTCAGATATCCCCATATACCCCATTTTTATATAGCAAATCTGGGGTTTGCAGGGGTATATCTATTTTCCTTGTTTTGATAATATATTTTTCTACTACTTTTCCTATCTATATGCGATTTCGAAGTATAGGGGCAAATGCAATTTACATACACCTAAGAAAGCAAGACACATTGTTAAGTCAGAAGAGCTATGTGTACAAAATCAGAAAGGATGTTTTGTCAACACAGTGATTAGCGTCTGTCGGTACGGCAATTAGTTTTGTCGAAATATGCAAAGATGAAGGTGAAATGTGCAAAAATGCAGGTAACGAAGAAAACAGGTTGGGTTGTTACTAATCATTTGCCCATATTTTCAGCACAGAAACATATTTCATTACGAAAACTTGCCCATGCAATAAACAGCGATTTTTTTAGCTTTAAAAATTGAAAATTTTCAGCAGAAAATCTTTGCTATTTTTCTTATTTTTGCTCAAAACATAGATTATGGGTACACGTTAGAACCGCCTCGTCGAGGCGGTTCTAACGAGTATCCACAATGTATATTTTGGATCAAAAATAAGAAAAATATGTATACCCCTGCATACCCTACGTTTGCTATATAAAATTCGTTTTAGATTAACGTGCGTTGACTAAGGACGTAGCACTATACCGTTGAGTATTCAAGCGTTCGTTTTGTTTTTACATTCACTCGAAATTTAATGGCATATATGTGTACCTAAATTCAATATGAAATACCAACGAATAAGTATAATAAAACTGATTGCTTTAAAGTCGAAATCTGACGATACAAGATATAAAAAAGCGTGGTTGCGTAGACATTTCTGTTATATTGTCAACTCAGGTGGTTGTACAAGCAGGTTTCACTGTAGATACACAAGCTATGAAAAGTAAATAATTGACGTTGTACTACAAAATATGAATGACATACGGTCCTTTTATCAATTCAAAAAACTGTTTTGGGATTCCTTCATGGATGTTATAACAAAAGACAGCCATATTAAAACTCACAATTTGTATTCCTATACGACGTTTACACTCTTTTTGACAGTTAAGGTTTGCGCAATAAATGCTGAATAGAGTTTTACTTTAGAAGAAAACATGAAAAGGCGATGCTAATACATCATTTTCACGAGAATAAACTCTCTGAAGATGTGATGTGGTTTTATTTCTAACATTTATGACTCGAAATCACAAATGACATATATTATGAAGAAAGTTTTACGTTCATGTAGGGAAATAATAGGTACGCAAAAGGTTCTATAGAAAAAATCTCTTGACCGTCCGAAACTGCAAATATTCAAGAAACTTTTTATCAAACCCTATGAAGTCAACAATTATTCTCAAAGGCCTTATCTAAGATATAAGCATCATGATACATATACAGACCGGAGTCCACACTAACTAACCCCATCACAGTTTTGTTTAAAATTACCATTTATTTGTAACAGATTTCTTCCATGCGTGCGTATGTTTACGCAAGAACCTTTTGATGTTTCAATAAAGTTTCATTTATTAGTTTAAATGAGCTCATAGTTTTGTCTTAATGATTTTAATACACTGCTGGCATCTTCCAGTTTGTTTATAATAATGTTCGAAATTATCATCATCAATTTTATTAAAGTAATCATTTTCTTGAGAAACTTAAGAGCAATATGGAAAGGTCACTTTGGGTACAAAACGCCACAGAACAGTTCCATGTTTGCGTTTTCAGTAGAAGGCTTCAGAATGATGGCGATGACGACGACAAAGACGACGAAGACGACGACGATGATGATGATGATGATGATGATGATGATGATGATGATGATGATGAATTGTAAAGCAAGTGTAACAAAGCATGTGATGTGTACATATACAAAAACCTTGTTCTTAGTTTTACATGTAACACACTTATGCCCATTGAAAAACACGTCTGACATGAAAAAAGGAAATATGATAAATTGCTTTGGCACCCGAAATTAAACGATCTGCAGCTAAAACTTGGATTTGATCGGGATTTTTGCCGTAATTCCTCACTAATCATACAAATTATGACAAAACAGTAGCATTGCAATAAAAAAAAATCTGGAGCATTGAGTAAACGAGCTATCAAAGAAAACAAAAAGGAAAAAATATCCCAATAAAGTTGAAAATGAAGAAAAAATCCATTTGCGTTTAACAACAGTGGTAAAATAAAGTATAAAATCTCAACCGAGGCACCAACCGGCAACAAAGAACCATTTAATTTACGTAGTGGCTATTGACAGAAGTTTGTAAATAGCAGATTTTACGTGTTTTCGCTATTGACAAACGCTTGTCAGTAAATTCTTTCTCTGAAATAAGTCATAAACAACACATTTGAAGATTAACAATTGAGCCGCATCATGAGAAAACCGGATTTTTGCCTAGGCGAAAACAAAGGCGCAGATCAGCTTCGCGGTAACCGCGAAGCTGATCAGCGCCTTTGTTTTCGCTACTCGGATAGTACAATTCCTCTTCTACTTAAATCCGAAATTTCAAGCTTCTAGCTCTTTTCTGAGCTTGTACAGGCCGGTTTGAGTCGGACCTGGTCGGAAACCCCGAAGACCGGTTTTCTCGCGTCGCGGCTCAATTATTGTCTACATGAGCCAGAATAACCCTTGACACACTATTGTCAAACTTCGTATTTGCTTGTTTTGTGACACTTCCTTTGCTATACAGTATTGTTGTTGTCTAAGGGAGACAATACAATTTTATCAGGGGACCTTTACTATTGTCGCCCCTGGCCAAGAATTTGTTAGGAAACAATCTAATTTTTATCGAAAGAAGATTAAAACTAGTCGTTCAGCTCTGTGTCAGTTGCCCGTAAGTCGTATATATACACCGGCGAAATAACATCAAACACGGGTAGCCACCAATTTTTTCACTGACCTTCGGTTTAACATTTTGTAACCCAGTTGATGCCCATAACTGACTTGGCCAGACGGTGTGAACGTTTATACCCGTGTCAGATTTCGTGCTAATTTGCATTCATTAAAATCGTGACCCATAGGATTGCAAAACAAGATTGTGTCAGCAACATATGAGCCGCGAGGCGAGAAAACTGGTCTTCTGGGTTTCCGACCAGCTACGACATAAACCGGTCTGTACAGTCACCGAAGCAGGCTAGAAGCTTGAAATTTTGGATTTACGTGAAGGAGGAATTGTACTATCCGTGTAGCGAAAACAAAGGCGCTGATCAGCTGTGCAGTTACTGCACAGCTGATCTGCGCCTTTGTTTTCGCATATGCAAAATGTCGGTTTTCTCATGACGCGGCTCATATAACAGAAATCCTGTCGCGCCAAACATTCTAGCCATGCTCGTTAAAATTAACATTTAGATTACAAACCTGCCAGTGCATTTATTTATTGGACAATTGAAAAAATAACTGTTTAAGAATTTTCTGAATGGCATGGTCATTTTTCCGTGTTATACATAATGAATTAGACATTTTAGTTGCACTTAAACCTGAAACAGAGACTTGTTTCTGTATTATTCAAACTTTCAAAGCATATACGCCATATATATGATACAAACTTGAGACTGTGCTAGAATAGATATCATAACAACCCGCGCATGACATGTTTCATTGATAATGCACTGCATTTTAAATGATAAAACACTGACATTGCACACGAAACAGGTCAAAATTTCTACAGATTATCTTAATACGTGCATCCTTTAGGTTGCACGTTATACGTTGTACTTAGGCTCCAAGAAAGTGTCTGTCAAAAGGATAAGGAAAAGAACCGAAGGACTCGGACTGCCATTAAATGGCCGCGCCCTGTATAATTGGGTGCAACCCTGTCGCGGCATACTGAAAATATATGCGGAGTACTTTGCTTTCTTCCCACTCATCGTATGTCTAAATTCCCATAATCCATTGTATGCAAAGTGTGGTTTAGATCACGAGACTGCGTCGCGCACGGACCGCGGAAACACCCTCGCGCATGCTCCCAATCGTCCAATCAAAGCTGATCTTTTGAATGAACTCGCCAGAAAAGCGGACTAATCTTTCGACTGCGCAATGCGCATTGGCATGCTCCGCCCACTGACAGAGGTCGTTTGTCAGCTGTTTACCGCCGCCATTTTTGAAGCTTTAAAAGCCACAGACAGAGCACTTTTTCAGGTGTTTATTTGATAACTGAACGGACTTGTCACTCAAAACGATTTGTCATAGGTAACGTGACAGAGGGGGTCGCGCGTTAGCGCGACACCCGACCAGCATAATCTTTAGTCTTGCCAACAAAACCCGATTTGTGCGATCCCAAATCTGTATAATACTCAGTCATACAACAAGGACCTTTGGCTACAGTTTTAGATGTTGGCTATGGTCAATTAAAGCGGACACGTGTGGCGTCTTGTTTATGTAATAATCATTTTTTTTTTTTGTTTTCCTGTTACTCCTATCAATCAATTTCTGATTATTCTTGGGAGGTGTACATTGTACACTGGTGTGTTTTGCAGGATGAGCCTACATGCATGAGGATAGAACCTGTATAGGGATCTTTAACCTGCATAGGGGATGACTGTCCCTGCACAGGGGGCCTCTAGTTAACGTCCCGATACGAAGGACGGGTCGGCGCACTGTATCATGTCATTCCTGCAAATGACACGAAGGGAAGCAAGTTCAGACCAACAAATTTTCCTCGCTGCCGGCGGGGATCGAACCCGGGACCTCTAGCACAAGAAACACTCTGCATGATGAAATTGCCCTCTCTTTCCTTCTTTCTATATATACTGCAGCACCCTCTCGCGAGGATTATGTTTCGTTTCATTATAGACTTGTTTCTTTTTTTCTTTCTTCAGATACTGAGTCGATCAATTTCTGATCATCACCTCAGAATATTGAATTGCCTAACATAAGACAAAACTTTCTAGCAGACAGCTAAATATTGCATTGATTTCGCTGAGTACAAGCTATTCCCATCTCATAAACTTGTGCATTGCAGTCCGATATAATGCACCAGTCATTTGTATCCCCGGCTCCCCCGGGGCTGGGGATTGCGGGGACATAGCGGGGCTAAAGTGCCTGGCTTTAACCTCTGATGTGTCCCGGCAGTGCCGGGGATTTGCCGGGGTTATGATTTCCCGCCAATACACTGTCACATTATTTCAAATTAGATTTTAATGATATTTTTAACATTTAATTATCTTTATGGTACTTATTTAATTTCCAAATGCATCTAAACATTTACATGCATAAAATGAGGCCCTTCTCCAATGTTTCAGTTTCATCAGAACAACTCCCAGCTGTTATTCCACGTTATTGTCAGCCCCTGGGGAGCCGGGGCTTTTAGCAGGGGTTTTACCAAAACTCTTGCCCGGCAGTGCCGGGCTTTTACCCGGGCTTTAAAAATTGAAAAGTTAAAAGCCCCGCTATTCCCCGGCATCGGGGGAGCCGGGGATGCAAATGACTGGTGCATAAAGAATGTCAATGGAATGACAGAAGAACAAAAAATAAAGTATCATCTGTTAATCGAATTGTCGCCCTTGGCTCTGCATGCGCAGATGTCAATTATAGACCGACTTCGATCAGAGACTATAGACTTTATGCTTCGATACACATTAATTTGTCTGATGTCATTTCCCTGATATCATAGTTCTGAATGCTTTCGCCGGACCATGTATGACCAGGGACTGTTAACCTGGCAGTTCCCTGGTATGACCAACAGTGTTGAAAATATTTCCTGGTCCTTTATAATAATACATTTGATTAATCAAAAAACGATGATCGAGGGGGGGGGGGATTTTGTTACTTTTTCTTGTTTCTTTGATGCATTTTCTCATGTTTTTCAATCCTCTGAAATATTCTCTCTTCTTTATTTTGAAATTACAAATACAAGACGGTTGACCATGGGCGCCGCCATATTAGCTTCCATATATACCAACCAAACATAGTTCGACCTTCCGGGACTAGTCGTAGACTCTATGGTCTGAAATCGAAGTCCCTCATTCTGTCAGCTAAATAAAAATTTGAGGGGTTGAGAAGTTTTCCATACGCTATATTAACATTGGTAATCTTTAACCAATAGATCTAGCCCTAGGCCAACCTTAAAAAATTCTCTGTTTGCCGTCACCCGACCGACCCACCAAAATTGCCCCTACCCAAAAAATTTTATTGACATTCTCAAAGAAGATTTTTTTTTTTATTTGAATATCTTAAATTTCAGTCTCTGAATTACTTATTTTTTGATTATAATAATAGTCTGAATGGATCTAGCCCTAGGCCAACCTTAAAAAATTCTCTGTTTGCCGTCACCCGACCGACCCACCAAAATTGCCCCTACCCAAAAAATTTTATTGACATTCTCAAAGAAGATTTTTTTTTTTATTTGAATATCTTAAATTTCAGTCTCTGAATTACTTATTTTTTGATTATAATAATAGTCTGAATGCAATATCGTGCAGTCTTACAGTATGAAGAGTAACTGCCTATATGATTCTGAACAGAAATTTAAACCTATCCTCTGTAAAAGTCAAACAAAAATATTATCTTTCAGTTCTGTCAAAAAAAAAAAAAAAAAAAAAAAAAGCCTACCGACCGACCCAATCCTAAAACCATGGGTCGGGTGACAGCAAACAAACTATTTATTAAGGATGGCCCTACTGTTCTCTTCTAGATGTTGGCTTTGGTCAATTAAAGTGGCCGCATGCAGACTTATAAGGGGGGGGGCGTCTTCTCAAGTCAACGTAATTGTTGAGTATATCAATATATTCCACCTTAATTTCTACTGTATATACCCTGCATACTCTTTCTTTCGTTTCAAAAATTTCAATACTGATTGCATAACATAAGACAAAACTATCAGATATTTAAAGCTAGTATCTCACTGGCAGGGATAACTTTGGAAGGGGCCATGGGCAAAATTACCCTTAACTTTTCAAAATGGCCCCTTAATTTTGAAATAATGGGCCAGTTTTATAATGTAAGGGTATAGGCGATAATGATTTCAGTTGAGCATTTTTTGCGAACTGGCCCCTTACAATTTCAAGCCAACAATATCCCTGCACTGGCATGCGAATTTTAAACTTGTTTAAAAATGTTATGCGAGTTTTTTCACCAAAATATTTTGCAAGACTGTCACGCTACTCGTGGTACGTTCGTTGCCGCAAAACTTTGGCAAATTTACAATGCAAAATTTTTGCGACGCTCGTATGAATGTCGTGCGAGTGTGGTATGAAGTTCGCGCAACAGTCTTGAGAAAAAAATGCGAACACCTCGCGACTATCTGGCGAGAAAATAAAACTAAGCAACATTCATTCCAATGTCACGCAACTGTTATACGAAAGAAAATGAAAATAAGCTACATTCGTTGGAAAGTCGGGAGACACTCTCATGAATGTCGTGCGACAGTCGCGAGATATATTTTCAAAATTAGATTGAAACTCCCGAATTTGTTTCATAAACGTCCATTCAGTGAGACTGCAACTTGAATGTTGTGTTTGTATCTTTAAATTTTGTCGAAAAATAGTGGCAAACTATTCACGAACAAGTCTCCAGTTGTCGCATTCCAGTGAGATAGGGGCTTAAGCAGATATATCTTTTTTTACAGTTTACAGAGTCGATCAATTTCTGACCATTACCTCAGGAGCTGTGGAATACCAGCTGTTTGACTGCTGAATGCTGATCACTCTTGGATCAGCTCTAGCTCAGTGAATTGTTGAGTAATAATTTACTGTTTGGAGATCAGTAAAGAGGATCGAATCACAAGCGCATATTCTAACAACTGACCAAAAAACTGAATAATTACTCAACAATTCACATGTACTTAAGCTGATCTATTACGATTCTAACAGACAATAAACGGAATAAGTCACTGAAAACGTCAGTATCGTTCAGCTTTCCGCAATTGCATTGTAGATATCTCCGCCAAATATTTGACTGTTAAGGAGGTGTTTACACATTTATTGCGTTTTTTATGCTCTAAAACCACGTTACCCCGTCTTGATGGAATAGCTGATATCACAGAAGGCGCAAAGTAATTACGCTTATTGGCCCAGTGAAATTATTGCACAATATTATAACACGTGTAATATAGGTGGGGTGTGTTAGAATTATCATATGATGTTGTTATTTTCCAGTGTAAGATTCTCTATTTGTTTTTCTATTTTGTAGTGATTCACAGAGGTTAAAAGTACTGTAGTTAGACTGGTGAAACAGTTACAGAGTAATTTGGGTAAGTTTTGTTTTATACTATCCTTTTAACCTTGGAATGAAACATTGAAACATACAGCTATGGTCTTTAGCCATCATTATGAAAACTTTACCATGGATACAATATACATCTCTAGATTCTTTTCAGCCTTAAAAATTGAAAATTTCATTGGAAAAATATTGATATTTTTTCTCAAAACATAGGTTGTGGGTACATGTTAGAACCGCCTTGGCTAGGCATTTCTAACACCCACAATCTATGTTTTGTAAATAGGTATACCGCCTGCAAACTCCAGTTTCTCTATACATGTATATAGAAGTGGGGTTTATGGGGGTATACATATCATTGATATGTTATTTCTGATGTTATGCAAGATATTTAAGTTTTTCAGTGATAGTAAGGTTACATTGATCACGAAGCATTAATCCCACCCCAGCATCTTGCATTAATTTAATAAATTTTATAGGGAGATATAGGGAGTACAATCATGACAATGGGGAGCGCGGTGGCGTAGTGGTAGAGCGTCGGACTCCGAATCGAGAGGTCCTGGGTTCGATCCCCACAGGCGTCATCGTGTTGTGTCCTTGAGCAAGACACATTAACTCCCAACAGTACTGGTTAAACCCAGGAAGCGTTGGCTCCGTCCCGACATGACTGAAAAATTGTTGACAGGGACGTAAAGCCTCAACACAAACAAACAAACAATCATGACAATGGCATTACGAAAACTTGCCCATGATGCAATATGCAGATTTTTTGAGCTTTAAAAATTGAACATTTTCAGCTGAAAAATTGATATTTTTCTTATTGTTGCTCAAAACTTAGATTATGGGTACACGTTAGAATCGCCTCGGCGAGGCGTTTCTAACGAGTACCCACAATCTATGATTTGAAGCAAAAATAAGAAAAATAGGTATACCCCTGCATACCCCAGTTTTGCTATATGAAAGTGGGGTTCAAGGGGGTATACATTACATGGACATGTTTTCGTGATGGCGTAGTGGTAGAGTGTGGAACTCCGAATAGAGAGGTCCTGGTTTCAATCCCCACATGCGTCACCTTGTTGTGTCCTTGAGCAAGACACATTAACTCCCTACAGTACTGTTTAAAGCCAGGGAGAGTTGGGTCCATCCTGACATGACTGAAAAATTGTACGCCTCTATACAAAGCAACTATAAGTTTCATACAGATATATATATAAATAACCATGAGTGTAATATTCATATTTTCAATGAAAATTTACATTGTTTTTACATAGGTCATCAATTACGTCTCATATTCCCATAAAAGTGATAATACATGTCATGTGTGTTCATAACACTTTTTATGACAGGAAATTATCCACTAGCATGTGTGAGACAAGCCAAGTTCTGCTTGCGGGTGTGCCAGGTGGTTTTTCTCGGGGTTCTCTTGTTTCTGCCCACATAAAGTACTGATTGGTCATAGATCTAGGGTACACGCTAGAACCGCCAAATATAAGGAAAAATAGATATACGGTCCAAGATGTAACAGCGGTTTTATAAGCTGTAACAATTTAAAATTTCAGTTAACACCTTTTGATAAAACGAAAATCTTTGATATTTATATTTTTGTTTTAGCGATGCCACTGTTGCTGAAACGGGTGCTGAAACCGCCACATCCCGATTTGTGCCGACAGTATCCGATTATGAGATCCGTCAGCTCATAGAGAAACATAAGAACAGAAAGAAAAACACAAACTGGGCTGCAGGGGTCTTTTCCTCTTGGAGAAATGCTGCTGGACCAGAATTCGTGCCGGAAATACAGTTAATGACAGTGGAGCAGATGAACCATTATTTGAGCAGATTTGTGGTGGAAGCGCCGAAGAAAGAAGTCGAACCCTATCGCCCATGGAAAGTATGTCGAGTTCAGTAGACAAAGCTCCAAAACGTACAAAGGGGGCTAAAAGGACTTGGAACTCTCTAACAAACGGATAAGACATTACAGCCTAAATGGTATGTATCTTTTTGTTATATTTTGTCATTGAATGTCATGCCAACATGGCTCGTATTTCAGAAACTGCGTTTGTAAATTCACCCTTTTGTGGAGCACCTGAAGGAAAATTTGTCATTCTGTCACGTTCAAAAAGTTGTCACATAAATAGAATGAAAACCTGTATTGAAATAAAAAAAATCCAAGAATTTCCCGTGGAGAAAATAAATTTGAGAAAATGTTAGCAAGGGAAATAATTATTTTGAAAAAAAGATCGTGTTTGGCATGCGCGGATCCAGAAAATTTTCCCAGGGGGGGGTCCAAATTCCCAGAAGGGGTCTGACGGAATATTTCAACATGGCAAAAACAAATAATCCGGCAATTCCAGGGGGGGGGGGGACACCCTGTCCCCCCTCTGGATCCGCCCATGTTTGGACAGTAAATATTATAGAAATAATTTGTGTAAACAAGTGGAACTGATGTCTGAATTAAATTGTACCAAATAGTCCGATTCTTAGCATTTATACGAATAATTGAAATTGAGATCATTGCTGCTCTGTAAAAATTGAAATCTCATTAGAAAAATTATGATATGTTTATTTTATGTGCTCAAAACATTAATTGTAGGCACACCTGAGAACCGCCTCACAGGCGTTTTTAACGAGTACCCACAATCTATGCTTTGGATAGGCACATTCCTGTAAACTCCTGTTTTACTGTATAAAATAGGGGTTCAAGGGGGGATTTATTTCACGGGCATGTCTTCTTGATGGTGTTTTTTTTTCAGATGAGAAACCAATTGCAGATCTTTTAAGAAATATTTGGTGGCGTTAAATAGAGGCACACTAGCTGGACTCCCTATACGCTATGGCAATCAAGTCATTGGAGTAAATAAACATAAAAACATGATTATAAAAGTAATATGGGCACATGCTGAACTTTCTGGGAATTATACCAATCATAGCGGTAAAAGTACGTGTGTGACACAACTCTACATGGCAGGGGTGGATGAGCAAGAAATAATGCAAAGGACTGGACATAGATCTATGAAAAGTGTACAGAAGTATAAGTTTGCTTCAAGTGAAATTCAGAAGCGAGTAGCTGCTGTATTAGATCCTCCAAAGGAAAATCTAGTGCCCTATGAAACCTAAGCTGGAACTAGCTGAACACAATTGCTGCACTCCGCCTGAGCAGTCTGATACAGAGTCTGGTAGGGCAGTGCTTGGCGAGAGACGGCCTTATTTCGCCAACTGTAATGTTTATTTGAGATATTAAATATTTGCTGTTCAAAGCCCACAGTTGTTGATATAGGCGATTCTTAAGTTTATGATATTTTTGATGAAAAATCAAGGCACACAAATTTGATTGGATATAAACAAAATTATCAATTTTGACCAAAAAATCGCTGTTTGTTATCATAATTGTTGGTTGATAATTGATTTTATTTTGGTGACTTTGTTTACCTTTAGACTTTAATGAGGGTGACAAGAGACTTTAATGAGGGTTACAAAATGTTGCCTATTTCTGAAACGTAGTCACACTTTTGATTGTATTGAGGGTTGATGAATAAATTCATGATTTTAATGAATACCCACAAAGTATGTTCTATTTGCCTTTTTTTTAGCTCACCTGAGCCGAAGGCTCACATGGTGAGCTTATAGGATAGCCATGCTCTGGCGTCCGTCCGTCACCTGTCCTGTCGTCGTCGTCCGTCCACAATTACAAAGATCTTCTCCTCTGAAACCACTTGGCCAATCAAAGCCAAATTTTACATGAAGCATCTATAGGAAGGGGGAACCAATGTGTATATAAGAAATCCAGGTCACATGACCAAGATGGCCACTACGCCCATTTATAGTAAAAACCCTTCAAAAATCTTCTCCAGAACCGGTGGACCGATTTCAAAGAAACTTGGCATGAAGCATTGATGGCCTTGACCTATTTTACGGCAAGGTCAACATAGGTCGCCAATGCATTTGAATGAGGAAAACTTTTAAAATGTCATTTAAAGTGAAAGTCTTGCAGGAAATGGGCAGTAGGACTGAATATTAATGATTCTGAAAAAAATTGGACCACAGAGGCTCATGTGCCCCACCCGGTGGCAATATACATGTATATCTCCATAATATTCAAACATCTCCTCTGAAACCGCTTGGCCAAACAGAGCCAAATGTTATGTGAAGCATCAACAGGAAGGGGTAACCAATGTGTATATAAATATAATCCAGGTCACATGACCAAGATGGCCGCCATGCCCATGTATGGTAAAAACCCTTCAAAAATCTTCTTCTCCAGAACCAGTAAAACGATTTCAATGAAACCTGGCCTAAAGTATCGATGGCTCAAGTACTACAAAGTGTATATGAATCATGACCCAGGGATGACCTTGGCCTATTTTACGGCAAGGTCAACATAGGTCCCCAATGCATTTGAATGGAGAAAACTTTTAAAAAGTTATTAAAGTGAAAGTCTTGCAGGAAATGGGCAGTAGGACTGAATATTGATGATTCTGAAAACAAAATTGGACCCAAGGGTCTCATCTGCCCCCACCCCGGGGTATTGTATATGTATATTATCATAATATTCACACATCTTCTCCTGTGAAACTGCTTGACCAATCAAAGCCAAATTTTATGTGAAGCATCTATAGAATGGGGGAATCAATGTGCATATAAATAATCTAGGTCATATTACCAAGATGGCCGCCATGCCCATATACGGTAAAAACTCTTCAAAAATCTTCTCCAGAACTGGTGGACCGATTTCAAAGTTTGCTTTGGTCATAGTTTGATGTCTTTTTTTTTTCTCTTTATTTATTTTTTTTTTAATTTTATGACTGCCCAATATAAATGAGAATTGTTACGTTACCATCTAGTTTATCACACTGTAAATGCATCATGAGCAGTACATTGTTCTTAGAAAGTATATATGTATGAGCTGTGTTATGAGAAAATTGGTATTTGGTTGTTCTGACCAGGTCCTGGGTGTTTTGACCAGATCCGAAAGCTACTATACAACCACAGAAAATAGCTCTAGATTTGGAAATTTGGGTTAACAAACGTTATAGGGATTGAACAGCTATGCAAAAATCAGATGACGCAGGTCAGTCAATACCAGGGAAGCTCTCACTCACACATACATGTACTATTAGGGCCTTTGATTTGATTTAATTATGCAATGAAAAGTAATCAGGCTGATTTGTTTTGTAGTGATTGTGTTTGATAGTTGGATGTTTGTATCAAATAATCAGGGTGTCGTATATGAGCCTTTGCACGAGAAAACCAACAATGTGGGTTTCTTACCAGGCCTGACAAATATCTGTCTGTACAGTCCTAGATTTAAGAAGCTTGAAAATTTGATTTAATAGGAAGAGGGATTTTACTATTCCTGTACTGAAAAGAAAGGCGCTGATCAGCTGTACAGTTACTGCACACCTGACCTGTGCCTTTGGTTTCGCATATGCAGATTGTTGGTTTTCTGATGCGTCGGCTCATATATGAAAATTAATTGTTCTTTAATGTTTATCACATGATTATTTTAATAAAGAATGAAACTTTCATTTTTGTTTGACTAAATCGAAAATGCAAAGTGGGGAATGGCAGAAACTTACCAGGGAGTAATTAGTCAAATTATCCCTTGTATAGTTTCACAATAGACAGTATTTATTTTGCATTTTCTGTTGCAAAATTCAACGATTTTAGCTGACCTGAGCCGAATGCTCATGGATAGCTTACAGGATGGTACTCGAGTCGGCGTGCGTCCGTACAGTCACATTTTCAAAAATCTTCTTCTCTGAAATCCCTTGGCCAACCAAAGCCATTTTTTTTATCTACACAAGCTCTAAGGGAGTGGTTATCGTTCGTACACACGGACGAACCATATAATAAGTTGCTTATTGCACTTTTATCACCCTGCACCTTGTGCATCTCCGGGTTTCTGACGTTGAACACTTAAAGGGTGCAATATTTTTCTACATTATTATGGTAAGGTATTTCGGTATTTCAGATATCTAACACTCATGGTCATATCATATGAAACTTATTTAAGAATACTTTGGTGAGTTGTGAAATAAGTACTCGTGTAAGATCATTTATTGCATAGCATTTATATTATTTTATTTTAAAGTTTTCATGGTTGTGTGTTTAGGATGCACGGCAATAGGTAAAACCTATTTATTTCATATTAGAAATAAACAGCATTTTCATGATCGACTTTTAACAGGCATGTTTCTGAATGGCATCCTGCACACGAACGTTTGATAATTGTGTTACATGTAACATCAGGATAACATGTCCATGTTATGTTTACCCCCTTATACCCCACTTTTATATAGTAAAACTGGGGTATGCAAGGTTATACTTATTTTTCTTATTTTTGCTCCAAAACATAGATTGTGGGTACTCGTTAGAACCGCCTCGGCGAGGCGGTTCTAACGTGTACCCACAATATACGTTTTCAGCGAAAATAAGAAAAATATCAAAAATTTTCCGCTGAAAATTTTCATTTTTATAGCTATAAATAATCTTTGTATATTGCATGGGCAAGTTTTCATAATGAATAGTAAAATACATTCTAGCGAGAGTGGTCATTTGTCTTGGTCGTTCAAACATGATGAAAGACAGGCCACACACATGCATGTAATGCATTAGCCCGTAGGAAAGGCCAAAAAACGTTTTATTCAATTTTTTACATTATTTCAGTGTTCGATTTTTTTTTATCGTGGGTCAGTTATCTTGACTATACTGCGTGAGAAACATGCCACACACATAATGCGTTTAGGCCAAGCATTTTTATTCTATATATTACCTGTTTTCAAAGCTTTTTCATCATGGACATGTCGCCTAATGGGGTTAAGATGGCTGTCATCGTGCCTTTATAGTTTACCTTTTTCAATTTACTTAATTGAATGTAAAACAACTTTTCAGACACATTATTTGTTACAATAAAAGTGTCTGTTTGATCATTAAAGTTTTGCAAATTTTACATGTTATCCTGTCACTGATTTTGAAACAGCAAATTAGGACTGAAACCCAAGATACCATTTTCATGGTCTATCGCTTTTCAAAAGTATGTCTTTTCGGGTTAAGAAAGAAGAAACGGTAGAAACATATGGATCTTCCCGGCATGCATTTTTGGGTCATTACGATCCCATATTGCTTTGAAAGTCTTTAGTGGTCAGTCAAGTTTAACATACAAGCAATCAGGTCTGAACATTATGTAAATGTGCCCATTCGATATACAGTTTCAGCTGTAAAAAATAAAATATTCATTGGAAAAAGTTTGATATTTTTAGTAGTTTTGCCCAAAACATAGATCGTTGGTATATGTCAGAACCGCCTCGGCGAGGCGGCTCTAAAGAGTACACACACTTTTTATTTTAGATAAAAAATAATGAGGCTAGCTGAGACATGTGGACAGCCCTTAATAATATAATATTCAGTCTTGTCACAGTTTATCCATACACAGCATTTTAATCTTCAATAGTTTTATATTGCAATTAGGAAAAAAAAAAGTTTGCCTAAACAAAAACTAAAATATTTTTGTTTAGGCCATCTATAATATCAATGATCTATAATATCAATGATCTGTTCATCTAACTGACAACACGCGAGTTGTTCTCAGTTGTCTAATGATTTCTTCATATTCTACAGTATACAATTGTTAGTTTGTCATGGTTCATGAAAACAACTGTCCAATATTCTTCCCTCTTTCATTCTTAAATGAAGCCAGTGCAAGCCAGCCCATAAAAAAGTCAAACGCAGCTCATAAAAGAGGAACGTCTATGGCAAAAATGTTACATCTTTGCTAAAACCGTATTCGTTACCTTTAGTCTACATTGCCTGTAAGACCAGTTTCAGCAGCAACACGTGCAGGGGGTAATGTTGTCTTATCCTTTTTGAAAGACACATACACATACCGTAAATATTCTATTAAACGCCCGGGCGTTATTCAAAACAGTGCCTTAACAATAGAAGGGGATGAGCGTTTATTGGAGGCTACACTGTGGGGCAACATTCAAGAATTCAAATACAGGAATTGAAAACTTGGTGGCTCTCGATCTGCCCCAGACATGACTTTTGCTCCATGCAGTTCTTCGGGTATCCCATGTACATGTATTACCATTTATTTGGACTACAAGAGACAAATAATAGATATGATTTTTTTTCTGTGATAAAGCAGCAAAATAGAAATTTACCGCTCAATATATAGGATTTTTTCCAAACATTTGTAAAGTGGGCGTTTAATAGAGGTTCCTGAAATTCCAAAACTCACGGATAAAATGGCCAGTTTTGGCATCCAAATAGGGGTATTGGCGTTTATTAGAGTGTCGGCGTTTAATAGAATTTTTATGGTACACATACTTTTACAGCTGATAGTTTTGTATTTTCTCAGTATTTTCTTGCACTATGATTGCCAGGAAAACAAGCCATCAGGAAAACTTGTCCATGCAATGAATACCCCCTTATATCCCATTTTTATATAGTAAAAATGGGATTTGCAGGAGTATACCTAATTTCCTCATTTTCGCTCCAAAATATACATTGTGGGTACTCGTTAGAACCGCCTCGCCAATCAATATTTTGAGCAAACATAAGAAAAATATCAAAAATTGTCCTTTTGACAGCTGAAAAAAATTCTCTGTATATTGCATGCGCATGTTTTCTTAACGTATTGCCAGGAAAACAAGCCTATCAAAACAGAATTCCTAATCATTCATCTCTTTGTGAATATTTTGTGAGGAGCAAAAACGAGAACCATAATTACTTTAACAGATTCTGAATAAATATTATTCGCAACTTTATCTCTATAATTTGAAAAGGGCAAGATTTGATGCATAAGGGTTCGCTGGGGAGCTTACAATGGTTACGAAAACCCGCAAGTTTGCCTTCATTTACGCTGAGACATTTAAGCCATGTATGACCATCATTTTTGAACACCCCTCGTATGTAATCGCCGAAGACATTCAGCTTATTTTCAACCTCAAGAATACTTATCAATTTGCTACAAAAAATTAATTCAATACAACAATATCTGTAGAAATTTTACAGTACATGCTTTTTATTTGCATTTTTGAGATAAATGCCCTTTTATTGTGTAATTATAAACGCGCAACGTGTTGGTATTGAAGCAAGTACCACCCCAGCTTCGTTGCTTGTAAGTATAATTTATGAGCCGCCGCATTGGAAAACCAACAACCTGCATAGGCGAAAACAAAAGCGCAGCTCAGCTTCGCAGTAACTGCGAAGCTCTGATCAAAACCTTTGTTTTCGCTACACGGATAGTACAATCTCTCTTCTTCTTAAATCTGAAATTTCAAGCTTCTAGCCTGCTTCTGTGACTGTACAGCCTGGTTTGTGTTAGACATGGTCGGAACCCCAAATTGTTGGTTTTCTCATGCACGGGCTCATATCATAGCGTTTATCATGTTTCAGACTAACGAAGGTCAACACCATGCACTAAGACATTGGTCTAGAACTGTTGGGCCCATTGGGGCCTAGGAAAAATAGATGGGCTGCTTGTGTCTCCTGGCAAAGCTTCTTTACTACTGACCGACCATCTCATGTAACCGCTCGTCTGAGCTTGCCCAGGAAAAGTGGTTTAGTAAAACCATCCATACATAAAAGCCTTATTGGTTTGCTTGGGTGTTTATATTTATGCAGCACATTTTGAGTGTCATGACATCCTAATATTGGGTAAAAGTCCCATAAAATGGAGGCAACGTCCTGACATGACCATTGATGTTGACTGGGACGTAAAGCATCAATTCAAACAAACAAACAAACAAAATAAAAATGTCGATGCCGCATTCTTTGAGTACAGATAGTGCATAGCATATCCTCCTACAATTTTGAGACCTGCTTTCTGAAATTTTTAAATTGCATAAATTGCATTATCTAGAGTTGATATCTTTTTAAACACTTTTTTGGCACAATTGCTACCAAGTTCATGTTATAATTGGTGAGTTGATTGACACACTAGCACTATCAACCAGAGAAATCAGACCGTTTCTGCAACGGTAATAATATTGCAAGGGTGGAGCGTTACGAAAACATGCCCATGCAATATACAAAAATTTTATTGGTGTAAAAAATCTAAAATTTCATAAGAAACATTTTAATATTTTTCTTATTTTTGCTCAAAACATAGATTGTGGGTACACGTTAGAACTGCCTCGTCGAGGCGGTTCTAACGAGTACTAACAATCTATGTTTTGGAGCAAAAATCAGAAAAATAGGTATACCCCTGCATACCCCAGTTTTGCTATATAAAATGGTGTTCAAGGGGGTATACATTACACGGACATGTTTTCGTGATGATACTAGCAAAGAATCAACTAGAAAGGTGACTGAACGTTCATGATGTCCTTGGATTCAGGATGAGAGGTTAAACCTTTTCATGCTCAACTCATATGAGCACGGAATACTAATTTGAGTTATATTTATATCTTGTATGTGAGCAAAATGAAAATCAAATCTCCTGCTTTAATAGAATGGCAAGTTCTATAAAAAAAAAAAAAAAAATAAAAAAAATAAAAAAAAACATTGTGTAGTGTGCATCTTCATAGTTGGGGAAAAAATGAACAGAACGTAATCTATGCATCGCCCATGTATCATTTGTAAAAAGTAATTTGTGAAAAATCGATTGTAAAAGAAGGGGGTGGGGGTACTTACAACCACTTGATCGCCGTACATCTGTCCGTCAACAACAACACCACCAACAATATCTGGATAGTCAAAGTCAAGATTCTGGAATACATTTTAATGTACTCGAAACTGATCGATTCAGCAGGTGTATCCTTTCAAGTCTGTCTTATAAGAATAAATCTTTCATTCACACCCTTGTAAATCACACCTTTAACATTTTACATAGGTTCGGTAGTTTTTGCACAACATTTTGCATCATTTATAACATTCCGACCTATTTGTATCTATACGTTTTCTTATTTTATCCACTTTGTATCAATAAAAACGTGTGTTTATTAAACATGTTTTCACCACTCTAGAATCATAAAATCAGAGCTGAAAATATGAACTCGAGCTACATTTTCAGACTTCATATACCATACACAAATATCAGAAAAATCCGGAAGCGAATAAAAATTTCTAAAAGTTCACTTTTCTGCAAATTTTCTATATAATGATATAAGTAATTTCATTAAATCCAATTGTTACGATATCATCTGGCTTTCGAAAACCACCTGGGCCGCACCGAAAATCTGGTTTGAAAATTGGATTACTTTCACTTCTGTACTAAAAATCTGGACCAAATTATGTAAATCCTTTCTTTTTCCACTTTACGTTCCAAACATGTGAATTTCTCGTATTTTGCCAAAATTTTCACGAATTTTTACTAACACCAGTATGACCAAGTAAATCTTTAATCCACTAAAAATTCTAATTCCTTCTCTGTCCTTTCTTTCTCTCTTTCTCGACGATTTCTGATCCGCTGTTTCTGAATTTAGCGCACCAACCTGGAAAATAGCATTGACAATAGTAATAAAAGTTTTTACAGCGTTTTCACCAATGGTTTGTGAAGCTAGACGTGTTCTACCCATAGTTAGGGCAATAAAATCTTCTCTTCACTGATTTATGGCCAAAATCTGTGAGCGTCAGTTGGTTAGAAACTTTTGTAAGTTGGCGAAAAGAGAGAATCAGTAGGGCGGAAGAAAACAATGCCAAACGGTCGTCGCGATAATTCCGATATCCGCTCAAACGCACTAATAGTTGCATTTTCGATAATTTGCACTTTGAAAGACGCAGGAACTGATTGATCTACAAAAGATTAGGTTGCACAGGATGGTCCGTATCATCTTTATAACCCAGCTTGCTCAAAACATTTTGCTATGTTTCGGCGATAAGAGAGAGAAAGCATTTTGTAGGTAAGAATCGAAAGAAGAATAGGTACTTTCTTCTGATCAATAGATGAAATTGAAGAAAAAATCTGATGGAAACACAATGATTTGTATTTTAAGTGACCAAAAATCGCTAAATGGGCTCATAATATGGACAACCAGACCACCACTGTTTTAGAGTCTTTAAAAAGTATCCTTTTGATGTTATTCATTTTAGTTGAATCTACGCATTTTAAGAATTGAGCCGCCCCATGGGAAAACCAACAATCTGCATAGGTGAAAACAAAGGCGCAGATCAGCTTCGCGGTAACCGCGAAGCTGATCAGCGCCTTTGTTTTCGCTACTCGGATAGTACAATTCCTCCTCTACTTAAATCCAAAATTTCAAGCTTCTAGCCTGCCTCTGTAGCTGCACAAGCCGGTTTGTGTCAGACCTGTTCGGAAACCACATTTACATTGTAGGTTTTTCCACAAAGTGGCTCAATTTAAGCAAGCTTGACAATGTTTGCAAAATTCGAATTACATTTATTTATTTATTTATTTATTTATTTATTTATTTATGTAAACGACAAAACGAAAACTATTAATGTCAAATCATATCCAATTACCATAGTCATCACCACAATAGAGGCTGTTAGATCGTTCTACTTATACTATGAAACCACAATGTGAAAAGAGTAGTTTGTTAAAATAAGCCAATACCAACAAATAAAAATCAAATGTGTGGCGAAGAAGAAATGATATCTAGTTGCCCTTAACGTTTGAAGGCGTTTGCGGTGCCCAGATAACGACACATATCGGAGCCCAAAAGAAATACCTTTATAAACTGTATAAATTAGTACGCAGATTTGTTTTCGATTATCTCGCGCCCGTATTTGCTTATTTTGCCAAACGATGGCCCAAATGGAATTAGATTTGACTTCGTGTGAAGCTTTCAAAATACATGCGCATCTCCAAATAATGTTATTACTGTAAAATTCAATTGATCTGGGTCTGCAAGGTTCTTCATTGTAAATGCCTACATACGCACGTTCCGCGGCAAGTTTTAATAAACAACGGTGACGTTGTTATACTGTTAAAAGTAACCTTGCAATAAACTTAAAATGATGACCCGCAGAGAGAGAGAGAGATAGAGAGAGAGAGAAAGAGATAGACAGAGACACAGAGAGAGAGAGAGAGAGAGAGAGAGAGAGAGAGAGAGAGAGAGAGAGAGAGAGATTAATACTTACATTTATTTTTTCTGTATATTCACGATAATAGATACAACAAAATGTTCCTCTCCAAACTTTCTAATCCTTAAGCGTTCTTTCTTCCGCTCAACTTCAAGACTGATTCCTAAACAAAACTGGGGTCAAAACTATTTTATTGGAGTGTCAAGTAGTATTTATTCGGATCTGACATTTATTTGATTATTTGAAGGCATTTTAAGAAAGTGTTATTATTTTTAAAAGTGTTATTTTTACATAAACATGTGCATACGTTTAACAAGTACATGAATATTTGTTGACAGGTATTAAATAAACTGTCCTCCGCTTAAGGTCTTTTATCTGCCATATAGGTGTGAATTAAGTGTGAATTGATCTTTTGGTCGGAGAAATTGGTTTATAGATCAATTAAATTGTTTAATTGTTTGTTATTACACCGGGTCAGACAATAGAGTCAATGTATGTTGTTTTATCGCCTCGCGACTTTAATTGCCTTTTTACGTCGGAATTACGTGGAATTCGACTCGCGTTGATCGATTGGTTATTACAGAACATATGACTGCGATTTTATAGCACATTTTTGTGTAAATTTATTTATCTCCATATGTTTTCGAATAATTTTTATTGTGATTTTTAAAAAGATTTGATAACTCAAAAGTATGGAATTGCAAGAAAAGGCGTATTCAAAATTATCAAATTTTATGTTCCCTTGAGAATAAGTAAGATTTGGTTCGGTTTAATTATTGATTGTGTCATCAGGAAAACATGTCCATGTAATATATACCACCTTATACCCCACTTTTATATAGCAAAAATGGGGTATGCAGGGGTATACCTATTTTTTTTTCTTATTTTTGCTCCCAAAACATAGATTATGGGTACTCGAGTACCCATAATCTATGTTTCGAGCAAAAAAAAAAATAAGAAGAAGAAGAAGAAGAAGAAGAAGAAAAACAAAATCTGAAAATTTTCAATTTTTAATCTCTATATATTGCATGGGCGTGTTTTCGTAATGTCAGTACGTTCGCAGCGGTGGTAAACAGCTGGTGTCATGTCGGTTCTAACGTGTACCCACAATCAATGCTTTGATAATAAATATTAAAACTATCAATTTTTTTTCCAATGAAATCAAGTTTTCAGTTTTTATAGCTGAAGAAAATCTGTGTATAATACATGAGCGTGTTTTCTTAATGTACTTTATGTAAGCCAACTAATAACAAAAGCAGCCCTTCCACCCAGCCACTACGAAAACTTGCCCATGGGTTTTTAAGGTTGTAAAAAAATGAAAATTTTCAGTGGACAATTTTTGATATTTTTCTTATTTTTGCTCAAAACATAGATTGTGGCGAGGCGGTTCTAACGAGTACCCGCAATCTATGTTTTGAGCAAAAATAAGAAAAATATCAAACAAATTTCACCTGAAAATTTTCAATTTTTAAAGCTAAAAAAATCTGCGTTTATTGCATGGGCAAGTTTTCGTGATGAAAAGCAGCCCCGTTCCACCCAGCCACGACTATCAAACTGTCATCTAGAGCGGTTGGTTAACTTTCTGATTTATTTCAAAACTATGCATATTTTCAATAAATTTATTGACTTAATATGATAAAGGTAGAACACTAAATCGACCTTTATTAAAGATCGTCCCGATAAGCAAACAGTGGAGTCATTAATATGTCAACATCAAATAAATATACGCAAAAATGTGTTTTTCAATTTTCTTCGGTTTCTGGAGAAATATTATTTTATGACATGTAAATTGGCAAATAAAGAATAAATTCATAATAAAAATGATAAAAATAAACTCGATACACGGGTTATGATAACTATAACTGTTATATTCTGCTATCATGGAAATTTTATCTATTATTTTCACACCACTTTAATATTGTTACGTTAGTAATAATTTTTCGGAAAAAATGCTGTGCACCTCGCCAATCGAACTGGGGTATACGTATATACCGACATGACAATGTACTGATGAAGTGAAAGTCGAGTACCCACGAGTACCCACAATCTATGTTTTAGGCGGTTCTAACGTGTATCCACAATCTATGTTTTGGAGCAAAAATAAGAAAAATATGTATACCCTGCATACCAGAGTTTTACCGTTTTATTAAAGGAGACACATTTCACGGACAACTGTTGGATAGCTAAAATATCTACCGCTATGGAACGGTCAGATATAATTGGATTCAACTGTCTATTATGACAGACAATAGAATGGCGCGTTAAAGGCATCTATGAGTAGACAAACCTGGAACGTACGCCACTATTTTGAATATTATTCTATCTATTTACAATTTAGATAAAATATTCAAGTCATACTTTAGTTCACCAAAGACTGCAAATTTTCGAGCCATAAATTGTCTAGAGTCAAGTTTTGATCGCAACATAAAGTTGACCCCCTCTGTCGCGATTTGTGTGGAAATCATTTGAGGCAGGCCATAAAAACTGCAAACCTATAGTGGAACAACGAAGGCGCAGAATAGCACGTGTTCTGTGAAGCTTGATCAGCGCCTTAATGGATCATGTCATAGATAGTAGTATGCTTCTATTCAGTTATATACCTGAACTGTCGCGAAGATTTATTTATTTATTTTTTTTTTTTTTTTTTTTGTAAAACAGTTTACTGGGCTTAGGTAACCCAAAGACACCTTTCATCGGACCGAGGCTCATATGGAACGTCGAAGCTGGGGACCTGGAGATTTATGTTCAAGTTAAACTGCACCTTTTGTGGGCACACAATGGTTAAGATGGTTTTATGGCCTGACTAAACTATCCAATTATTCCGAGCCATTTAACGCTGGGTCGCCTTAACAAATCAGCCGCAGCATGGGAAAACCAACAATCTGCATAGGCGAAAACAAAGGCGCAGATCAGCTTTGCAGTAACTGCGAAGCTGATCAGCGCCATTGTTGCCGCTACATGGATAGTACAATTCCTTTACTTTCTAAATGCAAAATTTCCAGACTCTAGCCATCTTCTGTGACTAGTTTGTGTCAGACCTGGTCGGAAACCCAAATTGTTGGTTTTCTCGTGCACAGGCTCAAATGTAATCGATGTTGCCAACTCTTTATAACGCGAATTCGGTAGAACGCGATCAAGATCTGATACAATCAGATGCTTACATGTTAAGAGCGCTGTTTCTTAATCACTCGATCATCTCACCGCTATGTCTGGTGTGGGTTCGAGCTCCGCTCTGGCCACATGCGAGACAAGCCAAGTTCTGCTTGCGGGTGTGTCAGGTGGTTTTTCTCGGGGTTCTCCTGTTTTCGGCCACCTACCGGTTGGCCCGTCTCATATGAACTGGAATAATCTTGGAAGGGACGTTAAACTGAATTTAAAAAAAAATCACTGGGTTCCACTGGCTAGTCCTCATCCCGATCAAACTGGCCACAAGGACATTTTATTAGCAAAAGACCCAAATGAAAAACATAAAATTAGCCGCGTCATGAGAAAAGCAACAATTTGGCTTCCGAACAAGTCCGACACAAACCAAGCTGTACAAGCACAGAAGATGACTAGATGCTGGACATTTTGGATTTAGAAAGTAGAGGGATTGTACTATCCTAGTAGCGAAAAAAGACGCTGATCAGCTGTGCAATTTCTGTAAATACTTGAAAATACATTATATGCAAATTTCACAGTTGTTGTTTAGACATTAATGTATGTTTATTCTTACCATCGCTGCTTAGCAATCATCTTTAAGAGCTACGATTAACAAAAATGTGTCCCTGATCACTGTTAATCCTCGTGTGTCTGTCACGATCATACAAGTTTTAAAGGCTGTTTCGGTAAAATTTTAATGAAAAGTCCAATGGGATACCTGCAAAAATGCTTAATAATTCATAGCGAGTCACACAATATGCCACAGATTTACTTTTGAAACCACTATTTTCGATAGATTCTTCTTTTCCAAAATTGTCCGGTGTACGGTCTATAGCAGGGAAGTGTACGTACTATAGCAAAACTCCTGATTTTAGTGTACGGTCTATAGCAAAATGAAATCATCTTGAAAACTGCTGTTTGGAGCTCGAAAAAAATTAGTTTGATGATCGTAGACAAGGTTATGCCACTCAATAATGTCACAGACCTCTGCCCCGTCTATATTGTAATTTGAATGGTACTGACTTTATTGATTTTGTTTAATTTTTGTCGAAATGTCATTAAATTCAAAGGCATATCCCTGCTAACTACTACAAAAGCTTGTAAGTACATGACTAACAAGCATTTCAACCAGGGCATAGAGCCCAATTAACCTTTTGCTGCTCTTAAATGTTTAACAAAAACTTAACTGGCTATACAGTACTTTAACCAGCATAGATGGGAAGACAATTGTTACTTTGCATGACTATCCCGTCTAGAAAATAGCAACAATGCTCGTTAAGGTAGTTTATTTGAAGTGCGTTTGCCGTTGATTTCAATGCTAATGGACATGACAAAAAATTTGTAATCCAAGAGGTAGCAATTGCGCTAATAGATCATTCAAACGTGTCCATATAGTGTATGCATATAGTGTATAGTGTATGCACCCTTTCACCCCAATTTTATATAAACGAGTATACATGATTATGTTGGTTTTCTTAATTTTCTCTAAAACATAGATTGTGGACACTCGTTGTAAAACCCACGTTCATTTGTATGTACATGTTTTCTTAATGTGTCATACGTGTAAGATTTCTACTGAGCATCACAAATTAGTCCTTGTCCTGTTTCCTATTACTACAGAAAAACAATGACATGCAAATGGACAATTTGGTTTATTTTACACATCCACATATCGAAAGTCAGATTTTATTGTCTAACGAGCCATAAGTTTTCAATAAATAATATGCATGCATATTTATTACGTCCCTTTCAAGCTGTTTTACTCATATCGAGACGAATCAATTGGTAGGTGTGGCGAAAACTGGAGTAGTCACCTGACACACCCGCAAGCACTAAAAATGAATGTGACACTTCTATTTTTGTTCAGTAATATTCTCAATGAAGAGGACACCCAACGGCTCTTTTGTGATCCATAACAAGAAACAAATGATTCATGTAAAATCACATATCATGAGTTTGCGTATAGGGTACTAAAAACTGTTCCAAAGGCCACTTCGACATCACTACCCTCCTTACAACATCTTTAGAAAATGAACCGTGTCACGAGAAAACAGGCCTTTGCATATAACTTATAAGAAATACAAAGACGCAGATAAACGTTGCAGCTTATTAGAGCCTTTAGTCTCGCTACATGGTCAGTACAGTCCCCTGCTGTCTCAACCCAAAACTTCAAGCATTTAACCACCTTATGTGCTCGTGCAAACGCTTTTGTGTTGAAAAGACCGTTTCCAAAGGATGATGTAAGGACAGTAGGATTTACGTCAAAAATGTGTAGCCGAAGTGTCCTCAAATGCGATACATAAGTGAATGAGTTGGTTCTTTTCCTTCTATCCTCTGTGCGTCGATACCCATGCAATGTGGCGACCATGTAGCTCGGCAATTCAGTCGACAGAGTACTCAAATGGTAAACGCTAGACGTAGAGGCCATGTGTTCAAAATAGGACAGTCGACCAGGGAGTACCACAACAAAATAACGTGTCCCATCCACAGCGCCCAGAGGAAGAGAAAACCGATTCAAGCATAAACAATAACTACTTAAGTCCCTCTTCCTATTTCGAGGTAGTTAGTTAATCTATTTAATAAGAGTCTACAACAATCACACTGCCGGTCGGACTTCGTTCTGTTTCCGCTCATGCGACTCCTAGATAGATCACAAATAACTAATGAGAAAATAGAGAATTTTCGCTCATTTGAGCCGCCCCATGGGAAAACCAACAATCTGCCTTGGCAAAAACAAAGGCGCAGATCAGCTCCGCAGTAACTGCGAAGCTGATCAGCACCTTTGTTTTCGCTACTCAGATAGTACAGTTCCTCTTCTACTTAAATCCGAAATTTCAATATTCTAGCTCTTTTCTGTAACTGTATAGGTTGGTTTGTGTCGGACCTGGTCGGAAACCACATTGTTGGTTTTCCCACGAGGCGGCTCATTTGTTTCTTACTTTTTGTGACGTCAGCTAACAACGTTACGTGACGTTCCATTGGAACCATGTTAGAAGAATTTAACCCATTTATCACCACGAAGGTAAAAAGATAGGTCGTAACAGTGCTATCGACCGAGTCATTCAAATGCAAAGTTGTATGAAAAACAACTGATGTGAATCCAATATACAAACAACAGTAAAAGCTAAGTAAGTAGTATCATTTCATTATTAATTTATTTTGTTTGTTTTATATCTTTACAAAATGCAGCTAGGAAAATGCATGTCAAGTATTGAATTCTTGCCCACAAATTGTCCTTCAGACACATTTTTTCAGCTCCTTATTATAAAAACCTAAACTTGCTTTAAAATGCTGAGATAGATGATCGAATGAGTGGTCCTATGCAATGAAACGATATTGTGTTATGAGTCCATAAAAGGGCTGTAGAGACGAGCTGATAATGGATTTATCAATTACCTTTTTCCTGTTTCTTCAATTTTAAACACACACCAGATGACAAAAAAGAGAAATACTTTAATTTCAGTGCACGACAACATCTATTCACCAGCATGCACAAAACTTGTACCAAATGTAAAATTAAACAGCTTTAACAGTCGAAAAAGAACTATTTTTCAAAGCTATATTCCGTACACCCCCTTTTGCTATAGTAAGTACACCGATATGTCAACGACCTGCTATAGATCGTACACCGGTCAATTTTATTTTAACTACATAACAAAACCAAGAGCAGTTGGGAAGTGAGTCTTCATTTTTAAGTGCACAGGGCAATTAAGAATATAGAACAAAGCGAAATGTTTCGACAGATTAAGAAATGAATTGTTAAAAATGGAGATTTTGAGTCGGGCTGCTAAAGGCCATGAAAACACAAGTGATCAGGCAGGTCATTTTTGTTAATTCTAACGCAGAGACACTTTTCACAACTATTTCAGTAGTCACATGTGCACATCAATGTATTTGCGATGTAATTTCTATATTTTCAAAGCCCAATGTTATGAAATACAAAAAATAATGGAAGAAATACTGACCTTGTTCCAAACCCTATCAAGTTTTCCTCGCTTCGCTGATCCCTATATCCGGTGTACGTTGATAGACGGTGTCTACGTCTTTTGTTTTCGCATATGCAAAATGTTGGTTGTCTCATGATGCGGCTCAATTAATAAATTCGAAAAACAATCGAAGGTAGCATGAGGGGTACAGCAAGCGTCATACGGATTCCATGGCTTTTGGGTCTAGTCCTTGAAGACAAGTTGATTTTAATAATCAATACGAAAAAATGAGAGATTTTTTTTAGCGGCTGTAAAAAATGAAAATTTCATGAGTAAAGAATTGATATTTTTAATATTTTTGCTCAAAACATAGATTGTGGGTACTGTTCTAACGAGTATACACAATGTATGTTTTGGAGCAAAAATAAGAAAAAGGTATACACCTGCATACCCCAGTTTTACTATATATAAAAGTTGGGTATAAGGGGATATTTATTTCACGGACATGTTTTCCCGATGAATACGAAGACTTGCCCATGCAATATACAGAGATTTTTTTTTTCGGCTGTAAAAATTAAATATTTCATAAGAGAAAAATAATTTATTTCTTATTTTTGCACAAAACATAGATTGTGGGTACACGCTAGAACCGCCTCGCCGAGACGGTTCCAACATGTACCCACAATCTATGTTTTGGGTCAAAAATAAGAAAAAAATGTATACCCCGGTAAACCACAGTTTCACGATATAAAAGTGTGGGTATGAGGATGTATATTTTTCAGAGACATGTTTTCCTGATGTAATGTAGACTACATACTATCTCATATTTTAAAATTTGCTTCGTGTAAGTTATTAAAAATTGATTTGATTTACAAGCTACTTGCAGTTATATCTCGACAGTCAAATCATAGACACATTTTGACGATTTTATTATTCTACGTACTTAAAGACACCCTTTGATGGGACGTACTTCTAAACAAATTAAATATAAACAATGATTAAAAATGCATAGGTATGTTAGCAATAGCTTTTTACATTGAGTTTATTAAGGATTCACATTGAGTTTATTAAGGATTCGTTGTCAATACCCCTTGCTGACACTGTGATAAAGGACCAGAGGCAGAAATAATTTTGATGTTTGCCTATCAGTCTATTTTTCCCTATCGCAAATCTTACTGGCGATGCACGGAACATTGTGTGTGTGAAGGCGGGGGGGGGGGGGGGGGGGGGGGGGGAGGGGGCACCAGGTACAGGTACCTTAGAATCGTTCAAGTTCTTTAAAGTTGTAAAAAATGAAAATTTTCTGTAGAAAATGTTTGATATTTTTTTTATATTTTTGCTCGAAACGTACATTGTGGGTACACGTTAGAACCGCCTCGGCGATCAAAAATAAGAAAATTAGGTATACCCCTGTACACTCCAGTTTTCCATAAAAAGCGGGGTATAAGGGGGTATTTATTTCACGGACATGTTTTGCTGATGAACAGAACCATGTGCTATGCAGCATGTGTGCGTGATTAATTTTTAACATTGACGTCAATAAATAGACGATTATGGTATAGATCTTGAATGCTTTAATTGTCAGAATGGTGGACTATATATTCACATCCTCTATAAATAATTAATCCTTTATTACCACCTTAAATCTTTTATTTGTCATGTACATGTATATATATGTATATAATCGCAATAAGCCTTATTTTGTGATTTTTCTATTGCTGTTTTCTCAAAGACACAAACCTATTCACCTGAGGGGCGACAATTTTTCAATATGTCTAGTTTTGGGAAGACTCCTTAAGTAAACCTTCGCTATAAATTCTAGCTATTTTTTTTTCTTTTCTTTTGAAGCTCAGTGTTTCTGTTACTATTATTGTACAAGTATCACAGTTGCTTTGATAATATTCTTAAGGAATAAAGAAACGCAACAAATACTTTGGGTTACAAAACATGGTTTTTAATGCAAGTCTGTGGTATAACTGAGCATCTTATATTAAAACAATATCTAAACGTCAAATTGCAACCGGTTGAGCCACAATGTCGGTTACGTATGCTTTATGGCGTACGCGTAACCACACTGACCTACAGTAGCAAACCCTGTAACCATGATTAGTAAATGTCAAATATGAATTCAAAGCCAATATTTTGTTTCCAAAACCCCTAAAAATGATTGCAGATGTAACCATTGATCAGTTTGTAACATTTGGGTATGTTATGGGACGTTTAACGTAACCAACGTCAATCGAAAAAATGAGTCAAAAGCCAGACAAATTCCTTCGGCATGCGTTATATTCAATAAAACGATCATTTACGTAAACATTATGACTTTTGTACTTCAGACGTCCATAAACGTCCATTATAACGTCAAAATCCAACATTCCGCATTTTAAAGACTCTCATTATGTTTTTCAAATTTTCTGATTTAAAAAAATTATCAATTAGATCTACCAAACGTTTGATTACAGTTGCGTAAATCGAGTGTTTACTCAAAGCATATAATCCGTTTCGCTCCTTTACATATAACGTGATATTCCGTCTAAAGAACGTTAAAACAAACGCTCCGATGATCCATTTCTACGGTACCTGTGACATTACTGTTGATTAAAAAGCACGTCGTGTCATATGTTGGTTTGATATATACCGTTTAGGTACAAATAGCCGAAATCGAATAATCTAAATGACGTTAATTACTTATTTTTCTTTATTGTAAACTTTAGCATTCCGTAAACAAGATTTAACGCAACATGGGACGGCACCTAGGTATACAATGATCCTAGTCTTTATTGCACATTATCAAGTCGACGTCACGTAACCCACATGCAAAGAATTTGTCATCTTCCCCTTCGCCCCGACGTTTACGTCACAATTTGCGGTTTTTCATAGTTTTTGACGTTTTGTCGTTAATTTTGTCAATAAAATGGCGTTTTCTCATTTCATCACGTGCAAAAAACAGTCAGTTGGTCATTTCATAAAAGGATTTTATCAAAACGTCAAATACATACGTAAAA
This sequence comes from Rugalucina vietnamica, assembly GCA_964017185.1. Classification (NCBI taxonomy): domain Eukaryota; kingdom Metazoa; phylum Mollusca; class Bivalvia; order Lucinida; family Lucinidae; genus Rugalucina; species Rugalucina vietnamica. Next base: position 32,118,235 of record OZ024883.1, on the reverse strand, counting down.
GTTGAAATTTAGTGTGTTGCGTATTTTAATTCCATAAATATTTTGAGCAACGTATTCATGAGCGTTATCCACCTTCTCCAATGCTACTATGATCAGTAAAGGCCAAAAGTACGTTGTGATCTTTTATCAAAAGATGGCTTGAGATTAGTTAGTTACGCTAGTTACACCAGTGTTGTAGTGTTTCACTGCACTGTCTTCGCCATTATGTTGCTGTCATGTGTATATATTTTGTATATACGTTGTATCCTCATGGGCTTTATTGCTTACTGGATTCTTGAATAAAATCTTGTATGTTGTATTACATGTACATGGACTTGTCCATTATTATAATTTGGGTGAGTCCAATTTCATTTTTTGGAACAACGGTCTCCGTGGACGAGCGGTTAAGAGCGCTGTTTCTTAATCATACGATCATCTCACCGCTGTGTCTGGTGTGGGTTCGAGCTCCACAACGGCCACATGTGAGACAAGCCAAGTTCTGCTTGCGGGTGTGCCAGGTGGTTTGTCTCGGGGTTCTCCCGTTTTCGCCCACCAACTGATTGTCCCGTCTCATATGAGCTGAAATAATATTGAAAGGGACGTAAAACTGAATAAAAAATGGGAACATCAGGTGCAATTTTAGACTTTTATTTCATTTTACGATGAAAATTCCTTTATTAAGCAAACAGAATAGCCCCAGATTTCTGCGGCGTCCCATCTTGCCCATGTCCCATAAAAAAGACGCATGGCTTATATAATTATAGAAGTTGTGAATACGATGATTAGATGTCAAACGCCTGGTGTCTATAAGTCTATGCGGTCTGTATACCACCATTATAAAGATCAGAATCATTTAATTGAATATAAAACTTTTATCCTGCTGATGGTTTTATTTCGTTACGTGGCTGTGCTTCAAAGTATATGAATGATAAATACCGGATTGAATTTATATATGAGCCTGTGCTTGGGGAAACCAACAATTTGGGTTTCGACCAGGTCCGACACAAACCAACCGGGCTGTACAGTCACAGAAGCAGGCTAGAAGCTTGAAATTTCGGATTTAAGAAGAAGAGGAAGGGTACTATTTGTGTAACGAAAACAAAGACGCTGATCTGCGCCTTTGTTTTCGCCTATGCAGATTGTTGGTTTTCCCATGCAGCGGCTCAATTATATTATTTTGTTCGACCTTTGTGGAAAGTTGTAAGGAAAATCTACAGGCTTCAGACCATTTCTTATATGCAAAGCAGAATATACAGGTACAAAATATGGTTTGCAGGATACCTTTAGGGATAAAGCAGGGGACACGCAGGGGTAGAGTTGGAGATAGCCGTGAAAATGAGCGGGGATTCTGCTTCCGATTTGTGCCCCCAGCGCAGGGGAACTCATCAAAATAAAGTATCCGTGATATGCATACCCCTTTAAACCCAACTTTAATATAGCAAAACTATGAGGGGGTATACCTATTGTCTTATTTTTGATTCAAAACATAGATTGTGGGTACTCGTTAGAACCGCAATGCTACAGGTTCAGACCATTCCAGTCCTATACAAAACAGAATGTACCGACACAATGGTTTGCATAATTAAGGATACCTTTAGGGACAAAGCAGGTGAACTATGCAATATAAAAGTGGGGTTTAAGGAGGTATTTGTTATATAAAATTGGGGTTTAAGGGGTATTCCTTTCATGACAAGTTTTCCTGATGGTTTGCATTGTATTTAAAGAAAGACAATTGCAATGAAAAATTGGCAAATGTGAGGGGGGGGGGGGAATAGCAAAAGTTTTACCAAAAGGGTTTCCCCGGAGTGCAAAGCTTTAAGCAGCGATTTGATGGATGGAAAGCCAAAGTCTCTGCTATTTCCCGGGACTAAGGGGCGGTGGTTACAAATGACCAGTGCATTATATAATCTAAAACGGTCGATATTCTATACCTGCTATGTTTTCGGTCCAGTTTTTACGGACCCAAACCTAACATTTGGCACGAGTAATATTCTCATGACACACCTCATTTGTGGGTAATGCTTTCCTGCAATCTTGTTAACGTTCCAATAAACCAAAATCTGCAAAGTTGAATTAACTTGAAATTAAGTTCAGTGAACATTGTGCCCAATTTTCCGCCCGCTTGCCTTACCCATATAATTTCAAGGGGCGTGGCTATTCTGCCCTGTAATTCTCTAAATGCAATACAATACGCCCAAGTATCATAACACCAAATGAGCCGCTTCGCGGAGAAATTGATTTGCGCATATTATCGCGGCAAAAACAGCGGTACAAATCTGCTTTTCAGTTACTGATCAGCGCCTTGATTTTTGCGCTCTAGGTATCTTCTAATAAAACATCTTGAAAGTTCTAGCTGTCTTCTGTGGCTGTACAGTCCGGGTTTTAGTGGGCCTAGTTGGAAAACACACGAGTAGGTTTCCTTGCGTTTTGGTTCAAAATATCAATGAATGTTTCTGGTATCGAAAAGAAGACTTCGGTTTCTCACATTCAAAACTTTGTCAAAGTGTTTTAGAACGTTCGAACAATAGGAATACTTCAAATACTATCTTTAATAGATCACAGATAATGGATCTCCTTGAAGCGCACAGAGCATAAATTGAGATTGAATCTTTTGATCATATCAGCATAAATAAACACGTGCCTTGTTTGGGCATTGGTGTCAATAGACAAAAATCTGGTCGCAGGATTTTTAAGTACATTTGTAATGTACCGCCATGTGCGAGTTGATTATGCAGTAAGCGGATGTGCGGTTATAACGAAAACGAAATGATTAAGCTACACACCCAAGCCAGAGCATAATATAACATTTAAAAAACTTTTGTTTCACGAACTTAAGCCTTACTACCTCCCTTGACGGAACAGATGTGCTCATAACACATTGAGGAAAGTGCGGACCAAAGTTTCTTCCACTGACAAGGCCGAAACGTTACGCGTAAATTAATTCTGGAAAAAGTTAGACAGTTTATAGCCCATGACCCTCCCCCAAACCACTACCACCACCGCCGCCACTTCGTGCGAGGAAGATATATAACGCGTACAAAACGCGCATGCTCGTTTCCACATGGTACGAAATAGTGTTTTCAAGTATTTTACATTTATTCATTTAAAAAGGTACAAGTAGGCAACGATCAGGAAATGGCGCAATCAGAAAGAAATTCTCATTCCATAAACCGAGGGGTGGGAAAAAAAAACTAAAATGACACTTTGGTTCTTATACAAAGAAAACATATCGTAATCCGAGTGAGCAGCTATTCCCAAATAGGCGGCCACTCATTTACCCGAACTGAACAAAAATATGAAAACGTACATAAGGCTCAAACAGCACAAAAATCGACTAAAACACAAAGCAATAAGAACCGCAACAGAAGTATCGCCTTGGAACGATCAGTAGTTTTACAGGCGCCTAACCTCACCCTCATCTTATGCAGTGGTTGACAACATTTAGTTAATTGTTCGGTCCTCGTGGTGAATCTCTAAATACTTAAACTTGAAAGGGTTTTGTTTCTTAACTGTGAGTCCGCAGTTACGGTGGTACGAAGAAGGGTGGTGCAAAATATAAGTTTGCCCGTCTTTTGTCACGGCTTTTTAACATTTTAATGGAAATTAAGTTGGCTAAATACAAGGACTACCAAATTACACGCATTTTTACATATACTCGTAGATGCTATCTCACTGGGCTTCATTCTCAAAAACCAACCAGCTATTCCAGCATTTAGTCCCTAATTTGTAACGGGTTCGCGCCGTTTTACACTTGTGTATTGACAATTGACCAACTGAGATGGTCAAACCTTCAAGCCGCGTCATGAGAAATCCAACCGATTTTGCATGTGCGAAACCAAAGGTGCAAGTTACTGCAAAGCTTATCAGCGCCCTTGTTTTCGCTACACGTATAGCACAATTTCCCTACCTTCTAAATCCGAAATTTCCAGCCTCTAACCATTTTCTTTGCTTGTACAGCAGGATTTGTGTCGGACCTGTTCAGAAACCACAACGTTGGTCTTCCCAAGTCGTGGCTCATTTTCAGTCTGCTTTGAAATCGATATCTTACGAGAGATATCGAATAATTTGAGGGATATCGAATTTTCACCTTTCGTTATCTAGTCCAAACACTTTGAACTTTGAAATGTGAAACTTTTGAAGGCTTTTACAACGAAACCACCCACCGAATAAAAGAAAGATGATTTATGTATTTTGAAAATAATAAATGCGTTTTGTATTAATATTTTCAAAGCGGTTGCACGGCTGTACATTAAACAAGTCAAAATATACCTTATTGAAAGCAAAGTAAATAAAAAAAACCATCGCACAATTTACGGTTGTTCAATTAAAAATTGGATGAAGATTGCGATCCTCACCCACTCACCACGATTCATCATTTTAAAGATATCATTATCATTATTTCTTATACTGTGGTCCCGTGGTTTTGGTGAGAGTGTAATAAATCCGCATGAAATGGTGGTCAAAGTTGAGGGTATTTGGAAATAAATAGATAAATAAATAAATAAATAAATAAATAAATAAACACTTCACATATGGACCAATAAATGCAAAGTGTATTTTTTAGGAAGAGTCTATTTACAGTCAACTGTCACTAGCCAAAAAACGTTAAAATGGCTATTACCAGTCAACTGTCACTAGCCAAAAAAACGTTAAAATGGCTATTTACAGTCAGACTTGAAATTTTATTTTTGCTTGAAAAGTGTTCTATCTTTTGGCTCTTATCTTCTTTTACCATTAAAATAATGTGACAAAATAATTCAGCTTCCAATGACGGAACCCAGTCGTCATGGATTTCGGCTAAACTCAATTCAGATGACGGACAGGCTGAAATTCGAATTAATGTTTATCATTTGAATAAATACATTGCTAACCACGGTTAATAGCTGATCTCATGCCCGGGTGTTCTGCTATACCAACCACACTGTTCTTGTATAAACCGTTCGGAGATTACCAGCAATTAGATCACGAATTGGCAGCAACTCGTATTGCAAAGCAGGAGAGAAAGAATGACTTGAAATATTGAGAGTATACATGTACATGACTAAATCTTAACGCAGAAATCAGCAGTTCGTTCCTTGAGTAAATGTACACGTATCTAGGACAATGTGAAGCGTCAGTTCACAGTCAATGCTACTAATATTTGTTTTGACAAATATGAACAAGCATGCCTGGTTTGTGTTGGTTTTATTCCAGCACAAACATGCGGATAGTGCTTTAGCTGCTGGCATTTTTCGTAACTGATCCTTACTTGTAGCATGTATAATGTGGCTCCGAAGGCTTACCAGAACAATTTCGTATAATTTAGAAATGAGAAGGGAATATCTTTGAACCGTTTTAAGAGTAGCATGTTCATGTAACACGGAAGTCAGAAGTCAGTGTATTACGTAAACACCACAAAACTACGGTGATAATCAACTTCTAAAGAAAACGGAATACGTAAAATACGATCATATTAGTTAAAAATCATGTGAAGCTTCATCAAGAAATCTTAAACGGTTATCAAGTTACAGAGCGAACACGACTGGAATGCAAATTCTGCTATTTTCCATTTCAAAGGTCCATAACTCCAAAAATACGCAATCCAGAGTTATGGTTCTTGTGTTCTGCACGTCGTCTTATGTTGGTTAATAATCCTGTGAAGTTTCATTACTTGAGATACCTTAAACGGCTGTCAAGATTACAGAGCGGACACCATTTGTGACAGACGGACAGACGGACGGACGACCCGGGCAAAAATTCTTTGTCTCCGACCACTGAAGGAGAATGACGTAAAAATGAAATCTTGGCACGTATGTTAGTTCTCAAATGTAATACTCAACAAAATCAGGACTGAATTTTTAAGTTTTTCATAAAAACTCTTTCTTTTTTTTTCTTTTATCCGCATTTGTTCAAATACGTAGCAGCTCTAGGGGATTGACAACATTTTCAACAACGATACATACGAGAGATAAACCTTATAAAACGTGAAATTTGTAGGTACTGTAACGGTGGTGTTCGATCAAACTTGAGTTTTGAAAGACAAACAACACTGATTTTATTTCACAAGCTTAAATAATGCAATGAATATCAAAAATGCAGTTAAAAGAAAGAAAACTAGTGAAGCCGATTTGATAACCATGTTAGAATAGAAAATGTAATTACTTGCCCAAAAATGCCTGCCTTGTGCCCACGGATGTAATTATACATTATTTTTGCATTTCTAGACTAATCGCTGTATTTACCTACAAAAAAATCTTTAGTAAGAAATTAACTTCTTTATTTTGTGCGGTTGACCAATTAAGTTTTCACCAATCTTCCATGGGGTCCTCAAATACATATACGAGTGGCTCTATAACAACAAAAACATTTGCGTTTAAGACGCACACAAAAAACACAATTTAAATGCTATGTTAAAAACGAAATAAAAATAAAGGAAGAGTAAAGAGTAAAAAAATACCAGAAAGAGTTTTTTCAAAAAAACTCTTTCTGGTATTTTTTTACTCTTTACTCTGAAAACGACTTCAAGTGGTTAAGTACACCTGATATGCGTTCTGTCAGTCAGTCAGTCAGTCCCAGCTGTTCATGGACCAAATAAAACTCGAATACATTTAATGTTTTATACGCGGCATGCGTACCTGATTTTAAATCTTTAAAATACATATTTAGTCAAATTCTGTAATTCTTCGCGGTTTATCAAAGATTGGCGCGCACGAATACACCTCAAAGGTAAGTTGTCATAAAAATGCCTCAAGGTGTGAAAAGAGAAGCTCAACCACGCGTACTGTAAAAACATTTTATGGGTATTCTTGTGTTTTATGACACCTGAGCCGCACCACAAGAAAATATATTTAACTTTTTTTAATCAAAACAAAAGTGCATTTTTATACAGCTTTTAGCCCACGCAGTCGACGCTCCTGTTTTGTTATTTATTAATCACAATGCATTGTCTGTTAATCCTGTTCTCAAACCGCAAAACATTACTGTGTCTGTCCTGTCCGGCTTCAGAGCTAATCAGAAATCCCGAAAGCCTTTTTATTATGACGCGGCTCTGCAGTTTCATGACGTGATCGCATATAGATGTGTCATTGAATTAGGAAAGAACACACAAAACGACGTTCGATACACCATGTTGCATCAAATGATAACACAATTGGCATGTTAACCGCTCTGGTCCGATCCTGCCCAGGAAAAGTGGTTCATGTCAAACCATCCATATGTATAAAACTTTTGTGGCTTAGTTAGATGGTTATGTTTCAAGCACTTGCTGTTTGTCACCAACATGTTGGGGAAAACGTCCCGACATTACCTTAGCTGTTGACAGGGACTTTAAGCATCAATTCATACAAAACCTTCACCTTAGCAGATTGCCAACTTAGTGCACCGATCTTGGACCAGGGGAAGAGGAAAAATGAATATACATTGTAAATATGTTCATAAACAAGTTTGATCAATGTGCGGAGATGGTAGTCGTGCGCGATCCTGGATTCGATGTCGAATCGGACACACTGCCTGCCGTCTAGACATTTTTTTCAATTTGGCAACACACATGCAAGCACACGCGCGCACATGTTATGACCAACGAAACAAGAACAACGTAAATATCATAACTAATATATGTATAAAAATTGTATTGCATTGTCAGGCAATGCATTCCCAATAAGTTCATAAAATAAAATAAAATAATAAAAATACAAATACGGCTTAGATCTAATGTTCAAAACATAGTTTCAGTCCCAAGTTTGTCAGAAACATGTTACCACATACTAAGTAAATAATTATTTTTGAACTTGACTGTAAATAGCCATTTAAACGTTTTTTGGCTAGTGACAGTTGACTGGTAATAGCCATTTTAACGTTTTTTGGCTAGTGACAGTTGACTGGTAATAACCATTTTAACGTTTTTTGGCTACTGACAGTTGACTGGTAATAGCCACTCCGATTTTTTTAAAATTAGTTGATAAAATTGTTTAAATCAAACGTTCCAAACACATTTAACTTCTTCTGATGTTGATCAGTCTTTTTAAAGTTTTGAAATTAATTTCATAACTTGTGAGTAATAAATATGAAAATCAACACTACATATACTAGATAATAAAATTAATTGTTGGGGTGTTTTATCTAATCAATACATCGTTTTTTTTTTTTTTTCAATCAAACATCTGCGTGAATTTCAAGTTTATTTTAACTGTTTATTTATTTATTCTATTTTATTCTAAATTAACACTAAATGTACTTATTCTGAGAAAGCATATCGTAAGCTGACTGACCAGCTGTATGTATTTGCATTCAGTTACCCAAAATTAAAGAAAAGTATGAAAACGCACTTACGGTGCAAACAACACAAAAATAAAACAACAAAAGCAATTCGCACCGTTGGCAACATGATATATTGATTCCTTGGTCGAAAATGAAAATTCAGCAAATAAAAACTGCAAAGACGAAAAAAGGCTATTTTTTCCACATGTTCTCTATTATATCAACTGAAAGTCGTGTACAGACTGGGAATAAGCCTTACAAATGAATATATTGTAAAACTCAATGTAGCTACACATCAGGAAAACATGTCCGTGCAATATATACCCCCTTAAACCCCACTTTTATGTAGCAAAACTGGGGTATGCAGGGGTATACCTATTTTTCTTATTTTGCTCGGCGAGGCGGTTCTAACGTGTACTCACAATCTATGTTTTGAGCAAAAATAAGAAAAATATCAAAATTTTTCAGTTGAAAAGATAAAAAAATCTCTGTTTATTGCATGGGCAAATTTTCGTAATGCAAGTATATTTCTGAAAGAAGTTCACTTTATAAATAATAATGAGAAAGGCAGCGTCACATATAAGCGAAAATCCCTCTACACAGACATGCGTTGACTTTCGTTTTATTTCATTTGTTTGATTTATTGCTTTACGCCCCTTTCAACACCTAACGCCCCGACATGACCACAGCTGTTGACTTGGACGTAAGACAATAAATCAAACAAACAAAAACATCAGGAAATTTAAACATGTCCGTGAAACGTATACCCCCTTACACCCAACTTTTATATGGTAAAGCTGGGGTATGCAGGAGTATACCTAATTTTGTTATTTTTGTTCCAAAACATAGATTGTGGGTACTCGATCTTCTGAAAAAAAAAATCTTTATATTGCATGGGCAAGTTTTCGTAATGAATATATTTCGCAAGTACACATAAGTCTGCGTCGATAGATTTTCGCTTATGTATGACGAAGCTTGCACGAAAACTCCTGACAGTAAGCTCAGTCCAAAGTTTTTACCAACATTTACATCATGTATATAGTAAATAACTACCCAATGACAAAAAAATAAACAGATTTATCAGGCTGGGATTAGTAAACAGATGAAAGGCGAGGCGGTTCTAACGTGTACCCACAATCTATGTTTTGAGCAAAAATAAGAAAAAAAAAGCAAATATTTTCTACTGAAAATTTTCATTTTTTATACTCTAAAAATCTCTGTATATTGTATGGGCGTGTTTTCGTAATGCGGTGCGGGCCTGATAAATCTGTTTATTCTTGGTCATGGAGTAGTTATGTTATTCACTTTTTTATGCAACGAAAGTCGACCAATTTCGCGAAAAAAAAATCACCCGATGCTTTCCGCCATATTGTTTATTTAGCCATCTCCGCAGAAGGACTCCTCAAAATTCGCCACCATAGCAGTACATTTTATTGATAATTTATATTTTTCAGGCTCATTGTTTCAACTACATGACACTGTATACCTATGGCAGAAAACGACGTCACAAAACGTCACTAAATTAGAGCGCGCTTCGTTTTGGTTTGCTAAACAAAAACCGTAACACAGAGGTGGCCTTCATTTGGTCAATAGCTCACCCCTTTATAAGGCCGATATTTAGAGTCGATGCGTTAAAAATAATGTGGTCATTTGTTTAAGATGTTGCTGTACGTCTTAGTAAACAAATATGGTCTTGTCGGGGCGTTGTTTCCATTTCATGGTACTTCTACCCAATATTTGAATGCCATGACATACGAAGTATGCTTTGGAACTCAACCATAGTAAACGTCTAATGCTTATTTGTATGGCTGGTTTGACTAAACCGCTTTACCTGGGCAGCCTCAGATCTTCTACTGGGCGAAACAACACACTCGTATTATAGATGACATCAGATCGCAGTGCCAAATAATAGAAATTCCTATGAAACAGGAACAGCCAGATGATTATAGCTTAAATAATTTCTGTTGACAGCGGTTTGGCTATTCACACAAAATGTATGTTAATTTCAAAGATTTTGGCATCCTAAAAACTGCCCATATGTATGGGTAGAGCCGAGTCATATGAAAACGTGTCGTTGTGGATTTGGACTGGAGCACTCTTAAGTTGTTCTGTTTTGCTTCATAAACAATTAAAATTCGCTCTTAAGCGCAGATACTGTTAAAGAGGCGAGAAAACCTTGTCAGCAAAGCAACTAATACACAGGCACAAAACACAAGTTAATCAGAACTCTCATCATACAGTTGCTTTCCCCCCGAAACAAATCGTGGCATGGTAGGATAATAAAAGTCATGTTTGTCCAGAAAAATATATCTGACACTCATGACTTAACTACAGTAAAAGGTACTAAGTAGAATGTCAAGATGGATAGAATTTTACAGCTTATCTCTCAACAGCTAGAGTAGTTGTAAAATTCCTGGAACATTCATCACGATAGACACATTCTAGAATTTAAGTCAGTGAGCATTTATTATGAGCATTTATTATGACGGAGTGGCTATTGACTAGCGATTTTTCGTATAAATCGCTTTTGACAAACGTTTCTCATTAGCAATTTTTCGACAAAAAATCGCTATTGACAAACGTTTGTAAATAGTATAATAATAATAATAATAATAATAATAATAATAATAATAATAATAATAATAATAATAATAATGTCTTTATTTAAAGAGGATGACATATTTAGTACAAATTACTAATCTCACAGATGGTCCTCTGAAGAGTAAAACATATATTAACATGGTTATTTACATATGTACAAAATATGATGTCTGGAATACCCATCAAAATATGTACAATTTTTTCTCTTAAATGAGGCATAGAATTAAAATGAAAAATACAACTTAAGGACACTCAGATATATTTATGATTACAGATTTGAGGTAATATGTGATTCATCGTGAGTACAAGAGACTTTTGATCCATACAGAATTTAAAAAAATATATCATCTTTATAAGTGCATGACAAGTGAAATTTTCTAAATAAAACCATTTTTCACTATAACCATTAAAATTTATTGACCCCTGATCGACAGGCAGGGGCCACATTGGTGTTTACTTGCTAAATGAGTCGAGGAAAGATACTGGGTGTCCTCAAGTATGAAAAGCTGTCCCGTTGAATGAATGAACTGAGAGACTCATCGATGGCATGCATTAGCAAGCTGTCTGGCTGGGTGGTTTCCCTACCTAGGTCGTTGCTGCCGAAAACCTCCAATAAATCTCTAAAGCTAGTATCTCACTGGCATGCGAATTCCTCGCGACTGTTTCGCGAATTTAGTCGCGGCACTTTCGCACGACATTCGTGCGAGTGTCGTGAGAATTTTCACGTGTTGCGAACTAGTCGCGAACTGGTCGCGAAGGTTTTAAACATGTTTAAAAATTGGATGCGAATTTTTTTCCCAAAATATTTCGCAAGACTGTCGCGCGACGGTCGTGCGACGGTCGCGCGACGGTCGCGCGACAGTCTTGAGACAACATGCGAAAAACTCGCGACTATCTGGCGAGAAAATAAAACTTAGCGTCATTCGTACGAATGTCGTGCGACACTCGCACGAATGTCGCGCGACTGTCGTACGAATTAAAATGAAAATAAGATACATTCGCGGGAAAGTCGTGAGACACTCTGACGAATGTCTCGCGACTGTCGCACGACAGTCGCGCGACTATCGCGCGACAGTCGTGAGATATATTTTCATAATTAGACCGAAATTCGCGAATTTGTCGCATAAATGTCTATTCAATGGGACTGCAACATGAAAGTTTTGTTTATATTGTCAATCTTTGTCGCGTAATATTAGTCGCGAACTATTCGCGAACTAGTCTCCGGTTGTCGCATCCCAGTGAGATAGGGGCTTAAGCCTATGTTTGCAGTCAGCTAGACTGTGTCCAGCAACCGCGAGCAACAATACAAAACATGAAATAACATGCAATATCAAAGTGGGGACAACAATACAATTATACTAATAATATAGCAAGATCCAGTCAAGTTTGAGAACATGAAGAGACCAAGGGGTTGATATACAATTTAACCTGCGTGTATTTGCCAGTCGGGACAGCGGTAATGTGGCGTAAACCAATGTCCAGGCAGCATACCACTGCCCCAACAGTTACAAGTAAGTGCTTTGTGACTGGGTATGTGTGTAACATGTTTATGCCTCGTTAAATGGTTTACTTAATATTTCATCGCGACGTTTTGAATAGGTTTAAACTTGTTGATGTTCTATAGTATTTGCCAATCGGGACGGAAACCAATGTCCAGACAGCATCCCAACAATTATAGATATGCGCTTTATGGCTGGCTATGCATGCAACGTGGTCTATGTCTCGTTGAGTTGTTTATTTAGATAGTATTTCTTTACAGACGTTTTGAAAGTGGCAAGACTTGTTGATTTTCTAATTTCTAGTGGCAAAGCATTCCATAGTTTTGGACCCGTGACAGAAAAAGATTTTTTATAATATGCCGTTCGTGCAAATGGAACTTTCAGAATTTCCTGTTCACTAGAACGTAAATTTCTAGTATTTGTTTCAGAAGATTTCGTAAGAAGGCTTGATAAATACTCAGGGGCTTGGCCATTAAGAGACTTAAAAACCATAATGCAAATATGATATTCCACTCTGTTAGTAAATGTAAGCCAGCCTAGCTCTCGGAACATTTCGTTTGATGGTGTCATGAATCCATAGTGGATTTCGTATTTTCGCTATTGACAAACGTTTGTCAATAACGATTTATACGAAAAATCGCTAATGACAAACGCTTATCATAAGCCGTTTTGCCGTCCCCCGAAAATTCTCTATTTCCAAACGGTTGTAAATAAAACAAGAAACATCTTTAAAAACGATAATTGTCGAAGATTAATATCTGTTCTGCAATAGGGTACAGGATGCATGATGTACATTTTATTTATGCTTTATTCTGAAATATAAATTGTTGACAGTGCATAGAAGCTCAGTGATGTAGTAGTGATACCTAAGCACAAGATATATAGTTTGACGGACACAAAACTAGTTTGCTCTGTTGTTGAAATGACTTCACTACCTTAGCCTGACAGCTAAACGCTCAGTGAAAAAAACTGTACCTATTCGTTTTAACGTTGACAGTTTTAATGCATATATACCTACCCCAAAATTTCTGGATATCAATCTGATACAAACAAACAAAAAACAATGTAGCAAAAATATCGTTATTGTGCGGTGAGCCCTTACTGGCGGAAACAACTCGTTCTGTGAAGCAGGGCCTTTGATCCGAACACGCCTATATTCAATGGAGAAAATCCGAACGCATCTTATCTACGATGGCCTGCATGGATCATAAAATTTCAAAATCCACAGATTTTTTATTTTAATTTTTCTTTGCAAAAGCTTTCGTCACACAAAAAGTGATTAAAATTAATAAAAATAAGGATCAATGATGACTTGTATAGTAAAAAAACATCATCTTAAAGTACCTTTTAAAGAGATGCAGTTTGTTGCCGTTTTCATCTTCCATATGGAAAAAACCCGGATGCAGGTCAAAAATGATCTGAGATGTCTTCGACAAACAAATGATGACCAGCAAAATAATATCGGACTCGGCCTAGTTTTTTAATTTATTTATTCATAGATATAGAACAGATATGGCATTTTGTTTTCAGTGATTTAAACGTATTTTATTAGAATTAATAGCACACATATTTGTAACTTAATAAAGACACAAGGATAGCTTTTTAAAAAAGCTAGTATCGCCCGTTTGTTGACATTTAGATTGTAGACCACCAAAATGATGTCAATTTAGTCCTAGATTGCTTAAGAATTGTAATTCGGCTTAACAAATCTGTCAGGATATACATGTAGGTCAACTGTCTAATTTGTTATACCTCGTTTACCCCATTTGTGTGGAAAGGTATCATGGGACACCAACGGAAATAAGTTGATAAACCAAAAAGGAGACGAAACGACCTGAAAAACGACTGTGTACACACACAATTGCTAAATCAAGTCCACCCACAGCAAAGGGTGTGATGTTCCGAATACCGAACCAGTTTTAAGACCAAAGATATGATTGGTCGATATTGATCTAGCCAATCCCTTCCTGACTTTTAATAGTCAGTTCTTGTCGGCAAAACGTTGCTGGTTACCCGCTGTGTCAAACGAAATGTAGAATAATTCGAGAACCATTCACATTTTCCTATTTGGATTCCATCGGTTTTCTTCGCTGTTTCTTTAGGAAAATCCTACCGTATATGTCACCCGTTGTGACGGGCGACAATAAACATGTACATTTCAAACACACAAAAGGTTTTGTTTGATGCCCACGTCCACAATGTTAAATTGGAGTTGGGGAAGAGGGATCGCTTCTGGGTATTCGCTATTTCTATGGAGAATTAATAGGTTTTGCTCAAAAACATAACCAGGCACAAGTGGGGTTCAAACCCAAGACGGTATACCACTTGGCCACTTTCACTGATGTTGAAAAGCTCTTAGTAAATTACCAATATTGGAAGATACAGATACGATCTTAGACTTATATAATACTTTATTAGACAACATAAGTACAGGAGGTTTCTGAACGATGATGTAAGGACTGTAGGGATGTGCTCCTAAATAAGCTAGGGGTCGTATTGTAAAGTCACTGTGTGACAATTAATTTGCGCATTCTATTGCGTAAACGGTGAACGAAATTGCATCTGATTAGTAGACTAAAATACCTTCAGAAACACATTCTTTACCGTGGCTATCCTTTCTTTGACTATACGCTATGTAGCCCCGAGTTTTTGCTTGTTTGTTTGAGTTGGCTTGCGGCTTAGCGTCCCAATAAACAGCCATGGTCGTTGTCTCCATTTTATGGAATTTTTACCCAAACATAGGACGTCATGAATTCCAAAACGTGCTTCAAATACTGTACAACCGCTCAACTAAGCCAAAAAGGCTTATATGTATGGATGTTTGACTTGAACCACTTTACCTGGGCAGGCTCAGACCTGAGCGGTTAACCAGTAATCAGATGGTAAGTCAGTAGCGTAGAAGCTTTGCCTGGAGGCACAAGCAATCCATCTATTTCTTTAGGTCCCATTGGATGGGTTGGGGGGCATATTCTCACCCAACCACCCTTGCTTTGTAGCCCGTGTGGTATCACTACCCGATTAATTTAGTCATTGCACAGCATACTGGAGATAAACCTAAAGCAACGTGGAGACATTGGGCATGGCATAGGTATATACTTTACTCGATAAGAAATAAGAATTTTATGACACATGCATTCTAGCAATTCATGTGAAAAAATAATAAAAAAAAAAATAAAATAAAAATTAACAGACTAAAGATCAAACTTCTTCTCTCAAAATCACTACGCTAACTGTACAATACAGGTGCAATAGACAATAGACGCGTGTCTGATTTAACAACCGATTAATCGAGTATCGCATAAAAAAGTAGGACTAAATAGCGAAAGTAGATACTTGATAGCTAAGCGAAAAGAGTGGAAAAGATGCGAAAATAGATACTTGATAGCGAAAAAAGGGTGTTTGATGATGCATTGTTATAGAACAAAAATTAAACTCCAAACGCTTAAATAAGAAAGGCGAAAATAGTGGAATAAATTCTTGACATTCATCTATGGATTAGGCTTCAAGAGTATGTGTACAGTACAGTCCAGGGGGATTTTCACCAGCCCGCCCACCCCCGCGGAGAGGGGGCTGCAAGAAAAAGGATTAAAATTTTAATATCCACCGCGGAAACGCCCTAGTCGGCGGGATTGCGGAGTTTCCGCGGCGGGGTAAAGAAATAGAAATTTTATCGTCCGCGCTTACCTGTATTTTTTGTCTCTAACTTTCCACCGCGGACCCGCGGTGGAATGAGGATGAATAAGGAAAGTGGGCGGGGCTTGTTTCCAATTTATTGTAATGCATACTTGTACTTAGACCCGAGTTTAAATCTAATTTGATTATTATTTTTGTTTTATGTATCTTAATTAAAAATACATGTTTTACGATCATAAAGTGTAAATGCATTTCTATCACGAAAATCCCAGATTCTGCATGGTTGTAGAATCACTTCAGTGAAAGATATAAGATATGGTACGACGCACACACACCTAAAAGCAAACACACAGAGAGAGAGAGAGAGAGAGAGAGAGAGAGAGAGAGAGAGAGAGAGAGAGAGATCTTATTTTCATGTGACAATAATAGACACAAGGTTAACATAGGTAAAAGCTTACGTTGAATCTTTTTTTTTTTTTTTTTTTTTTTTTTTTTTTCATGGAAACATTTTCTTACACAAAGTATATTTCATACTGGTACACAATAAAAAAATATTATTTTTATAAACCGATGATTTTAATTGTTATCTGAAGCTACTGATATGAGCCGTGTCATGAGAAAACCAAAACTGTGCATATACAAAAACAAAGGCGCAGATCAGCTTCACAGTTACTGCAAAGCTGATGAATCCCTTTGTTTTCGCTTAACAGATAGTACAATTCCTCTACTTTCTAATAGGCGAGACGCTAGATTCTGTATCTACCGTATTTAACGAAATCGCACAACACCCTCCACATACTTTGTTTGCAGTATGCAATTGGTCCATTGGTCATCCTAGATGAGTTCTAGGCACGTTGTCGCCCCGGCAAGTGGTGCACAATATTTCTGTAGCTCGTTACATAAGTTACATGTTCAAAATATATTTGTACCACCAAAATAGCGAAACCTACTGTGCTCCACCCACTTTAATCATGCAACAACACTGATTATATCACGTGCTAGAACAATTTAACGGACATGCTTCATGATCTTTAAAAGTTGAAAATAGACATTATATGGTGTTACAAACGTTACTTCTACATCTATGGCGTGAAAATAAGGGTTTGGGTTCATAAACGTTTTTGTTTTTGGCATTTCTTTCTTTATATTCCAAAAACGATAGGTCCTTTCTTACTGACCAGTAGTTCAACTTGGCTATTACACAAAAGCATGATAGTTCGTCTCTCACTAATGAGAAAGACCATCATTATTTCTTGAATAGTGCTGATGTGTGTTGGTGAGTTCTTTGATGGCTGACTAGGCCAATTCTGGCTCTAAACTGTCGGTTGCAAGTAGAGCAAGTCAATGTCATAGAGTCTGATGGTGGCACATTTGTTTTGGCTTTGCGCTCTCTTCGCTTTCTTTCAGCTTCACAGATTCTCTTCTTTTCATAAAGAGCTGCTCCTTTGTTGATGAGACCTCGCCACTTTGATCGTTCCTGTGCAGTCTGTTCCCAGGACCCCATTGGTATTTCGAAATCCTTCAGAGAGGCTTTGAGGGTGTCTTTGTAGCGTTTCTTCTGGCCACCTTGAGAGCGCTTTCCCTCCTGTAGTTCTCCATAGAAAACTTTCTTTGGAAGTCGCGCATCAGGCATTCTTATAACATGGCCAGTCCATCTTAGCTGTGCTAGCTTTAAGACTGTATGCATGCTTTGCATCCCTGCTTTCGTCAGGACCTCTGTGTCTGGAATCTTGTCCTGCCACTTGATTTTTAACAACTTTCTCAAACAGCTTAAGTGGAAATGGTTAAGTCTCTTTGCATGGCGTTGGTATACTGTCCAGGTCTCACATGCATACAAGAGGGTTGGCAGTACCACAGCCTTGTAGACTTTCAGCTTGGTGTCAAGCTTGATTCCATTTCGCTCCCAGACATTTGCACGGAGTCGGCCGAATGCCACACTAGCCTTTGCAATTCTGGCAGTGATCTCATCATCAATATGCACTGCTCTGGAGAGAGTGCTTCCCAGGTAGGTGAACTTGTCAACAACTTTCAGTTTTTGCCCATTCACAGTGATGGTTGGTTCATTATATGGCTTTCCGGGCGCTGGTTGGTGTACAACCTCTGTCTTTTTTGTGCTGATTGTGAGATCATAGTTATCACATGACTGTGAGACTTGATCCATGGCTCTTTGCATTTTTGCCTCTGTGCTGGCATTCTTATCCATATCATCTGCATAGAGGAGCTCATCTAGCGCATCAGTCTGGACCTTAGTTTTGGCTTGCAACCTTCTGAGGTTGAATATGTTGCCATCAAAACGGTACCTGATTGGAAAACCAGTGTCACTGTCCTGAAAAGCATCCATAAGCATGGCAGAAAACATCATGCTGAACAGTGTTGGTGCCAGAACACAGCCTTGTTTGACCCCATTTGTTACTTCAAATGGTTCAGAGAACTCTTCATCATTTTGCACACGTGCCTGCATGCCATCATGAAACTGCCGCACCATTGCTATGAATCTGGGTGGACAGCCAAACTTGGCCATGATTTTCCAGAGTCCATCACGACTAACAGTGTCAAAAGCTTTGGTGAGGTCAACAAACGTCATGTATAGATCTACATTCTGTTCTTGGCATTTCTCCTGAAGCTGTCTTGCTGTGAATATCATGTCTATTGTCCCTCTGTCTTTTCTGAATCCACATTGACTTTCTGGGATAAGTCCCGTCTGATCAAGATGAACATTCAGACGATTCAACAGAATTTTTGCAAGTATCTTCCCAGCAATTGATAGGAGGGAGATGCCTCTGTGATTGTCACAGACTTGAGGATTTCCTTTCCGCTTGTATAGGTGGATTATGGATGCATCCTTAAATTCTTGTGGGATAGCCTCCTTTCTCCACATACAGTGAAACAACTCTGTCAGTTTCTCTGCCATGGGTAGCCCCCCAGCCTTGTAAACTTCGGCAGGAATTGCATCTGCACCTGGGGCTTTGCCAGATGATAGTTGTTGAACTGCTTTTCTTGTTTCCGTAACGGTAGGAAATTCATCTAACAGAACATTGCACTCTATCTGTGGGAGTCTGTCGATTGCATCCTCATTGATGCTTGATGGTCGATTAAGCACACTATTGAAGTGTTCTGCCCACCTTTCCAAGATAGCTTCTTTATCTGTGAGAAGAGTGTTTCCATCTGCACTGAGCAATGTGGTGGCTCCAGAACTCTTTGGACCATAAATGGTTTTCAGTGCATCATGAAATTTCTTCATGTCCTTTCTATCCGCAAAAGACTGAATTTCTTCTGTTTTCTTCCTCAGCCAGGAATCTTGCATGTCCCTAAGCTTGGTCTGGACTGTCTTACAAATGTTGCTGTAGGCTGCTTTCTTTGATACTGAGCTAGTATCATCTTGATGTGCCTTGTGCAATCGGTGCTTTTCTTCAAGAAGCCTCTGAATTTCGTCATCATTCTCATCAAACCAGTCTTGATGTTTGCGAGATGGATGGCCTAAGGTGCTTGCAGCTGAAGAAAGAACTGTTTTATGGAAAACTGTCCAGTTTTCTTCGGGGTCCTCTGAACTGAGATTCATTGCATCCAGTTGGTTGCAAATGTCTGTTAAGAAATCTTGTCTCATGCTGTCTTTATTCAGCTTTGAGACATCCAGTCTCTTAGGAGCTTTCTTGCCTTGAGGTCGCCTCGCAGGCTGTATTCTTAGGTTGAGTTTGCTGACAACCAGTCTATGATCTGTCCAGCAGTCTGCACCACACATAGTCTTTGTCACTTTAACATCCTGCCTGTCTGTTCTCCGCACTATGACATAGTCTATGAGATGCCAGTGTTTGGAACGGGGATGCATCCAGGATGTTTTGTTCCTATTAGGTAGACGGAAGACTGTGTTGGTGATTAGAAGGTCATGTTCAGCACACTTCCTGAGAAGCAAGAGACCATTGCTGTTGCACTTTCCAACCCCTTCTGGACCTATAACTCCTTCCCAGGTCTGGTGGTCTGTACCCACTCTGGCATTAAAGTCGCCAAGAAGGATAAGCTTGTCTGTGCGGGGTGTTGCAGAAATAACATTGTCTAGGTCATCATAGAACTTGTCCTTGACCTCATCTGGATTGGTCATTGTGGGTGCATAAGCACTGACAATAGTTGCATGTTTATTGCCTGACAGAGGAAGTCTCAATGTCATTAGACGGTCATTAATGCCTTTTGGCAATCCTGACAGCTTACCAACAAGTTCTGTTTTGATGGCAAAGCCAACTCCTGCTTCACGCCTCTCTTCACTTTTGCGTCCACTCCAGAAGAAGGTGTATCCAGCACCAACTTCTTTGATCTCCCCAACATCTGCGAACCGAGTCTCACTCAATGCAGCTATCTGTATATCATACCTCCCAAGTTCTCTGCCCACAAGGGCCGTTCTACGCTGTGGTCTATCTGACCCAGCATTGTCCATTAAAGTACGCACATTCCATGCGCCAATACGTAAGGGAATTACTCTAGCTTTTTTCTTTGTATTTCGACCGCTTAAGGGGATCCCCGCTGATCGCGGTTAACCAGCCAGGGGGTTTGAAGCAGGCAATTGTTTAGGGCACCTTTTCTAGCCCCTTCCCCATGCTACGGGGGTGAGCAGTGCGGTCCTAAATAGGTCTGCTCAGTCGCTCAGCCGACTGCCGAATTCTGCTTACTGCTTCTCCTCACAGAAAGCGACCATTAGAACTGAGCCGCCTGTGTGCAGGTCTGCAACTACAGCTCCCAGTGTGTCCTACACCTGCTGCTTCGCCACTCGCCCATCGCCACAGGACTTTGTAGGTATGTGGGTGCAAGTGTGATGAAATTGTTGTGTATGCAAGTGCTTGTGTGTTGAGAAATAAGATGACATGCGCTATGAAATTGGATTATAGTGAGGAAGAGGTGCGCAACGTCAACCTCACTCTCTAGTCCTCGCCCAGCTGCGCCCAAAGGCAAGACACAGGTCAAGACGTCTGGAGTTGGGTTTGGATGCAGTGGATGACCGTAACATCTTTAGTGCCTTGTCACGCTCTGCATGTTCCACAACATGTTGCTGTATCGCTTTCTGAACCGTTGAATCAGGTGATTTCTTCCGCTCCATCTACCGAAACAGTCTTTGCATATCTGGACTAGGCATATCCAGACACACAGGTTTGATTTTGGAGTTTCCTTCTCCTAGATGAATTGCTGGCCACAGCTGAAGAGCTCCATCTACCCTTCCTTAGGTTTTGTTTAGAGACCTGTAAACTCCTAGGAGGACTGTCAACCAAGACTAATGAGTTCCCCCTGCCCAGCTAGATTTTTGTGTAGAGAACTAGCTTAACTCCTAGATGAGTTGCCTTCCAAGGCTAACGAGCCCCATCTGCACCGCATGACAACAGGTAGTACTGATTACATGTTACAGTAGCAGTTAAACTGACCTGACCTGAAAAGCATATGTTTATATTAAATATTTAATTTATTTTATTTAAATAGTTTAACATTTCCTGAGGGTACCGCCGTATGCTGTAACATTTGAAAAATAGGCGTTTCAACAAAAATATCAAAATGAATAACTGTTATATGTTTGTGTAAATTATTTAGTTCTATTTTACATACCCTATGATAAATAAATGTTTAGTGTGCTAAAATACACAGCCTGTGACTTGCAAGTATGCTCATGGTAACGTATGTAACACCTTAATGTTCAAACATGGGAAGATTTCATTTTGGTGATTATAAATGTATATATAGTGAGCCGCTTCATGCGAAAACCAGATTTTTCCTGTATGAAAACAAACATGCAGTTACTGCACAGCTGATCAGCACACTTGTTTAATCTACATGGATAATTCAAACGTCTAAATTATGTTAATGTGTGGAAGGAATATTGTCGGAAGAGGGATTTCGCGCGCTGCGGCTCACGTGAAAGTGGTCTCACATAAGTATCTGCAAAGGTTTTCGCATAGAACACAGTAAGGTGTCTGGAATATGTTGACCCACTTGTGACTTGTCAGTATGCTCATGGTAACGTATGTAACACCTTTTTCATGTAGAGCACTGTAAGGTATATATTATGAGTTGTTGACCCATCGTTAAAGCATCCGATCCTGATTGCGCGTTTGTGTTTTTCGACCTCTTCGGTGCCATGTTGTGTCCTTGAACAAGATCCACGAACCAATCTTTCACATGTGCGAACTTAATGACTTAGGAAGACAAAGACATCGCAAATATCACACTGATAGTCGCATCCAACTAGATGCGGATATTATCCTCAAACTCCTGGACCCATTTATTTTATACTTTATGTGGTATTCCTTACAGCTTGTGTGCGCCTTTCGAAACTATTGATTTGACGTAGTTTTTTATATATACCTGTAGAGCAAATCCATCAGATAGAAAGAAGGACATTATCTAGCCCTGCGACACCAGTTCCCCGGGAGTGGCAAAATCCAATGTAAAGCAGTAATAACACAAAATGTGAATTTCTTGAGGGCCCTCCATGCGCGGATCCAGAAATTTTCATGAGAGGGGGTTCAACGAAAATGGTAATTTTTGGTCACAGACGAGGTGGGGACCAACCCCAAAAAATCCCGAAATTACCTATTTTTAGGTAAAATTTTCAAATTCCAGGGGGGGGGGGGGGTGCGGACCCCCGCCACCCCCCCTCTGGATCCGCGCATGCCCTCGGTGTGAAATCCGAACATAAAACAGGGTTTGCAAACAACGCGTATGCGTTTTTACAGATAACGAAAATGCTTTCTTGCCCTGGGGATGACGTAACTGCACTTTAGACAATGAAGACACAGATACGCGAATTTTCATAACAACCACGATGCTTCTGACGGTACAATCATCTGAATCAGATGTCTTGGTTTTATGCTGCTGTCTATTCTAGCCAAATGATTGCAATACATTATGGTTCCACGATGGAAATCCTGAAAAAGCACGATACTAGCAGTCTGTCGTTTTGAGCAAACCTTAATGTCCTTGTGAGACTCTCGAAAATTCCATATCTTCAAGAAACTGAATAGAAGTTAAGACTACACAATAAGGCAGTTTAAGTGAGAATCCACACAATGGCATTGGTAAAACGAAAGCTTGGAATGTTGCTGAGAAAAGCGATCAATCACAAACTACCTTGTGCAAACAGACGATAACACTCCCCACAGCACATAAGAAGGTGTACGAAAAACCATTTGCCGATTCTGTTCATCTGCTGGGCAATCTGGCTCAAGTTTAAATAGTGTCCTTCACTTGTTCTGTTGCCATTAGCGCTACACAAATGAAAATGTACCGCCAAAGCATGATCGTTTGATGACACATTTAGAACGTGAAAACTTCAAAACCATGTTTTCAGCCTTAGCAGAAACGCTCAACCGTATCAGCCTAAGCAGGATCCCTCAGAAGGTTGGTCAGATGGGAATATGGGCCCCGCTCATCGGGTCCTTAAGAAATAGATGGGCATATTTTGCCTCCAGGCATAGCTTATACGCTACTTACTGACCATCTTATTACTGGTTAACCGCTAAGGTCTGAGCCTGACCAGGGAAAGTGTTTTAAAATCAAACCATCCATGCGTATAAGCCGTAGTGGCTTTCTTGGGTCTAAATATTGTTTGAATGTCAAGGTATCCGATTTTCGGGCAAAAGTCCCATAAAATAGAGTCAACGTCTCAATATGACAATAGCTGTTGACTAGGCTGTTAAGCATCAACTCAAAATCAAACAAAACAACCGCATCAGGCAATGTCTGGAACATCAATGGTACTTATATTGAAGAAGTGCTCATGACCAAGGACTGTTCCGTTGAACGTCCCTTTCAATATTATTTCAGCTCATATGAGACGGGCCAACCGGTAGGTGGGGCGAAAACGGTAGAACCCCGAGAAAAAAACACCTGACACACGCGCAAGCAGAACTTGGCTTGTCTTACATGTGCCCCGAACCCAGACAAAATGAACTTGCATGCGTAGAGTTGTGCTTTTGTATGGCTGGCGACTTAATTCATAATCCGGAAATCGGAAAACAAGCTTAAGGTGACGATTATTATATCTTATTTCTATTTGTTTTCCTTAGGTTTTAACACCTAAAATTTTAAGTGAAAAATGTGTTACATACGTTACTATTAAATCGCCCGTCACCCGCATTGATATTTGCTTACTAATATTGGCAAGCTTTGTGAAAGGTAACTTACTACTGCGTTTACACTATGTTCCCGGCGGTCACGGCGGCCACGTTTCAGACAACCGTGAGCAAAACGGGATAACCGTGAGGCAACGCAGGGGAACGGGATAGGCAAACGTAGCACGCCGGGATAACCGTGGACACCGTGACAAATTTTTTGACAGTTTAAAAATCTGCCACGGCAGTCACGGCGGAAATGAGAAACGTAATGGGCCGTGATAAAACGGGCTGAACGTAACACGCCGTGACAGAACGTAACAGTACGTAGCGAAACTTGGAGGCGGTCCGTAGTGCAACGGGAGGCTAGTGAATAGCCCGGCAAGCGACGGATCTTCCACGTTCTGTTGCGTTTGGGCACGGTCGTCTCACGTCTCGTCCCGTTTCCTACGGAATACTCAAAATGTTTTGTTGCGTTACGTTACGGTGCGTTACGGTCTTTGACGGTGTTCACCCCGTTCTACTACGTATGTCACGTTGTGTTACGGTTATCACGGCGCGTGAAGTTTATAGATATAAAATGGTATATCATGGGGACAAGTTCCTTCATATTGGAGCAGTCACTATAGTGAACAATACAGACCATACGCTGCAATATGCAATTGAAGAAGAACTACAATTCCGAGCTTTCTTAATCACCTCTGCAGTCAGTTGTTGAGGAGCGCGGTTGTTATTATTTCAAAGGACTTATTCGTTAACAAAAGGGAAAAAATATGCTTTATATTGTATGGTGTCTACGTTTCGTCCGTAGCTGACCTTGACAGACCGAAAAAAAAACGTGTTACGCCTTGGTCAAAACGCAACTGACAGCAACAGAACGTAACAGGCCGTAATAGAACGTGCTAATAATCGTTATAGATCGTGGTAAACCGTAACGTACCTTAGCGCCTCCGTGACACACCGGCTTATCACTAACACGGCTTGTTACGGATATCGTAATACAACCTAAGAAAACGTAACAAAACGTGATAGATCTTGAAAATCAGAGAAATAGATAAACAAAACTCCACGGCACGCTACGTTTCCAGCAAACGGGGCTGCCGGGGCCGCCGGGAACATAGTGTAAACGCAGTATAAGAAATAGTGACCGACGGTGTTGATAATGTCATTTTATAACACTGGATACTAACAATGGTGTAAAACATGCTTTGGGATTTTGTGGTTTGGGTGTGCACGCTTCAAGTTCACTTACAACCGGATTACACTCTTGAATATTTGCTATATCTTAAATGATTTCTAAATTAGTGCTAAATCATAATTACATACAGCGAAGAGCATTTTATCGGTATTAAAAATCATTAAAACTGTTTTTTTTTATATTTACTAATCATGTGTTACATACGTTACCATATTTACCAAGCATTCAACTTAAAGAAGGCATATATGTTATTGATCTACAACACGATGATTGTATAGTTTTTTCTTCTTTTCTTCAAACTTGTCTGTTCATAGTTGACTTTGAACACTTAATTCTTTCATAATCTGAAGTGAGTTACTGTGGACTATATGCAATAACTTTCGACTAAGGAATGACATGATGATTAGTTTTTTCAGGTTTGTAAAAGAAAAGGAATAAGTGTCTTTTAGACTAGTGTATCTAAAATATAAATGTGCAAAGAAAAGTATATTAACATAGATTACTGTTCTGTAATTGAACTCTGAACAGTCTGTTTTGAAAATGTAACACACGTAACACCATCGATGCATATATGTGATTAAAAGTATCAAAACATGTGCCAGTAACATTCTTTCATCAGATGACATTAATATATTTAGGTTTGGAATTTATTTTAAAGATTCATAGTGCATTTTTCAAACTTAATGTATATTTCTGTTTTAAATGGGTAACATACGACGTGCGTAACGGCTTCTGGATGGCAAATGCACCATACCATTGGGCGACAACGTGCATAGAAAATCTTGATATTGATCAACAAAGCCACCCGTGGTGTATTAAAAGTGAAATTCGCAAAGAAAAGTATATTAAAATAGCTTACTGTTCTGTAATTAACATTTACAAAGGCTGTTTTGAGAATGTAACATACGTAACACCATCGATGCATGAAAATGATTAAATATATCAATATATGTGCCCGTAACATCATTTCATTAGATGATATTGATACATTGAGGTTTGGAATTCAGATTAGAGATTCATAGTGTATTTTACAAACTTAGAGCACATTTCTGGTTTGAATGGGTAACATATGTAACGGCTTCTGGAGGACAAATGCACCATATCACAGGGCGACAACGTGCCTAGAAGCTCTTTATATTGATCAAGGAAGCCACCCATAGTATCAAACCTAGTATGTGGAGGGTGTTGTGCGAAACGAAAAATTTCCCTACCCACCGTCTCCTCTATAAATCCGAAATTTCCAGTCTCTAGCCTGCTTATGTGACTGTACAGCTCGGTTTGTGTCGAATCTGTTCTGAAACCACATTGTTGGTTTTCTGATGATGTGGCTCGAAGGCTTGGGTTTACTGTCAAATGAAAATCAAAAAAAGATTTTACAACACTTCTTAAATCACCATTTACAATCAAAAGGAAACATACAAAGACACATATGTGAAAAATATGTATCATCGTTGAATCTGAAACATGACGGCTAGACAACCGAGTGTATGGTTACACTGTCTCTCTCTCTTTCTCTCTGCTCCTCTACCCTACACTAACTTACTAACTATGTGTTAGGCGCACAGTCTGATCCAATTTGGCGGCCTAGCATATCTCAAATTCTTCAGCCATCTTATGCTGGGACAATCCGTATTCAGATTTTAGAAAGTAATATGGGCCGCCTCATGAGAAAACCAACAATCTGCATATGCGAAACCAAAGGCGCAGTAACTGCGAAGCCGATCATCGTTCTTGTTTTCGTTACACGGATAGTACAATTTCTCTATTTTCTAAATCTAAAATTTACAGCCTCCAGTCATCGTCTGTGCCTGCACAGTTCGGTTTTAAAATTATCTCAAGTAATTCTACACTCGATGTGATTCAAGTTTGTATAAGTAATGGGGGAAAAGAGTGAAAACAAGAATCACTCCAAGTGCAAACTACTTTTTTTTTTTTTTTTTTTTTTTTTTTTTTCACAAGGTTTTTGCCTACCCGAACCGAAGTCTTACGTGCCAGCCAACAGTCATGGTCATGTCGGGAAGTTGCCTAAATTTTATGGGACTTTTACCCAAATTAGGATGGCACGACATAAAATTATCTCAAGTAATTCTACACTCGATGTGATTCAAGTTTGTATAAGTAATGGGGGAAAAGAGTGAAAAATACTTCCCCACCAATTACAAAGAATTTCCATAAATATTAGAAAATCCCCTCCAAAAATACCCAATACTCCAACTACTCAGATTTATTAATTTAGAAACATCTGATTTGAAGTTTTCTGTCACTTTATATCCCATTACTGATAAAATGAAGTCAAAACCAAATTTGCATACGAAATGAATTACATAAAACATATTTCCAAAACCTGGATCCAGCTTAAAAACTAAACCACGTATGAACATAATAATGGTTTTGACTTCTTTTGAACAGTATACCAAACCAAGATACATGCACATTTTGTTTGTCTGCCAGAGCAAAATACTGTTAACTGAATTTTAACCGTGTCTAGACAATCTCTTCAATAGAAATGAACACTTCGTACAATTGACAAACAAAATGCAACAACTACATGCGTATACTTAAGATAAAACAAACCACATCTTTGTTTTGTAGCTTTTTCCAACAGCAAATAATATGTAATTAAATGAGAATCTTTTCATACATTTTTACATTTCAGTCAATATATTAACGTTTCATTTGATACAAGTTTGACATCCTAGTCAATAACTTTTCAGTCATTTCGGTCGAAACAACTGTTTACCAGGTGATCCAAAACTAAGATTCAGCAACACCGCATGAATTGAGCCCGGGACCGCTGTTAAGTGTGAAGCTCTAACACTATGCCACAACACTCCCTTGAGTCAAAAATACAGGATACAAAAAATATGTTAAGCAAAGTTACTATTCTCCTAACCCCCTATTGGCGGTTTGGCTTTATAATTACGCCAGGATGAACATTTGTCACCAACATGACAGGCATATGTACTAGCCGGGTTTCGAACCCACAACCTCTTGATTGCTAAGCAAATACGTTAAACATTACACTAGCGCGGCTGTACCAACTCATGACATACATAAAAATGCCAAAAATGAAGTTTTTATTTTAAAACTAATTTTAATTAATGTAATACTCACCTAGAAACCACTATATAGCCTGAAAGTGCTACTTTCGGGAATTATCCAGATTTGAGCCCAAAAGAAACTTTTGGACATAGACTGTCCAAATGCTACCGGATAATATCGAGTGTAAGGTAATGCCTTGCACCGATATCAACGTACGAAAATCCCGTGCTTGCCAACTCATCATTTCAATCTGTTGAAAAACAAGTCGACATTGCGGGGTGGGAGGTGGGTATATGAGTGGTTTCTAGGTGAGTATTACATTAATTAAAATTAGTTTTAAAATAAAAACTTCATTTTAATGTCAGTAATACATCACCTAGAAACCACTATATAGCCTGACTTCAAAGAATTGGAGGGATGGTTATAAACACTTGAAGTCTTACCTTTAAAATTGTACATCGCCCGGATGACAAGACATAGTGCAGGCATATGATGGCGTATTACATCCCGCACAAATCCGGATCGATTGCCCGTGTTATGTAGCGTATACGGACAAAATAAGGGAACAAGTCCGATTGCAAATCTTAAGATACCAAGTAGTAAATTGCAAATGGGACTGGTCAAAATAAACTTAGATACAATCCTTACTCAATAAGCACATTTAGCTTGTAATAAACACGCTTTTAAAGGTAAACAATAAGGGTTACTTGGAAAGTTTAGATCAATTCTACCTGGAGAAGTTTAACTGCACAACGTGTAACCCTTACAACTCAATGTATCTAAGCTCGACGCCCTGTAACCGCCTGAGCGGCTACCAGGGGACCCAATGAACGAAGTTCATTAACCTGTGAACTCAACGATCTGAGGTAGAAAGAGGAGAACGTTGATTCCGAGTGCCAATATGCAGCTCTCATTACGTCATCGAGCGAGACAGCGTTAAGATACGCCCAACTAGACGACAGAGCTCTGACTTCATGAGCTGTGACTTTCATGAGTTTCAGATCTGATTTAGACAAACTCTCGTATGCCCTTCTGATAACACGACAAATCCATCTAGAAATAGTAGCAGGAGAAATGTCAGATACGCCCTTGATTGGAAGAAAAAGACGTTTTCTTCCATTCCGTCTCGATTCAACCTTTTTCAGGTAGAACTTAAGAGACCTAACAGGGCATAGAAGTCTGTCTTTGTCCAATTTCCCGCATGTTTTGCTGAGGCTAGGCACGACAATTGGACTAGGAGCAACAGATGGTAATCTGTTTTTGGCTAAGAAGCCGGGCTGCGTTAGGAGAGAAACCGAGCCCGACTGCTTGTCAAATCTCAGATGCCCCTCCTCCACAGATAGAGCGTGAAGTTCGCTCCTCCTCCTTGAAGTAGCAAAAGCGAGAAGGAAAGCAGTCTTGTAAGTGACCAGATCAAGAGAAGCTGATTCAAGAGGTTCATATGGACCTTTACACAGAGACCATAAAACACAAGTCAAATTCCATTTTGGAGTTAGTGATTTTGTAACAGGTCTCTGTATATCAAAATTCCGAATCAAATCCGAAATGAATGGGTCGGAACCAATGGTAGGCCCTACCGAAAATTTCAGCGTGTTCGAAATGGCCGATCTGTAGCCTTTGATCGTAGAAACTGATGCCTTTTCTTCTCGAAAAAGGTAGGAAAGGAAATCAGCTATAGCGTGTATAGGGGGATCGACTGGATTAACCTCCCTTTCACTACACCAATGACAGAATTTCTTCCATTTAAGGGAATAGACTTTGTTTGTAGATTCCCGTTTAGCATTCGAGATGCAAGAGGTTGCGTACTCAGAAAACTCTCTGTCTCGAATTGATTCCCTGATAATCTCCAAGCGTGAAGGCGGAGCATTTCGATGTTGGGATGAAATACTGTGCCCTGCGCTTGAGACAGGAGATCTTCTTTGCATGGAAGTTGAATCGGACTTGCCGTCACAAGTTCCAGAAGGTTGTTGAACCATGACCGCTGGGGCCACACAGGTGCTATCAGGATTATTGTGCAGTCGACGTTCCTGATTTTGTTCAGAACCTGTGGAATCATTCTGAATGGTGGGAACGCGTAAGCGAACAGGCGTTTCCACTCTAGAGAGAATGCATCCACTGCCCAGGCTCGGTGATCCGGAACTGGAGACACAAACATTGGTAGTTTGTTGTTGAATCGAGTCGCAAACAGGTCCGACATCGGTTTTCCCCAAGTCGAGAAAATTTGACCGAGGACTGTCGGACAAATCGACCATTCTGTCTGAAGAGTTCTGTTTGGTCGACTGAGGTTGTCGGCGATGACATTGAATTTGCCTGGAATGTGCCTGGTTTTCAGTAGGATTTTCCTGGTCTGACACCATGTAAGGATTTCCCACACTTCCATGCACAGGGATGGCGAATGGGTACCCCCCTGCCTTTTTAGATACGAAACCACTGTTGTGTTGTCTGAAGCTATCATCACACAACAGCCATTTATCTGGAGAGACCAATGATGCAATGCAAGGAACACAGCCTTCATTTCTAGATTGTTGATATGAAGCTCTTTGTCCTCCTTGCACCAAAGTCCCTGCTTCAACAGACCTAGTGGTTCTATGTGGGCACCCCAGCCCACATGACTTGCGTCTGTGAATATGTGAAAGTCCGGCTTGGGCTCCTGCAACGGAACGCCCTTCGTGTAAATGTTTGGATTCATCCACCATTTTAGGTGATATGAAAACTGTGGGCCTAAATGGATATCCTGTTCTAGGCTGTCCACATGGGGCTTCCATTTCGAAAGTAGGTGAAACTGAAGAGGTCTCATATGCAACCTCCCGAGATCCACCAGGTCCGCTGTTGAGTTCAGAGTACCCAATAGGGACAGATACTTTCGAGCCGTTATGGCCGTCTTCACATAGAGTCGGAAAAGGAGACAGAGAATGCTGTTTACTCTGTCTTCGGGGACCCTCACAATTCCCAGGTCTGTGCGGAAGTTCATACCTATGTACACAAAATCCTGGGACGGAACGAGTTCCGATTTTTCCGTGTTTGGGATTAGACCTAGTTGAATAATTGACCTCCAAGCTATATTGAGGTCTATCATCAATTCCTCCCTTGACCGTCTGTGATTCAGCCAGTCGTCGAAATACTGGATCAGTCTTGGACCTTGCCGTCTGATATACGCTGCCACGATTTCCATCAAATTCGTGAACACCAGAGGGGCCGTAGAAATTCCGAACGGAAGGGAACGGAACTGGAAGACTTCTCCGTCCACTGTGAAACGGAGAAACTTCCTTGAGGCCCTCTGAATGGGTATGTGTAGGTAGGCGTCCATTAAATCTATGGACACCGCCCAAGACCCTGGCTCTATGGCCTTGCGTACAGAGGCGGTTGTTTCCATTTGAAAATGATCTACCTGTATCATTTTGTTCAATGGAGATAGGTCTATTACAGGTCTTAATTTTCCGTTCTTTTTTGGAACTAGGAAAAGCCTGCTGTAGAACCCGGGGCTTGAATGATCCAGTACGCGTTCTATGGCTTCTTTTTCCAACAGATTTTGCACTTCTGCCTTCAATAACTGTAGGTGCGAGTTGTCTCGAAGAGGGTAAAAGATCGGACTTCTTGAAAGTGGTGGTGTCTGAACGAACGGAATGCAATACCCTTTGCTTATTATAGATATGGCCCATGCATTGTCCGTTATATTTGACCATGCTTCCACAAAATGCTGAAGTCGCGCACCCACTTTTACCGAAGGCAGCGGAATGCTTGGCAAGGGAGGAAGTGGATTGCTATTTATTAGAGTATTTTGGCCGGGAGTTAGAGAAACGACCACGGCCACCTCTTTTGCCACCTCTTGGCTGATAATTTCTGTTCTGAGGGGCAGAATTCAACAAGGGAGATTTTTGTTCGAATTTCCCCTTTTTATTTTCCCCTTTGTTTCGGTCGGAAGACTGAGGTCTTTTCTGACCCTGCTTATTCTGAGGTGTCTGAGAGACTTTCGCCAACACATGATGATGCTGGTCTGAAAGGTCTCTTTCAGATATTTCAGAGACCAAGTTTCCAAACAAAGTGTCCGAATTAAGGGGAGCTGCTCTGAGTGAATCTTTGCTACTTTGTAACAAGATTCTAGACGTGGATAATGCAGCATTTCTACGCCAGTGTAGAGTATTGGCTGAAATGGCAACACCAAGACCACAGGAATGTCTTGCAGTCCTTGATGCAGCAAGAAGCAAATTTTTCAACGATGCGACGTTGAAATTTTCCTGCTCTAGTGCACTATCAGCGGCTGCTAGAAATAGGTCACAATGTGAAGCCACAGTAACTGCCTGTCTAGCCAACTTTTCAGTAGACTCAAGGTAAGAAACGGGTACCCTGATATCTTTACCGGAAGTCATACCGACCCTATTGGCTGCCTCATCTAAAGTAGGAAGTGAAGTCGGCCAGTACTGCTTATGAACTTTGTAAGATCGAGGTGCGGTGTTTGACTTAAGGACTTTTGCATTCAACGACCATTCTACTTTTCTCCTCGAATCTTTCGAATCGCGAGAAAATTCAGTGACAATATCATTGACTACTTCCGAATGAGGAAGTCTTTCAAATGATTTATCATTGCCATGTCCTTTCGATCTTTCTAATGTGGATAAAATTTTCTTCGTTCCCGAATCTTCTTGGCGAGGACATTTGTCACCCAGAAGCTGGAAAACATCAGCAATGGCATCTCCATATCCAAGAGGTTCTACCTCCTGATCCGCCGGATCTATGTTAGAATTCGGCGAATAGGGTGAAACATCAGAATACTGATCTTCACCCTCGTATGAAGATTCGTTATTGTCCACTTCATCGGCCAAAGAGTCCTGACTAGATATATTCTGCTGATTAGCAGAAACGGAAGTATGATTGGAAGATTGATCAAGTCGGGTCTGAGTCTGATTTTTCAGTTCCGACAACGATGAGGACAATTCGTGAAGTGTTCGCAGAACATTATTAAAGTCCTGCTGAGAACAATTCGGGGCTGGAAACCTGGGACCTTGAGACCATGAAGGTCCGCCGTATCCCATTCCATGATGAAAATTACCGTAGCCATGATACCCGTAGTTACGTTGAGGAATGCTAACTTGTTGATAAGACGGAGCATTCGAATAATATGCCGGATTAGTCGACTGGAAGTTGACTGATGACGTTAAGTATTCTAAAGGAATACTGACCCTGACCGAAGAAACAATCGGTGCAGAAGGTACGGTAACGTGCACAGTACTACTTTCCGGTATCGAGAAAACCTGAGGCAGAAAAACTGTTCCGTCAGTACCAGTTGCATGATTTTCATCGCTTGAATCCCCAGCAGAATGCGAATAACCAGTTCCGGAATCGATACTGGTAAATAATCTGGTATTACCGGTGTGCGTCGGTTCAGTACCAGGACACGCATCTGATGTCACCGTGTCTACCTCGGAATTCAACATTCCCGAGCCAACGGTTTCATTTGGTTTGGGGGTGTGTTTATGGTACCCTAAGCCTTTCGGCTTACCATTGGTACCGGAAGATATACCGGGTTTTATATTAAGAGCTGCCTTAGCATTCATGCTTTTGACAGTAGACTTTGATTTTCCGGAACCAGAGGCGGTACCGGGAAATCGGGAATGCTGACGTGGCTGCTCATAATTGAGAGCCGGAAAATCAGATTCCGTAAATATCGGCTCTGCCGAATAATCATTAGCTGGAACAAATTGACAGCCATGAGAATCCCAGCCCACAGTGTTACGTACACTGTCAGCATAGGAATGTCCCGGTATAATCCCATATTCCATATTCTGGGTATAAAACCCGGAATCCAATGGGATGTTAGTGCCGGTACCGTGCAGTGTGGAGGAAGATGATACGTCTCCAACACCACCGATAAAGCCGGTTGGCTGAGGCACTAAGGAGGTTAATCCAGAGGCGAAACTCCCCTGTGCAGCTTTAGCTGACTTATCAGTGGACATTTTAGCCAGCTTCGTATCCTGTTTGGATAGCGAAGCTTCAGAAATACTCACATGAATTACCTTTGTGCCAGGGATAGACCCTGGGCTTACAGAAACTTTGGAATTCCGTTTCTGAGAAGCAGATTCATTCTGCGACAGACCGACCATTTTCGGAGTCTTGGAAGGCTTTGAAGACGAAGACGACTTTCTTGTATCGGTCGAGGAATTGCCCTCTAAATCAGCTTTTCTCGGCTTGGTCATGCTGATAATGAAGTAATTTCAAAGAAGTAACAAATGTACAAAACAAAACAAAGAGGCTCAGAAAATTTGTCAAATTACAAATTTAACAAAATGATAATACTTCAACAGAAGAAAGCTATAAAAAGCTATAAATATGAATGGAAAATAAAGAGGAAAGCTGTTAAAAGCTTAAATCCTACTTGCTGAATAATTCCCAAAACCAATCTAGTAAACGAAGGAAAAGCACACGACTTGTCCCTTCAACAATCCAGATTGAAATGATGAGTTGGCAAGCACGGGATTTTCGTACGTTGATATCGGTGCAAGGCATTACCTTACACTCGATATTATCCGGTAGCATTTGGACAGTCTATGTCCAAAAGTTTCTTTTGGGCTCAAATCTGGATAATTCCCGAAAGTAGCACTTTCAGGCTATATAGTGGTTTCTAGGTGATGTATTACTGACATTAAAACACTGATATTTATCAGCCCTAAAAGTATCAGGTAGATGACTAGAATCCGCTAATTCATCCAACACATGCTTTGTCGAATGTGGGTCTTCCTTTTTCCATAGACATAATTGGCCAGACTTCACAATTGCACAAAATTTCTCATAAAAGTGGCTTATCTTGTTTCTGGGAAAGGTGAACCTTAGATTTTCTACTTTTACAGCCTTCATCTACTTCTTAAATTCCAAACTTCAAACTTGGTTACCGCCCCTGAGTCTCTTCAAACCACTTATCACCCCTACTAACACTTTGTAAAATGGATTTCAGTTATCCCACTATGGCATGTACTGTACCAGCAGACAACAAAACACAAACTATTCGCCAAAAGTGCTTCCATTGTCGTGAATTTGAGTTTTCTCTTTTATCTTACATCATAAGAATTATACTACAAAATGCTTTCACCTCTGCAATCAAGTAAAAACTTTTCAAATTCCTTTTGCAATGGCGTTTTCTTTTTCTTCTTAGCATATCACGAACTATCTATAAGCATGATAAGGATAGCGTCTCTATAAAGTAATTATCCTCGTCTATTTTTGTTGGTTGTGTGTTCCACAGGTCTAAGAGACCTGAAAACAGCATCAAAGGCATACATGTACAAGCAATGAAAAACACAAGTGAACCTCTCGCCGGTACAAAATTCTATCGAAAGAACAAATAACATCGGTGAAATATTTTTGCTCAAACCAGTTCAATTCTAAGCTTTTAAAATCAGGTTTGTAACCCTGTGTAGACGGATAGAGAAGAATACTCTTTTCTCCTAGAACTTTCCACTTGTAACAAATGACCAAAAGAGACGCTACCACAACGGGGCTGGTTTTACAGCAGGGACAACAATGGAAAGGTGAAAGTAACCGATGATCAGTAAATCGCACAATCAGAAATGATTTCCCACTCCAAAAACAAGGTTGAAAAAACTAAATTGACAATCAGGTTCTTATACAAAAAGTGGGCCGAATGAGCACCCCATCTTCATCTTCATCTTCCAAGAAAGTACTGGACCCAAGCATGAGCATAGTCGCACTGTGAAAAACTATGTACATGTGTGAAGGAAGGCTCTTTGTACAGATCCACAGCTATTTCCCGATAGGCGGCCACTCTAACTAGGCGGCTACCCGAACTTTACAACCTTTGAATTTGATTCCAATAGAATCTAATCAGAGGAAAGATAAGGCAAAACGGTGGGAAAATATAGGTATTGATCTCCTTGGAAATATCTTATGAAAATATATTCACACCCGCTACCGATTTCGTGGGGGAAAATTGAGGAACGCCATTCATCGCTTGTTCCCATTCTATCCATCATAGCATTTGATTATATTGCCATTAAATCTGCTGAATGTGGACCAGACCAATTCCCAACCACTAACCATTTATCTCTAGCCAAGGTTGCGTCCTTACATGACAGGAGTCTAGCTAGACACTTCATCTGCAGGGTTATCTCCAGAATGAATATACCGGATAGTCAAGTTAATGTTCCTCACAAAAAAGGTCAACATAAACAGCCCTTTTAAAGCATAATTCAGTGTGAGATCCCATACTTTAACAACAAATAATTATTCACAGCATGCCAACCCTATGACCCGTAACTAACTCATGAATGACCAAGACTAGGAAATGATTCAGAACTCTTGTCATCTAAATAATCCCCAAGTTCTAAGTTCCTGTCTAACTGCATTAGATATGCTCCCTAACGAAGGGTGGAAATCTGTTCCTAGAACTCTCCACAAATACTTCTTATCTCTGCAAGTTGCAAGACCCTTCCAATTCTCAATAAATTTGCCAAACAACAGTTCATTTTAAGTTCTTCATACTACCGTTTTAGAAGCAATACTTATGGCTCTGTTCACCTCCCTTGAAAATAGTCAGCATTGCAAGAAACAAAGAGCAGTGTTTTCCAGAATACCGTTGCAATGTTTTCAAAAATACAGTCTTGCTAGTCAGAATACTGTCTCTAAGTTGTTCTATAAAATGAAATTTGCGTTTCTTTTCCTCCAGTAACACAAACTTTTTTTTTTTTTTAAGAAGTACAGAACATGTTCAACATTTTCAGACACTGGGTAAGTTGAAAGATGATCTTATACAGATTCAAAGATAACCTAGTCGGACTAGCACATGACATACAATACATGCCCATAAATTTTGAAAGAAGCCAAAATTCCTGACCAGGCCTGAGATATTTTAGACATTTCCGCCATTCATTAAGTACATCAGACAAGGAACACAAATCTCTCTACAATAACTTATTGGTACTACTGTAGCCCTATAGAAAGTAGCTTTAAAATTCAAAACTGATTATGTTAAACACCATAAACCAACCTGCAAACTGAATACCAGAATATTTCATAGAATCTTTACCAAGAATGTGGTTCTAGTCCGATTTATCTTCGAGAGAAACCTTAATAACGTACCTACATGTATCTACTGAATTTTATACCATAACTTTTGCAAGTCTCTAAATGTTAAATTATCAAATTCAACATTGTTCATTGAGAAACTTCATCACGGTCTGCAGAGATCATGTGAGTGGGAGGCTGGGTTGTCTCTCCGTGTGAATTGACCCAATGTTCTTCTGTAACTTGCACTATCACACTTGGGTCAAAATCCAAACCTCTTTCCAAAGAGGAGATATCTGGACAAAAATTCTCTTTTTTTTTTTTTTTTTTTTGTACAATTATATATTCGATGTGTCCTGAAAAGGACATAGAAGGAAAATACCACAGAGAGACACCCAGTCCCCACCCACGTGAATAAATCCACTGGGAGATTAGATCTCCTGGGTAAGGACAAAGGTATCAAGCTGCAAACAAATACATATGAAAAGCAAAATGTGCTCTAGCTTTCAATTATATTACTTATTTTATAAAGGAAATCCTACGTAAAATTAGATCAAGCAACGTAAAGACCAGAAAATACCCACATATAAATTGATACCCCATGTAAGATATACCCTTAAAATGACGATACATGTACCACCAAATATCGGCTATATCAAAACATGTGCTTCTTATTGTACAGCATTAACCAACCTCAAAAAGCAAAAGTGAGAATTATCAACATGAAAAATATTCACTAAGACACCAAAAACTTTGTTTAAGGCAATCCATTAACTATCAGTTGGAATTGAGGGACTTGATATGACTAACCATGGCTGCATCTATTGGAGGAAAACCCATATTCAGCATAGCATAACCTGATTGAACTTGGTCCTGATTTATAAACATTCACTTTATCCTTACTTTTATTTTTTTTCAGTTTTATACTTCTAGACTTAGCCCAGTCAGCTATAACGGATTTTTTTATCCTTCTGGGAACAATATAATTTGATAATCCTCATACTTTACATAGACTTTCAAATCAGTGTCCAATTTTATAGTTTTGTTCCATTGGAGATTTCCACTCAATATCCAAGGCCCTTACAGTAGTTACTATACACCTTCCACCTAGAATCTTCTCATGGTCTATTACTGTGTCGCTGTATCAGAAGTAGCCCCACCAGCCTCAACAGAAGGTGACTCTGTATCTAAACAGAAGATCAATGAAATCAAGTCTATATTCAGACCATTGACAGAAAACAATAGCATTAAATTAACGTAATACTTGCTACCAAGATTGTTTTCCTCCCTATTACTGAATAAGATCTTTTCCAAAAGGTCTCAACCCATGAGAAAATATTAACGTTTTCATTAAAATCTGACATTACAAGTCTGTAACAAATTCCAAACGTACAAAATAACTTTAAAAGTGACGCTCTGTTGTCCCACCAACACATATGTTTCCTCCGCTTGATGGGACTTAACGTTAGAAAATCATGGCATCGCAACACTATTCTAAAATATAACCAATTCAGGAAACAGTTTTACCTGAAGTAGACCGGTAGAATTAGGCGCCACCATAAATTGCAGAGGTTGGTCTTTTGGAGCACCCACATGCACTATAACATGATCCATCTGTTGTCGTCAGAATGCGCACACCTTCAATATTATTTTCCCTCGCTGTGCATGGGATGACATCATTGACTGGTTCCCCTATTTAGACAATAGATAGTTATCAACCATGTCAATACAACATATCGAGGTAATTACAAAATTGTGATAATATAAGAATCGAGTCAGACTCTATGGATCTACGTGTACCTTACTGGAGACGTCAATCTAGACATCTGTGCACCCCTGTACTACTTTTTTTTTTTTTTTTTTACATCACATCATTTGTTTGTTTGAATAAGGTTTAACGTCCCGATCCCAGTCAGCAAATTTACGTCATAATGGGACGGAGTCACCGCATTACTCTGGAGGGTTAATGTATCTTTACAAAGACATGTAACACTGTATAAGGATTGAACCAAGAACCTCTCGATTCGAGGCCTGTTGCTCTACCTAATACGCCGTCCCGTGCTCCCTTCAGCCGCTCACTAGCTCTCAAATTAAAATACGTTGGTTTATTAAACATTGCCTGTTCACAACATAGTCAAATACTATTTACCTGATAGTCTCTCAAATTCCATCCTCAACTCGGATGTTCAAGCGGATATTCAATTTGTCAGCCTCTCGAGCTCTAATCCATCCTCGACAGCCGCCTTTGTTTTGGTGATCAGATTCTTCCCCATTAGAGAGTATCTTGGTTTCAACACCTTAGCCACACCCAACACAGTTTCACTAGAAAGGATTAGAAAGGCTTTTTAAACAACCAGCACATTTTTTATTGAAACCGTCATAACACAGATCTACTTTCACTTTGTATTCCTCGAAAATGCTCTCTACAGCGTCCGCGCTTCAAACCATGTACAATAGTTCAATGATTTACATGTGTCACGAGAAACATGAATCAACACGGTGTAAACAAAGCTAGCACCTGTGTCACGTGCGCTGTGTAACAAAACTGAACACTCCCAATACTCAATACAACTGACTCGTTACACATCAACCAGAGGTCATTTTATGTACACAATATGCATTGAATATACATGTGCGGCATATCCAGCCAGACATAACAGCAAAATGGCTTCGGCATACAACTTAAAAATGCCAACGCCACAAAACGCTACACAAAGAAAAACTAAAATATCAAAACAAAAGTACCAAACTGAGAGCATACTTTACATAAAAAGGCTCCCGGTTTTTGTTCGACCTAGCCAACGCAATTTAGCCACTACGAACACCAATTTTGTTTTAATTTTAAATGAAACCACAGTTCTCAGTCGTACCTCCTGACTGTACCGAAATCTTTGACCATCTTTGTTTGGCCCATCCAACATGTCCAACACAATTTTAATCACAA
This sequence comes from Rugalucina vietnamica, assembly GCA_964017185.1. Taxonomy (NCBI): domain Eukaryota; kingdom Metazoa; phylum Mollusca; class Bivalvia; order Lucinida; family Lucinidae; genus Rugalucina; species Rugalucina vietnamica. The sequence goes on along the minus strand of OZ024883.1, from coordinate 32,078,008 downwards.
CGAACACATAGCTCGTCAACAAACACCAAGTTCGTTTTAAAGTGAAATGAAAATACAGTCTCTGACTGCAATCAAAAATGAAACTCTTCAAACTCGTGTTCGACCTATCGAACACAGTTTCAACCACAACAAACACAAACTGACAAAGTTCGTTTTTTATAAAATACAGTCTACGGCCGTACCTCCTGACTGCACACAAAAATGAAACTCTTCAAACTCGTGTTCAACCTATCGAACACAGTTTCAACCACAACGAACACAAACTGACAAAGTTCGTTTTTATAAATTTAAATAAAATACAGTCTCCGGCCGAACCTCCTGACTGCACACAAAAATGAAACTCTTCAAACTCGTGTTCGACCTATCGAACTCAGTTTGAACCACAACGAACACAAACTTTTTTTTTTTTTTTTTTTTTTTTTTTTTTTTTTTTTTTTTTTTTTTTTTTTAATTTAAATACAGTCTCCGGCCGAACCTCCTGACTGCACACAAAAATAAAACTCTACAAACTCGTGTTCGACCTATCGAACACAGTTTCAACCACAACGAACACAAACTGACAAAGTTCGTTTTTATAAATTTAAATAAAAATACAGTCTCCGGCCGTACCTCCTGACTGTACACCAAAATGATACGCTTAAAATCCAAATAAGCGTAACACAAATGAACAAAATTCAAATTTCATAAACTTACATTTGCCCGGCCACGTGGCCACACAGGTATTTTATTAAAGTTGACAAGCTACGATCTGTACTGGTCAGTGGTTGCGACTAGACTGAATGGACAAACCACGTCACATCTCGCGAGATTCACTTGAGATAGCATTTGTGTAGAAACCCTTGTGGTGTAGATCTTTTGCCAAGTCATGTCCAGTAATATTGTCATAGAGGCACACGTTTGACACCTTAGGGGTATTACCTGTTATAATGACACCATTCATTGATAAGTTTTATTGCTCATGTACAGTAAGTTGCTAATCCCCTGTAAATCACATTGTTGATGAAATAGTTGAAGCATAAAACGAAGAGAATAGAAAAGAAATGAGCCTGCACATGAGAAAACCAACAAACAATATATCCGAACCGGTCCGACAAAAACCAACCTGTACAGTCACATAAACAGACTAGAAGCATAATTAGAAGTTTTGTACTATCCATGTAGCGAAAACAAAAAGGCTCTGAACACCTGCGCTGATCTGCGCCTTTGTTTTCGCTTATGCAGATTGTTAGTTTTCTGATGTGGCGGCTCAAATTTTAATGTCACAGTCAACAAATTTTCATAAATTTTGGGACGAATTCCGACATTGCAAACATTTTGTTTGACCAATTTACGCAATTTTATATCTTTTAAGGCTTGTGTCTGTATTACCCTGTTTGTGTCAAAAATGTATACTTGCACCAGGAAAAAATAAACATTAAATGTTTGCCCCGTATACCCCACTTTTATAGCAAAACTTGGGTATACAGGGGTTTACTTTTTTTTTCTCCAAAACAGATTGCTGGTACTCTTTAGAACCGCCTCGGCGAGACGGTTCTCACGTGTACCCACAATTTGTGCGTTAAGTCTTTTGACAGTATGCTCCATGGTGAGAAATGTGATCTTGACTAATTAACTTTAAACGAACTGGTTTTGATTCCAGAAATTAATATTTAAATGATGCTAAAACATTAAGTGCATTATATAACTTATTGACAGAGAAGCCATAAATTGGCATGTCCTTATAAGTATTACCTGTTAAATTAACAGGTGTCAAATGTGTGGTCAGCAATGAGTTATTATTGGACACGACAAGCAATAAAAAGTTTCTTCACTTGCAATCATGTATATTAGAATGGGAAACAAAATTTTTCACATCAAAGCCCAACTTCATATATTTTGCGGAAACAATAACTAAAGAAAAAGAGAGGCAAAGATGCTAAATATTTTGATTTGAACATTGAATGTACATAGAAAGAACAAACAAATGGATGAATACGAAAGCAAGAATGAACGAATGAATGAATGAATGTTTCAATTTTGCTATTGACTGTCAAATTTGTATCTTCTTTTGAATGACAGCATGACTGAAAGCAAGAAAGAAGAGATAGAGGAAATTTACTTTTTTGAGATGAATACCAAATATATTTCATCGAGTGAGTTGAAAACATCAAATTTTCACGAGTGCGTAGCACGAGTGAAAATTTAGATGTTTTCAAATCACGAGATGTGTGAGATAACTGTACCTGTCAATCATTATGACGTCATTACTTTTCATTGGAAATCCTCCGCAAACCCGCGGTGGAATTATACAGGTAACGGGAGGATCCTCCGCGGATCCGCCGCAATCCGCGGTGGAATTAAAATATTCCGCGGTGGGATCATAAGCGGACAGGTGAGCGGGATTGCGGGGGGCTCAGAGAAATTGTCCGCGGGGGTGGGCGGGCTGGTGAAAATCCCCCTGGACTGTACTGTACCTGTCTGAAACCAAAATTTGATATGTGTTCCAGGTCTCAGTCAGCCTCCAGTCCCTGACATCAGGAAAACATGTCCGTGAAGACGCGTTCACGCTGCCGATCAGATCAACCCGATCAAACCCGATCATGCGGTTGGGGTTGATCGAGCTTGATCGGCGGGATTGGTCTGGATGGTCGTCTTTGGTCATGGTCGTCTTTGGTCGGCATCACTAGGGCTTCCTTCCCGATAATTTTTGACATGTCAAAAATATTCGAGTAGAGATCGTGTAGCAAACCGCTCGGGAAGCAATCGAGAATCAGTCGAGTAGGGGTCGGGTCGGACGAGTAGTGATCGTGTAGAGATCTACCTAGATCGGGATTGAAATATTTGCCGAAATATTTGCCGACCAGGATACGATCAGCCCGACCTAAGTTCGACCACTACCCGATGCTTACTCGATCAACACGATTCCTACTCGAGCCGAGGTCCAGATCAAGCCGATCTCCATACGACCGTACTCGATCGCTCCCAGATCCATACCCGATCCCATCCGATCTCACTCGATCTCTACCCGATCGTACACGATCAATTCTCGAGCGTACCCGATCGCTACTCGAGTGGGCCCGATAGCTACCCGACTTTGCACAGGCGCAATGAGCTTCAATACGTTCCTTCAAAAATTGTCGCTCGGTACTTGAAGACAGAAGTAGAAACAAGTAAAAAAGGCGAGCCTTGCCGTTGCTGCTATGTTAGCAGCTACGGCTTCGCCAGGACCCAGCCCACAGAAGGCTAAAAAGGGGAAACAGCGGTCAGCACCAACGCCAGTTGAAGTCGATGACTCTCCTGCTAGACCTTCTTTATATCTTCTTCGCTGCACAAATCACAACACTGACGTATGTAGGTCAAGGTTTCAATGTCAAAATGGTTGTGCTGCGATCGAGTAGAGATCGAGAAGCGATCGAGTAGCGATCGAGTAATAGTCTAGTTTGTCTGTAATTGTTCGTGTAAGAATCGAGTAATTATCCTGGTGTTCGTGAACAGATCGTGAAGGGCTCCTGCTGAGATCGGTTTGCTCGAGCAGTGATCGGGTTGTCAGCCGTGTTGAAGTCGTGTAGGAGCGGCTATCGGGTATGATCATGTAGCGCTCGAGTAAAAGTCGTGCTCAGGCCATTTATCGAGCTCGGTCAGGAACTTTTGACAATCGGGACGATCGAGTTGATCTGATCGGCAGTGTGAACCCAACTAAAATAAATACCCCCGTATACCCCACTTTTATATTTAATGTAGTAAAACTGGGATATGCAGGAGCATACCTATTTTTCTTATTTTTGCTCCAAAACATAGATTGTGGGTACTCATTAGAACCGCCTCACCACAATCAAAGTTTTGAGCGAAAAGAAGAAAAATATCAAACACTTTCTACTGAAAATTTTCATTTCTTATAACTATCGTTATGCTTTCGGGTACTTCAAGCAGGTGGCCTTAAAACCTTTTTTTTGATAAATGGCAGCTATATCAATTTAATCGTCGGCGGATATGGCCGAACATAGGTTGGGCCGGACCACAATTTTAAAATTTTCGACCCAATTTTATACTTAACGACACTTCCAACGCTACCGATAGAGTTTTTGCTATAATTTCAAAACTACTCAAGATATTGAAATGAAAACTGCAAGGACGATAGAAAGATTCATGAGACGTGTACTGGAGGCAAATTAATACCAGCAGACTTTTATAAAGAAACGCCCCGGGCGTTTGCACACACCACATCTCATTTTCAAAAGTCACAAAACCATGTATAGTGAACAAAGATCGTTACAACAAGTCCTTCGCATTTCTTCTCGTTTTGTACATGGAGGGAAGAACATTTCTCAGAAAAACAAACCATATGCACGGACTCACTGGGGTATGCGTCTGATGCACGACGGTGCGACGACCCTTACAACACGCAAGACTGTAAACCTTAGAACTGTGAGCAAATAGAGTTAATGTTTTAGCCATCCAAATCACCGACCTCAAATAAATAAACCATATCTAACACATATCTGGGTCGTTCTCAGCTGTGTAGAAAGGAGACGGCACCTTGCTAATGTTAGACTGTTTAAACAATTTGCAAGGGATGGGTGGAAGGATATAGCGCAGCGCACTTGTATGCGGTACGTGGTTTCGATGTGGCTAGCTGTCAATCGAGTAAATGGCGGCCTAACTAGGTAATATGATTGGATCTGATGAATATTTTGCTGTGAAAGATTAGCTTAAACTTTTTTCTTTTTTTTTCATGAATAAAAGGTACAAAAAGAAATATAGTATGGCAATAAATTGTAGGTTTATTGCTGCAATGTTTTGTTTAATCCCTCAAGTTTTATGACTTTTAGAAAATGAGGTGTGGTTTGTCTAAACGCTCGGGATGTTTTCTGACATGATTTAGCCTTCAGTACACGCCCCATGAATTTTTCTATCGTCCCTGCAATTTTCATTTCAATATCTTGAGTGGTTTCTAAATTATTGCAAAAACTCTATCGGTAGCGTTGGAAGTGTCGTTAAGTATATTTCATGTGGCTACCCGAAACCATTAATAACTGAAGACATGCGTCATCGGTTTTATTAGGTACGTCAGCCGAAGGTGTGAACTGCACTCGTTATAAAAACATACTTTCCAGTAGTTACAACTTGGTTAACGTGGATTGATATATTTACTAAGTCCCTAAACCCCCTAAACTTTGAACATGTTGTTCTCAGTCGTGGGGTACAGATCATTCGTGATATTACATCTCCTGAAAGGGCTATGAATGACAAACGTTATCCTAGTAATATAACCAGAATTTGTATTTGCATTTTCGTGCATGTTGGTTGTTTCAAATTTCTTTTAGTCAGAAACTTCATGGCATGATCTAAGACCAGAGGACCATTGGTCCTGAGAACGCTCACCTGAAGCCTGATATTGGAGTATTAAGTCATAATGAAATGACCTTGACCTTGAATACTCACACACCTTTATTGACTTCATAAGTTGTCTGCATCTGCAAAGTTTCAGGTCTCAGGCTGCAATAGTTTCCAAACCCAGTGATTTCTGAGAAAACCATAATTTTAATTTTGATATTTAAATGACCTTGGGCCAAGGTCAAGACATGACCTTGGCCTTCATTAATTACTTACCTTCATTGACTCCATTAGTTGTCTGCATCTAGCAACTTTCAGGTCTCAGGCTTCAACAGTTTGTTTTCGCCTTTTCCCATGTGAAAGCCTATGTTTCCAAACTTGACCTTGCCGTAAAATAGGTCAAGGTCATCATAGGGTCATCATTTCAACAAACTATGATGGGCTGGAGTCCCAAATGCTACATACCAAGTTTCATGAAAATTGGCCTGCCGGTTCTGGAGAAGAAGAGTTTTGAAAGGTTTTTACCATATATGGGCGTGGCGGCCATCTTGGTCATGTGACCTGGATTTCGCGATCAAACTTTCGTCTCCCCTACCCATGGATGCTCCACATAAAATTTCACTTTGATTGGATGCGCAGTTTCAGAGACGAAGATCTTTGAAAACTGTATATGGACAACAGACTGGCCAAGGTCAAGAGATGACCTTGACCTATATTAATCACATACCTTCATCTACTCCATTAGTTGTTTGCATCTACCACTTTTCAGGCCTCAGGCTGCAATAGTTTTCAAAAAATCCATAGTTTTCACTTTTTCCTATGTAAAAGCCTATGTTTCCAAATTTGACATTGCCGTAAAATAGGTCAAGGTCATCCAAGGGTCATCATTTTATCAAACTATGATGGGCTGAGGTCCTCAATGCTACATACCAAGTTTCGTGGAAATCGGCCATCCGGTTCTGGAGAAGAAGATTTTTGAGTGGTTTTTACCATATATGGGCCTGGCGGCCATCTTGGTCATGTGACCTGGATTTGGCGATCAAACTTTCGTCTCCCCTACCCATGGATGCTCCACATAAAATTTCACTTTGATTGGCCAAGCAGTTTCAGAGAAGCAGATCTTTGAAAAGTGTGTATGGACAACAGACTGGCCAAGGTCAAGAGATGACCTTGACCTATATTAATCACATACCTTCATCTACTCCATCAGTTGTTTGCATCTACCACTTTTCAGGCCCCAGGCTGCAATAGTTTTCAAAAAATCCATAGTTTTCACTTTTACCCATGTAAAAGCCTATGTTTCCAAATTTGACCTAGCTGTAAAATAGGTCAAGGTCATCCAAGGGTCATCATTTTATCAAACTATGATGGGCTGAAGTCCCCAATGCTACATACCAAGTTTCGTGGAAATCGGCCCACCGGTTCTGGAGAAGAAGATTTTTGAAGGGTTTTTACCATATATGGGCGTGGCGGCCATCTTGGTCATGTGACCTGGATTTCGCGATCAAACTTGAAATGCCACTACCCAAGGAGGCTCCACATAAAATTTCAACTAGATCGGCCAAGTGGTTTCAGAGAAGAAGATCTTTGAAATTGTGGACGACGGACGGACGGACGACGGACGACGGACGGACGGACGGACGGACGGACGCCGGATCATGGCCATCCTATAAGCTCACCTTGTGAGCCTTCGGCTCAGGTGAGCTAAAAAAGCAAATGAGAAGGTGCATGTACAAGTAGGCAATGATCAGGAAAAGACACAATCAGAATAATACTCCAACTCCCAAAACCGAGGTTACGATATGTTTTCAGTATATTTATCTGACTATCGTTGCCGGTTTAATAAGGGTCACTGATGAGGGTTCAGTACCCGATATTGCGCAATATGACCCATACTACCGCCCTTTTAACGTTTCACTGCTTCCAGAGGATCAACCTTTTATATTCTGTATCTAAGTATATACCTAATCTCCGACCTCGAATTTTGGCATGGGAATTTCTGATTGCACCTTTTCCTGATCGTTGCCTACTTGTACTTCTCATCCATTCCTAAGATTTACCTTAAGGTTCCTCAACACTTTTCAGACCGTTTTGACATTCGTTTTACATCTAAACTACGAGTCATTTTCGATTCTTCTTTGGTAGGGATGCATAGGCATGGGTGGTGTGTATATATGAATGCCTAAACACTTGGCATAGATACTGACAGATTCAATGAAATAAAATAGGAAAATAAAATTCATATTTAATTCGATATAGCCCGAGTAATATTCCGAATATATACACATTTTGAACATATCCAAAATCTTACACAAAGATTACCAATGTCTATGAAAACCAATCTTTCACTTGCGCAAAGGTATCAATCAAGATGTCCAGATTTGTCTCTGCCAAAGAATGACCACCAAAACATCCACACTGCCCTCCTTGATTAATGTTGCATTTGTGACGGGGTAGCCTCCCTTGGAAATATGCAAATTTCAAACTCAAGACTTTGTGAATCGAGTAAGTGTTGGGTATATAGCGCAGTAAACCACCCTTGGTGGATGAGCATGCTTTTCCATGTGGCTTGGCTCGGCGGTTCGTTACATTTGGTGGCAACGGTGGGATAATGACAACTGCCTGACCGGGGTTGCCTTACCCATGTAGTCCCCAGGCCAAGACTCGGGACGAGTCTTTTCGCAGGGGGAAATAATGTGACGGGATAGCCTCCCTTGGAAATATGCAAATTTCAAACTCGAGACTTTGTGAATCGAGTAAGTGTTGGGTATATAGCGCAGTAAACCACCTATGGTGGATGAGCATGCTTTTCCACCGACGGGGTTTGCTGTGGCTTGGCTCGGCTGTTCGTTACACATTGTTTATTGTCTCTGTCAAAGAAAGACCACTAAAACATCCACACTGAATAATTCTGTATTGTCATAAAGTCAATTCACTGACTACATGTAGTTCCAAAGTACCACTACTTCAGGTGTTTAGCATGATATCTAATATGGTCCTCAATAAAAGTTGCTATGAAGAAATAGCTATGATCATATCCCTGAAAATAAACATAAAATAAAATATGAAGTAATTTCTTTGCTTGTTTGCTTTGTGGTTTAACATCCCAGTCAACAATTTTTCAGCCACACAGGGGACAGAGCAACTGTTACTTGGGTATTAGCCAGTACTTCAGGGAATAAATGTGTCTTGTGCAAGGATACGTAGCGCCTCAGTGAGTTTTGAACCCACAATCAGTTTGATTCATTTGAAAGTCATCCCTTTTCTCATTAGTCACTGTTCTCAGTTTTATTTTTATTTGCTATTACTGCAGCAGGTGTTGTGCCATGTCGCGGCCCTAAAAAGTCTCCCCGTACATCATCCATAGTGCAGATTATATTTCCTTTTGGTCCTTTAAGATCAGCGAGACTCTGATGAGAAATAAGAAATTCATTATCGGTTTAGATTCATTTTCTAACCAATGTTTTTTTTTTATTTGGCCTTGTTGGATAATTCTATTCTTTATCTCGACTATCCCTTGAAAGTTGCAAAATTACAGTATTTCCCTTTGGTTCTATAGGGTCACTGAAGAGGCTTAAGTAGCCGAAACCAAGGTATGGCCCACCCCTTTCTCATTAATATGCTCACTGCTCTTAAAGGATCTCAGTTTTATTTCTAATCCTCACTGGTCAATTTTTTTTCTTATTAAATCAATAACTTCCCTTTTTATTGTTATCAAAACATTTAATTTTCACACATGGAGGCACATACAGCAGTAACTGGTGGATAAACTTGAGTAATCTGGGAAGAACGCCTGAAACACCCACAAGCAGAACTTAGTTGGTCCCACATGTGAGCCCTAAAAGTACTAATCAACAAGCTTGTCCAATTGGCCACTGGTGTCACCTATGGTGTGTATGCATTACGAAAATACGCCCATGTATTTTTTCCAGATTGTTGGTACACGTAAGAACTGCATCGGTCGCCGAGGCAGTTCTTACGAATTACCCACAATCTATGTTTTAGAGCAAAAAGAAAAAGAAAAAAATATATAGGTATGACCCTGCATACCCTAGTTTTACTATAAAAAAGAGGGGAATAAAGGGATATATATTACACGGAAATGTTATCCTGGGGCCAGTTGTTCAAATTTAACGATGTCGTTAGTCAAAGATCTGTTAAAATTTTAAACATGAATATTACATATACACTGTTTTTTTTTTTTTTGTTGAAAAAAATGCGAGAATCCTTTGCATTATTCTCTCATTTTAATGATAAAAAATAACTGTGTATTTGCTTATGTAGTCGACGTTCACTAAATGAGTCTTAACAATGGAGCTAAGCTTACTAAGTTTTGAACAACTGGCCCCTGATGTACGTATTAAACGCTTTACCTCTTGTAATCTGAACTGGATTTGTTGTTTACTACTAGCACAAGCAGATACAAAATTGTCTGGCAACAGATGTCCTTCTAAGTAGAAATGGTCAGATTTACCCTGGAAAAATGTTCAGTCATTAGAAAACTGTTTGTGCAGTGATTGACAATAGATTTATGTGTTGTTTACTACAAGAGTGTCTGGAAATAGTTGTGTTCTACAAAGAAATTGTCCGATTTACCCTGGAAAAAAATCAAAAACATTCTGTCGTAAGAAAAATGTTTTTATCAATCTAAAATACAGTAATTAGTTATAGATTTATTTGTTGTTTACTATCAGCACAAATAGATACAAGATTTTCTGGCAACAGATGTCCTTCTTAGTAGAAATTGTCAGATTTAACCTGAAAAAAAAAAAAAATACAAAAAAAAAAAAAAAAAAAGAATTCAGTCATAAGAAAACTGCTTTTACAGTAATTGGCGATAGATTTATTTGTTGTTTACTACAAGAGTGTCTGGTAATAGTTGTATTCTACAAAGAAATTGTCAGATTTACTTTTGAAAAAAAAATCAAAAACATTCATTCATAAGAAATATGCTTTTATTAATCTATGATAGAGTAATTGGTATAAGATTTATTTGTTGTTTACTACAAGCAAATACAAAATTGTCTGGCAATAGTTTTCCTTCTACAATGAAATTCTCAGATTTACCCTGGAAAAATTAAACAAAAATTCAGTCATACAGTAATTAGTCATAGATTTGCTTGTTGTTTACTACTAGCAAAGACAGATAAAAATTGTCTGGCAACAGATGTCTTTCTAAGTAGATATGGTCAGACATACCCTGGAATATATATATATATATATATATAGTATTATATATATATATATATATATAGTATGAGATTTGGGTAATATACATCAAACAGACAAACCTGTCGGTAGCACCGGATCCATAAATGGATGCTTGAATGATATGCTTTAAGTATATGTGGAGATTTATTTATATATGTATATATAAACATTCAGTCATACGAAAACTGCTTTTAGAGTAATTGGCAATAGAATTATATGTTGTTTACTACATGTCATAGCACAGGCAACTACAAGAGTGTTTGGTAATAGTTGTCTTCATAGAAATTGTCAGATTTACCCTGGAAAAAAATTAAAAAAAAAAAGCATTAAGTCATAAGAAAAATGTTTTTAAAGTAATTGGCAATAGATTTGTTTGTTGTTTATTACATTTAATAGCACAGGCAAATACAAGAGTGTCTGGTAATAGTTGTCTTCTACATAGAAATTGTCAGATTTACCCTGGAAAAATGGTGAGTCATAAGAAAACTGCTTTTATCAATCTAAAAGCAGTAATTGTTAAAGATTTATTTGTCATTTACTACTAGCAGATACAAGATTGTCTGGCAATCCTAGTAGTTCTTATCTCAGATTTACCCTGGACAAAATTAAACAATTATTCAGTCATAAGAAATCTAAAATACAGTTATTAGTCATAGATATGCGTGTTGTTCGTTACTAGCACAAGTAAATACAAAACTGCCTGGCAACAGATGTCCTTCTGAGTAGAAATTGTCAGAATTACCCTGGAAAAAATCAAACATTTTCAGTCGTAAGAAACCTGCTTTTACAGTAATTGGCGATAGATTTATTTGTTGTTAACTACATGTAATAGCACAGGCAAATACACGAGTGTCTGGAAATAAATGTTTTCTACATAGAAATTGTCAGATTTACCCTGGAAAAAAATATAAAGTAATAAAAAATGTTATTACAGTAATTGGCAAAAGATTTATTTGTTGTTAACTACATGTAATAGCACAGGCAAATACACGAGTGTCTGGAAATAGCATAGAAAATGTCAGATTTACCCTGGATTTACGACATGTACTAGCACAGGCAAATACACGAGTGTCTGGTAATAGTTGTTTTCTACATAGAAATTGTCAGAGTTACCCTTGAAAAAATGTTCAGTCATAAGAAAACTGCTTTTATCAATCTAAAATACAGTAAATGGTAATAGTTGTTTTCTACATAGAAATTGTCAGAGTTACCCTGTAAAAATGTTTAGTCAAAAGAAAACTGCTTTTATCAATCTAAGATACAGTAATTGGTAATAGATTTTTTGTTGTTTACTACTAGCACAAGCAGATATAAGGCTGTCTGGTAACAGATGGCCCTCTTTGTAGATATTATCAGATTCAACCTGGACAAAAGTTTAAACAAAAAAATCAGTTATGAGAAAAATGTTTCTTTTTAAATACTGCTACGAAAATTTTTCATAGATTCTCTTAACCATGATAACCAAGCTGATGTTATCGAGGCTTTTAATTCGACTTCCAGGTACCTCAATGACCTTTTGAACATTGACGACCCATATTTTGAAGGTATGGTCAATCAAATTTATCCACCTGAACTACAGTTGAACAAAGCCAATATCTCACATACCGAATTCCCTTTTTTTTTTTAGATTTACATATTTCTGTTGCAAATGGATTTGTTTCTTCTAAAATTTAGGCGTATAAAAGTTAGCTGTTTTTCCGCCGAAAAACATGCCGAAAAAATCAGGGTCGGTAGTTAGGCAAATCTTTTTATTTTCTGTCAAACTGGCGATAAAATTGCAGGGTCGGCAAAAAAATCAGGGTCGATCGGTTTAGCGGAAACACAGCTATTTTTTTTTTTTTTTTTTTTTTTTTGGGGGGGGGGGACTTATGATAAGCGCGATGACTTTGATTTTGATATAGTAGAGTTTCCGTTTTTGGATTGTGACGTTCCTCGTGCTTCTAATGGTGTATAAACTTCGCAACTTATTAGGTTTGCTAGAGTCTGCAACCAAGTTACGGACTTCAACGCTCGAAATAAATGTTTAACGGCCAAACTTATCCAACAGGGCTATCGGTATAATAAACTTCAAAAACTATTTTCTAATTTTTATTGTCGATTTCCAAATATAATGTTGGGTTAAAGACGCTTGTATGTTTTCATATTTTTAATTAAGTTAAGGTAACGGAGTGGCCACCTATTGGGAATAAAGCTGCTCATTCGGCTTACGATATGTTTCATGGTATAAGTGCCTGATTGTTAGTTTGTTTTTTTCCCACCTCGGTTTTTGGATTTGGAATCTCTTTCTGATTGCGCCTTTTCCTGATCTTTGCCTACTTGTACCTTTTTACGTGGGGGTCTCCCGGAATCAGTATTTTATGGTGACTTTGTTATCAAATTTAAGATACTAAAAATCATAACACGTTACAGACGTATTGGTTATAACTTGAATGTTATACCACAGTCTGCATGGTTGATAACTATGCTGCCTTCTTTAATTGCACGTCCGTAAGTCGGGCATCAGACTCAATGATGGCCCCGACTTAAAGCTATTTATTGAAGTTGGTTGGGGTCGGAGCTTCTCGTCTGTTGCTTGGCCCACCGTGGTTCAACTGGTATTTTTCGTTTGCTCCGGGTTTAAGAAAGTTATTCGGCGCCAGGGATCTCAATCGTTGGGAAGCTTACTGAATCTGTTGAGTCCTCGTTTTGGATTAACAAGGATGGTTATCATGATTTATTTCTTTGTCCTTGATGATTAACTGACTAGTTAGAGATTCACCACGAGGACCGAAGAGCTAACTAAATGTTGTGAACCACTGAAAGGGGCTGAGGATGAGGTTATGTAAAATCGATTTAAGCCCGCCAGTTATTGTATAATACTGATCGTTCCAATGCGATACTTCTATGGTGTTTCTTTTTGTTTAATGTCTGGGTGTTGAATTTTTGTGCTGCTAGCACGTTATGTGTGCTTTTATTTTTTAGTTAAGTCTGGATGGATGAGTGGCCATTTATTGGGAAAATGCTGCCAATTCGGCTTACAATTTGTTTTCTTAGTAAAAGTACCTGATTGTTGGTTAAGTTTTTCCCACCTCGGAATTTGGAGTGGGAATTTCTTTCTGATTACGCAATTTCCTGACCGTTGCCTAATTTTACTTTTTATCAATCTAAAAAACAGTAATTGGTTATAGATTATTTTTGTTGTTTACTACTAGCATAAGCGTATAAGAGGCTGTCTGATAACAGTTTCGGTGGGTCGGGCGTCAGACTCTATGATGGCCCCTACATAAAGCTTTTCATTTAAGTTGGTTGGGGCCGGAGCTTCTTGTCTGTTACCTGGCCCACCGGGGTTCAACTGGTGTTTTTTCTTTTGCTCCGGAGTTAGTAAGCTCTTGGGCGCCCAGGGATCTCCATCGTCGGGCATTACTCAATCCGTGAGTCCTCGTTTTTGATTCATCATGGAATTTATCGTGATCTATTTGTTTGTATTTTAGGTTTGATTCATTGACTAGTTAGAGATTCACCACGAGGACCGAACGACTAACTAAATGTTGTGAACCACTACAGAAGCTGAGCGTGAGATTAGGTACCTGTAAAACCGGTTTAAGCCCCCAGTTATGTATCACTGACCGTTCCAAGGCGGCACTACTGTTGTGGTTCACACTTATCTTAGTTATTCCAATTACGCGTTTCATGTTGCATGGTTTTGCGGCCACCCGAGTATGATTTGGCAGTCCACTTAGCCCTCTGCATTTTACTTGTTCTGTCACAGTTAGCACTGTGACCACCTAATACCTTCAATAGCTGCTCACCTTGCTTTCCGTTATTCATGTTAAACGTTGGTATATATGTTTAGTATTTTCTTAATATGATTTTTCTTATTTCTTGTATATCACTGAACCACTGCAGAAGCTGAGGGTGAGGTTAGGTACCTCTAAAACCGGTTTAAGTCCGCCAGTAATTTTATAATACTGATCGTTCCAAGGCGATACTTCTGTGGTGGTTCTTTTGTTTTATGTCTTGGTGTTTAAATTTTTTGTGCTGTTGGCGCCTTATGTATGTTATCATATTTTAGTTAAGTTTAGGTAACTGAGTGGCCACCAATTGGGAAAACAGCTGCTCATTCGGCTTACTAAATGTTTCCATGGTATAAGTACTTTATTGTTAGTTTGGTTTTTCCCGCCTCGGTTTTAGGAGTGGGAATCTTTTTCTGGTTGCGCCTGTTCCTGATCGTTGCCTGCTTGTACCTTTTTCCTTTTGCATAAAAATTGTCAGATTTACCCTGGAAAAATCTAATTTCAAAAATTCAAATATTTCCTGTATAATAATGTTATGTGTTTAATCTAAACATTTCAAGTTAACCGTGAAACTAAGGTGTTTCCATGACAGATAGTTTTAATTGTTGTTATGAAAAGGTAAAGGTAGGTAATGATAAGGAAATGGCGCGATCAGAAAGAAATTCTTACTCCAAAAACCGATATGGGGAAAAATTCATAATAATCAGGTACTTACTAAGAAAACATATCGTAAGCCGAGTGAGCAGCTTTTTCCCAATAGGCGCTCACTCAGTTACCCAAACTTAACTTAAATATGAAAACATACATAAGGTGCAAACAGCACAAAAATTCAATGCCAAAACATAAAATTATTACAACTACCACAGTTGTTGTTATGAACCTGTTCCAAAATAGAATGTTGATAGTTTATTTGTCATTTGGAAAAAGCAATTATGCTGCACATGTTGTTTGTACCTTTCACTTACATTTTTTCTGGTTATATCTACGATTACTGCAGTAATCTTACCTGATCAACCAATATATTTAGAGGTGGTCCATTGTATTTCTTCACCAAAACTGTGGCATCATATTCCTGAAAGTATAGATATTTGATTATTTTTAACATTGATTATTTTGTTTATTTTAAAATACATTTTAACAATGGTCAAAATGTAGGTCCAATCAACTTGCCTTTATCTAAATGGTAACCCTTTAGATGATTTCTGTTCCCAAGGAAATTATGCACAGGGATATTACGAATACACGCCCATGTAATATACACAGTTTTCTTTTCTTGTAAGAATTGAAAACGTTTAGGAGAAAAAAACTCTTCATATTTTTTTCTTATTTTTGCACCAAACATAAATTGTGGGTGCACGAGGCGGTTCTTACGAATACCCATAATATGTTTTGGAGCAAAAGTAAGAACATTAGGTATACCCCTGAAAATTCCTCTTTTGATATATAAAAGTGGGGTATATATTACATGGACAGGTTATCTTGATTTAAAATTTCTCAAGTAGGTTTTACTCTCATTGCCAATATCTTAACAAGATAACATGTTTAGAAAGAATGTCTATCTTCCATATGGCACTCAACCTCTTTATATCATCAACTAATCTTCCATGAACTCTAATATTCTAGTCCGGCACAAAATCAATTTGACCTGGAATTGTGGTATAAAGTTTTTTTCTTTACAGATTCTTGTAGGATAGACATTACCATTAACGATTCTGGATGATGACAGCCTGTCATCGTTGAGCAATTCGAGAAATTCAAGATGGCGTCCAAGATGCCAGAAAATAATGAAAATACGTCTACTATTAAACAATGTGCCCCTTAAAATGAATAAAAATGCTATATTGCCTCACAACTTAAGCACTTGACACAAATTATTGTTCCCTGGCTTAAGGATCAAAATCACATCCAAGACGGCCGCCAAAATAAGATTTCTTGACGAATGTATGTACAATATATACATATTTGAGCTTCATATGCATACATATTTTGATCTATTAGGCCAGAAAATCACACATTGAGTTTTGTTTTCTTTATGAATTCATATATGTAAGACATTGTCAATGAAGGATCCAACTTCTGACACCCTGTCAGCATTAAACAATTTGAGAAAATCAAGATGACATCTGAAAATATTTTACACACTGTTTTATAGTTTATCTCTAACAGAATGACAACTGCTATTTTATCCTACTAGTTAGTATATATTGACATATCTAACATTAGTTACCTTTTCCAGGCTTGAGTACAATATGGAATCCAAGATGGCTGTCAGAACATTTAAATATTATTAACATTTTCCTAATACATACACTTTTGAATCTTCTGTCTATATCTGATTTTAATGCTACATTAAACACGTTTATTTCTCAGGAATACTAATGAAAAAACAACAAGAACTTCACTGTATAGTTGGCGCTCACATAGTCTGTCTGGTCAATAGTCATTTTACTGTGATTTGCAGTTACTGAGAACAAACAGCAGCTTATCAAATTGATAGGTTGTGGTCTTACACACGATGCTGAATTTCATGAAAGAAACAATGATATCCACAAAACAGTTGATACAGGCAAAAAAGCAAACAGAATGTGTTTCAGTAGAAAGTAATGACAAAAACACACTTCAAAGCAGACAGATAATATCCTTGCATACCAGATAGTCACTTTTGTACTTCACGAAGATCCAAAAGGAGTTCCAATTATTGCAGATGACGCTGATGTATGGTTTTGTTACTTTAAATCTCAACACCTCGCGATTCCTGGTATCGTTTGAAAGCAAGAACTGTTTAAGCCGATAGACTAAGTATAAAAGAATGATGAATTAACACCCGATTTAATTAACACTGATGTTCTATGTGGATGGGCTACTATTGTACGCTTCCATACTTTGACCTCCTAAATATTTGAAATTGTCAATCATGCCCATTTGTCAGCATGTTTTAAAATCAGATCTGCCAAAGATGTTGCCAGAGTCATTTTGGTGGCTTACAAATGAGACCAAAATTTACCCCTCCACCTTTAACTGTATCTCTTGATGACCATCAGACCTCCTTAAATCAACTAAATTGCATTTTCGAAGTGAAAGTGGGAGTCATAGCGCCATATAGCGCTGTGGTTACAACAAAGCAAGTTTAGGACTTGTAGGAAATTAATAACACAAATGTGAGACAAATGGTTTTTAGATTGTGTCCTTAGCTTTATAACTGTGGCTTTATTGCATCTGCTTAAAGCGCGGGGTGACATAAGAGCTCAATTTTTCAGACGTAACAATTTTCCTAGGCTAGATACACTTTCAAGTATACATATTGACCAGGTATGTTCCATTCACTTTGACTGTGGAATGGTTTGCTAAACTATGTTTAGTCTAGCATTAATGTGTATTTATCAGTAACTTGGCTGTAATTGTGAAAACATGTACCTTTTTATTTTTTAATTAGTATTTGTCCTTCCTATACATGTACATGCTTGTATTTTTCAAGCACACTCCTTCAGCTGATATATTTCATGCTCCTCTGACTCAGACCAAATTAACGTCAAATTACTTAGCTGGCTGAAAGTGTAACTGCTTTGAAATATTCTTAAGCACACTCTTAGACTTGGAACCCTTGGTGTATTATTTCATGCTGCGCTGTTGACTTTGATATTATAAATGTCGAGAATAACACTTGAATTGTGTAACCATGTATGTTAATTGTCATTGATATACTTTTAAAGCATGCACATTGACCTGGTATACCCCTTGATCTGATTTTCATGCTCTGTTGACTTTGACAATATTCATGTCATGGCTTGCACTTAGATGTGTATTTATTTCTGCACTTTTATTAGATAGTTTGATGTGAACCCGTAAATAGTGATTTCTCCAGGACAGTGATCTATATTGTACAGTATGCTAGAGTTCGACAACATTTACATAGATTTTTGCACTGAAGTGAATGCGTTTCCTGTAGCACCAATATCTGCAGATATAAATCCTTAGATATGAATGGTCCTTTGTACATCCTGCGGCTGAAACACCATTACCCCTGCTACATATGACATACACCGTGTGTTGTAATTATTTCATCCACTGCAGTTGCAAAATCGACGGTGGCATTCTTATCATCAGTACTGTTGATTTTTGACAGTATATATCTTCTAGATCTGAACCCTATCCATTTGTTCTGAAGCTATATAGATCAATATACTTTCAGTAAAAATAGCTAAGCTGTAGTATATAACAAGTCATACCAACACGACTTATAAATAAGAAAAATAAATGTACACTGTGTACTTAGTATGTAAGCTAGTCTCTTTGCTTTATTTGTGTGGAGGAAATGCATTTGATTATATTGGTATTCAATTAAAAGAAAAATGTCTTCATTTATTTTATTATAAATCTTATAAATGCCAATTTAATGATTTTATCATGTTGCTGATGAATCTATGAATGGATGATAATGCTATTTTCATCATCTTTTTACACTGTGACCATTTATTGTGGATCCTTGCCATAAAATGTGTAAATATAGACTGAAATTACATTAATAGAATAACAGCACTGCATTGTGTTAAATCTGCACTTTAAATAGCTTTTAAGATAATTCAAAGCCCTTAATTTCTTGAAATATATAGAAAGCATTTGCTTATTGATAAGATGACCCATGCGGTATTTTGTGTCTATTTCAACTAGAAATAATATACAAAAGAGAAGAAATTATGCTGTTGCTTTTTTCTGGTGGCCATTTTGGATGCCATCTCAAATATGATAATTTTACAGCTTGCAAGAATATATAAGCTTCAATAATCATATAACTTCCTTTCAAGATTTGATCAAAATGCAAACAAGCATTCAAACAAGCATTCGCTTTTAGATCAGTGTATTTAACTCTATAGTTGGAAATCTGTATCTGGTAGACATTTTGGATGCCATCTTGAATTTCTGACAAGGCTCAAGGATGCCACAAATTCATTAATTTGATTCTATAATGTGATGAAATCCAGAAGAAGCTCAAATATGTATATCGTATAAATAAATGGTAAAACTATTAAAATCTTTAAAAAATTCTCATTTTGGCCGCCATCTTGGATGCCATCTTTGGTTTTTCAAACCAGAAAGCATTAACTGTAGACAGTTGAGTTAATATATAAAAAAAGTTGTGAGGCAGCATAGCATTTTCATTCATTTTATGGACAAACTCTGTAGTAGACCATATGTATTTTCATCATTTTAGACATCTTGGACGCCATCTTGAATTTCTCAAAACGCTCAATGATGACAGGCTGTCATCATCCAGAATCTTAAATGGCAATGTCTTACCTACAAGAATCCATCAAGAAAAAAACTTTATACCCGACTTCCAGGTCCATCGAAAATATGCCATATTCGTGCCGGACTATTCCCCTAAGTACGTCTAAAAAACTTTCTGTCCCAAGGGGCACTGCATAGATTAGTAATAAGGGTTGATTCACTGACAGACTTGAATTCCTGGGATTCTTCAGGGCACAATCCCATAATCTCCTGCTTCATGCACTTCTACCACTATAAAACGTATACTAACTTCCATGAACTCTTATTGTCCCCTAAGTACCCCTACAATGCTAATAAGAGTCCTCGTTTCTTATTTATCATATTGGTTATCATTATTTATTTGTTTGTCCTTGATTAACAGATTCACCACCAGAGCCGAACAATTGACTATGTGTTGTGAACAACAGCAGAAGCTGAGGGCGAGACTATGGCCATGTAAAACTAGTTTAAGCCCGCCAGTAAATTTATATTACTGATCGTTCCAAGGCTATATTTCTGTTGTGGTTCTTTTTGGGTTTTTTTTTGTCTTGGTGTTGAGTTTTGTGCGGTTTGCACTTTATGTGCATTTTTATATTTTAGTTGGGTTTAGGTAACTTAGTGGTCGCATATTGGGAAATAGCTTCTCACTCTGCTTCCAGTATGTTTTCTAAGTACAGGTGTCTTATTGTCAATTTAGTTTTTCCCCACATCAATTTTTGAATCTGATTGCGCCTTTTCCTGATCATTACCTACTGGTACCTTTTTCTGTCCCAAGGGGCACTGCATGGGGCTACTAATAGGGGCTAATGCACTGACAGACTTACTTTGTCTGGGATTCTTCAGGGCACAATCCCCCAATCTCCTGCCTCATGCACTTCTACCACTATAAAATGTATACTAACCTCCCATGAACTCTTATTGTCCCCCAAGTACCCCTAAAATGCTTTTTGTCCCAAGGGGCACTGCATGGGGTAACAAATTAGGGCTAATGCACTGACAGACGTGTATTTCTTTGGATCTCCAGGACACAATTCCACAGTCTCCTGCCTCACGTCCTCTACCACTTCTTCTTCTTTAATAGTTAATCTCCTTCGCTGACTTTTCGGAGAACAGTCTTATGAAGTTGTATTGAAAAATTTGTCTTCTTGACCGAAAAACTAACTTAATGTTGTGAACCACTGCAGAAGATGATGAGGGTGAGGTTAGATGCCTGTAAAACCGGTTTAACACCCCCCCCCCCCGAAGACTTTTATATTACTGATCGTTCCAATGCGATAGTTCTGTTGTGGTTCTTATTGTTTTGTGGTTTGAGTCGATTTTTTATGCTGTTTGAGTCTTCTGTACGTTTTCAGAAATGTTTTTTTATTATTATTATTATTATTATTATTATTTATTTATTTATTTTTATCATTATTAGTAGTATTATTATTTTATTTTAGTCAAGTTTATGTTATTTATTTTTTTTATTTCAGACACAACATTATACAAACATATTTATTACAATAAATATGGTTGTATTGAATACAACAAAATATCAAATATCAACAATCAAATATGTTACAATAAATGTATTTCGGAAACATTATAATGAAAATAATTAGTAATGAAATTAAAGAAAAAGAAAAAAAAACAAGTAGCAAAGTTGTGAAAAACAAACAGACAAAGCTAATACTGATTTATTGGGGAAGAAATGCATCAAGAGAGAGAGAGACAGAGAGAAAGAGAGGGTTCCGCTGCCTTCACTTTTAATACTATTTAATCAATGAAACCGGAAAGGTTCTCCATTCCTGTTCAAACTGGGTAAGTTTGCTTTGCATTAAATAAATTTCCTTTTTCTACTTTCAGTCTTTCTTTAAAGTAAGCCTTGAAGTGCAGTAGTGATAGTCGTATATTTTGACATTTACTTCTGAATATAAAATGCTTTGCAAGGGGTATGATGAAGTTTTTAACTTGTATACTTGGATTCTTCAATTGTTGAGTTATACCAAAATAGACTACCTGCTATAATTTCTAGGGCCTCTAGAAAAAGGTTTTGATGGCATTTTTTGTTAATGCTCGGCATCCATGCTAGAAATGTTCTTTGGGGTATGACAAAGTGTCCCAGGCCGGATGCCGCGTCTGAATCTTCGAATAAAGGTCATGGTAAGGTCAAAGGTCAACCAGGTGCATTTCGGTTTTAAAATCTCTGTTTTATAATCTACTTTGTCATAAATATTATTTTTATCAGTGTCTAACTATGCTTAATATGCTCAAAATCAGCCATGCAGTAATAGAAATAATAAACAGAACAATTTGAGGGATATACTTCCTATTATGGGATAGATACAAGTACAGCTTTTGCCAAAATCATTTCAGAATAGCTTGCACAATGTTTGCAGTAATATTTGTAGTCATGAATTTCAGATCCATTTTTCTTTACAAATTTAAATGCTATTTAGAAGTTACAATGATCTTTCCTAGTAATAACAACACCTAGCCACACCGACGTATATAGAACGCTACAAAGGCTAGATTTAAAACAATTTGCATTGTTGACATATATAAAACGTTCCAATTCATTGCAAATCAAAATGACCCGAGGGCTAATTTGACCTAACTTGCACCCCAGGACAATTTTCATGGGTGCCAAATCGTTCATTGGGACCCCTGAAATGCAAAGAGTTTTTGTCGTACAGGATAAACTCAATTGTATTTTGAAAAATGCATTATTTCCATGGCAACTGTTAACGTGATTCATTAGCATTAGGGTGTACCTACAAAATTGATCACAGTTTTGCTGTTACTAGTCCTAGACCTCTGAATATGGTCTCGGGTTAACGCTGAGGCATAGGCCTTTAATCGCGTGGTAAGTACTGCAAATTAACTAATTTTCATATTCATGAATTTTAATGAAAACATTAAAAGTGATTTAAAATGGTTATATATCCATGAATAAACTAATTTTAATCCTAAATTATCATTATCACACTTTGCTACTGCACCAGTAATACAGTATAATGAAAAAAATATTGATGTCATGGGCATATATGATAAAAGTCTCATTTGCATATTCATGAATATTGATTAAAATGTTGAACATCCGGGGAAAGCAAGGGAAAATCTATTGCCATTTAAGGATTTTAGGTAGGTTATGTAAGATATTCCTTGCACTTTAGGACAATTCTCATGCTGCAAGTTTGGTCCGAGGGACCTAAATGCCATAGAATATTGTTGTCTTCAACTTCAACAATGAGCACATTTGCATGATGTGAAATTACATGGTTTCCACGCCCATTCCCTATAACGTGATTCTAAAGTATGGGATGAACGTACTAACAAACCCATATCCCACCAAGAATATGCTCTAAGATACTTTGATTGGTCTGATAGTAATGCATTGACATAGCAATTAAACATATAAACATAATATTCAAATCATTGAACTTACTTATTCATGAATATTAATGAAGAAAATAAGATAAGGTATTGAGTATACATACAAAATTACTTGTTCAAGGGCTGTGAATAAATCTAGGATACTGAAAGAGGTATCAAATGAATGTTATGACAATGTTTCTAATCACCCTGAAGTCTGATAAAAGAGTAATCTGATCTTCAATCTCATGAATATTAATGAAAATCTTAGACAATTTAATGTGAGAGAAAAAAAATGAAACAAAGTAAACAGGTAAATGTACAAAATGACTTGTATCTCGGCAACCAAAAGCGCTAAGGCCCTAAAAGTGATATTAAATGGTTGCTTAGGTAATATTAAAGCAAGTAATCTAAAATATGTAAGTCATTGGATTTTTTTTCATGACCATTGATAAAATCGTTTGAAATTGGAGTAAAAATGCGGAAGAATTAAGAAGGAAACCATGTAAAACACATGTATCTTGGTTACTGATAGACCTGGAGTGTTGTGTTTTGGAATCAAATGATTGCTAAGACTGTAATTGGAATCAAATGATTGCAAGGACAATGTTCTATAATCATGTAATCAGATATATAAATCATAAGATATTTTTTGTATGGACATGAATGAGCACTTTATGAATTAGAAAACAATCACCAAAAATGAAGTGGGAATACCAACAAAATTACTTATATCTCGGCTGCAAATGCCCTGAGAGCCCTGAAACTGGTATCAGTATAATGCTATAACAATGCACTATTGCCATATAGTCTTATAGATAAACCATATTATATTGAATATTGTAAATACTATGTAAGATACGAACAAAATAATGAAAATTACAGAAAATTGAAGATTGTGCT
Organism: Rugalucina vietnamica; assembly: GCA_964017185.1. NCBI lineage: Eukaryota > Metazoa > Mollusca > Bivalvia > Lucinida > Lucinidae > Rugalucina > Rugalucina vietnamica. Next base: position 32,054,189 of record OZ024883.1, on the reverse strand, counting down.
CCAAGAGAATTGCATATATCATCTTGGTTGCCAACAAGTATGCTTTACATATCTGAATCTATATCAATAAAGTATTGTCCTATCAATTATATGATGCCACAGCTATTGGTAGTCGAGACCCGAGATATATGCAATCTTAATGGTATAGCCCTTCATTATTCGGAGATTTTTCTCTAATTTAAGCATGTATTTAATATTAATACCACAAAAATATAAAAATATTGATATATCTGATTACAAAATTATATAACATTGTCCTAGCAATCAGCTGATACCAATTTCAGCACTCTAGGTCTATCAGTAGCCAACTACATTTGCTTTCACATGTACACCACATTAATTCGTCCCGATTTTACTCCAATGTCTGAAGGTATTATTAATGTTCATGAAAATAAAAATCCAATGGCGTATATATTTTATATATTTTTGTATAGTTAAAATGGTATAATATAACCCTAGCAATGCAATCATTTGATGCCATTTTCAGCACTTTAGTGCTTTTGGTTGCCGAGATACACGGCATTTTATAGGCTTACCCGTTTAAGGTTTTCTTTTTTCTCTCCTATTCCAAAAGTTTTCATTAATATTCATGAGATTGAAGATCAGATTGTTCTTATACCAAACGCATGGGTGATATATCTTTTCCATAACATTCATTCTATACCTCTATACCACTTTCAACATTCTAGGTTTATAGACAGCCTTGGAGTAAGTGATGTTTGTACGTATACCCCCGATTTTTCTATGATTTTCTCAAATTTCTTATGTTTTGTATCATAAATATTCATGAATTAGCAAGTTCAATGATTTGAATATTAGGTATTTATGTTAAGTATTACTGTCAGGCCAATCATAGTAGTTTATAGCATATTATTGGTTTGATATTAGTATGTTTGTAAGTACAGCCAATGCGTTTGAATCCCAGGTGGGCGTGGACACAATGTTATTTTACAACATGCAAATGTGTTCATTGTTGAGGACAATATGGACAGTTATTAGAATGTTCATGTCACAAGCAGGAATTATAAAATAATATCAGAAGTGCATTAAAAAAGTCATAGCAACTTTACAGGATCAGGTTTATAATCAAGATTAGTTGTAGCATTTTATTTTATATTGGCACAATGCGATTTAGGCTGGGGTGCTTTATTAGCACAAATACGGCATGTTTACTACTTTAAACAACGGAAAATTACATTTTAGCCCTCCGCATAACACTATGTCTATTTACAACTGTTTCACTCATAATTAAATTAGCAAATTAAGATAAAGAAAAGAAGTGGTTGTATTTGTAAGCATTTTCAGCATATTTGCACCAGTTTGACCTCTGACCTTCTTGTGTATCGAACCCATGTGTCAAATTAATCCTTATGGCAAGCCTCTGGGTCATTCCATATAAACTGGCAGCTGTTTTTATTTATCTTATAACATTTTCGTGACATAAAAATACATATTATGAAATTAAGTATTATTTTTCTTACAAAATGCACTTAGTTGACCTTTGACCTTACTGTGACCTTAAAACGCAAATTCACGCTTGGCATCCGGCCCTATGTTGTTTGTAGTATCCCAAGGAATGATTCTAGCCTGGATGCCGAGCATTAACAAAAAATGCCATCATGAGTTATCGTAGAAATTAAGCACGGCCGACTAAAAGAAACAGTTTTTAAAGTAAAATGTTATAATAGTGGCATTAAATTCATTTAAGAAGTTTGCTAATTCTGCCCAAAACTGTTGTACATTCCCAAAATAAATGATTTATGGTTTCGATTTCCATCATGCAAAAATCACACAATGCTGATGTAGCTTTGTTACATTTCAGTAAGAATGTATTTGATGGGATGATTCTCATTAAAAAATTATATTAAAAATTCGGAAGTTTCATTTCTTTCGTTGCACTAAGTCTATTTGTATAAATACTTTTCCAGTTTAATTTTTCATCTGCAAATTGTTCTTTCCCATTTCTGTTCAGATTTACTCTCAGTTTGTGGTTTCTCTTTCAAAAGTAATTGATATATAAATTTATTTGTTTGTTTGGCTTTGAGTATTTGATTTATTATTGTTAATGACAGTGGTGTATTAACGTTTTCATGTTTTATGTTAGTTTTCCACCTTCGAGGTATGCTCTGTATGAGTGTTACGTATTTTAAACCAGAGGACCAATGGTCCTGTAAACGCTCACCTGAGATCTGCTTCATATACCAATAAACATATTTGAATATTATGGTATTTAACCCCAGTGCAGGGGCAGATGAAGCCCTTGGGCCATTTTCTTTTTTCAGAATAATCAATATTTTGTCCATTTGCCAATTTCCTGCTGATTTTCCCCTTCAAATAACATTTTAAAAGCAGATGAGCCCCTGGGGTCCATTTTTTTTTCAGAATCATTAAATTTCAGTCCTACTGCCCATTTCTTGCAAGACTTTCACTTAAAATGACATTTTAAAAGTTTTCCCCATTCAAATGCATTGACGACCTATGTTGACTATGTTGACCTTGCCATAAAATAGGTCAAGGTCACCACAGGGTCATGTTTTATATATACATTGTAGTACTTGAGTCACCCATACTTCATGCAAAGTTTCGTTGAAATCGGTTCACCGGTTCTGGAGAAGATATTTTAAGGGTTTTTACCATACATGGGCATGGCGGCCATCTTGGTCATGTGACCTGGATTATTTATATACACATTGGTTCCCACTTCCTATAGATGCTTCATATAAAATTTGGCTTTGATTGGCCAAGTGGTTTCAGAGAAAAAAATCTTTGAAAAGTATGTATGGACGACAGACCGGCCAAGGTCAAGAGATGACCTTGACCTAAATTAATCATATACCTTCATCTAATCCATTAGTTGTTTGCATCTACCACTTTTCAGATCTCAGGCTGCAATAGTTTTCAAAAAATAGCTAATTTCCACTTTTCCCATTATAAGTCTATGGAAACTTAAAGTTACCATAGCAACCAGAGTTCTTATCCGACTGGAATAAAAAAACACAAATTATGTAGAGGCTACAGTCAGGAACATGTATACAAAGTACAGGATTCATCCACTTGACAGTTTTTGAGGAGAAGATTTTTGAATGTTGTTTTTTTTTCTCAAAATTTTGCTCTTTATGGGGCCCCAGCAACCAATCAAAATAAAGGATTAGGACAAAACTCGCAAGAAACGTCAAACACTACTCAATAAACATTTCTGCAAAAACAAAATTCAAATCTCTGCAATTTTAGCGGAAAAATAGCCGATTTCCACTTTTCCTATTATAAGTCTATGGAAACTTTAAGTTGCCATAGCAACCAGAATTCTTATCCGCCTGGAATAAAAAACACAAATTATGTAGAGGTCACTGTCAGGAACATGTATACAAAGTATAGGCTTCATCCCCTTGACAGTTTCTGAGAAGAAGATTTTTGAATGTTTTTCGAAATTTTGCCCTACATGTGTATATGGGGCCCCTGCAACCAATCAAAATGAAGGATTAGGACAAAAGTCACATGAAACGTAAAGGACTACTCAATAAACATTTCTGCAAAAACAAAATTCAAATATCTCCAACAAGACAGCAAAAACTGGCAATTTTCACTTTTTTCCATTATAAGTCTATGGGAAGCATAAGTTGCCATAGCAACCAGAGTCCTTATCCGATCAAAACAAAAAACACAATTATTATTTCCCCCTACCTGTAGATGGTGTATGTGTAATATGAGAACAATCGGCCCAGCAGTTTCAGAGAAGAAGATCTTTGAAATTGTGGACGACGGACGACGGACGGACGACGGACGGACGCCGGAGCATGGGTATACTATAAGCTCACCTATGAGCCTTCGGCTCAGGTGAGCTAAAAATCACTTGGTGGCAGATGGTATAGTTCTTTTAGCTTATCAAAGGAATAAATTATTTTGTATCATCGTCATATCTTAATGCCCTTTTGATGCCATTGTTTGTATAATAAAGTTTGTCCTCCCACCTTAATATGGCTATTGTTCCAAAGTATTTCTTGTCTGAAACTTGATATTGCTGGCTTTGAATTTCAGCTTGACCATGCGATTAACACATTTTTTTTAAAAAATGTATTTGCACCGGCAAATATATTAATATCCCTGGAAAAACGTTGCATTCAAAAATAAGTTTTCCTCCGAAAGAGTTCAGTTTATTCATATATATTTAATTTAAGATCCCATTGTCGTCGGATTCTATTATTCGTTTAACCCAGGTAGCTTTTAAGGATTTGATTAATGTTTCTATATCAATCATTTTTAAGCCGCCAGTTTCGTAATTGCTTGTTAAAATATCCCTTTTGATTTTTTCTGGTTTTCCATCCCAGAGAAATATGAACATTAACTTTTCAATTCGTTTGGTTGTTTGCTTTGACGGGTTAGGTAATGAGGTTAGGCCATATCTAAGTTTTGGGAGTGCGTAGTTTTTTTATGACTGTGACTTTACCCATTAGAGTTAATTTTCTATGTTGCCACTGCTTGAGACTAGATTCAAAAAGTTTTATTTTCGATTCGAGGTTAATTTGAAATGTAAAATCTTTATTAGTAGTAAACGTCATCCCTAGTGAACTAGCTTCTGTAGAACTCATTGTGAAACTTTCTGTGTTTAATATAATTGATTTGGCTTCTTTTCATACTCCCGATTCGCAAAACTTGGCATTTTTTAGCGTTGAGTTTCTAATCCTGAGATACAGAAAAAGTTATCTAATATAATAATTTATGTTTCAAATGACTTTAAGGATCCATCCCACCAGGAAAACAAGTCCGTGTAATGTATACTCTCTTGAACCCCACTTTTATATAGTGAAAATGGGGTATGCAGGGGTAGACCTATTTTTTCTTATTTTTGCTCCTAAACATAGATTGTGGGTACTCGTTAGAACCGCCTCAGCGAGGCGGTTCTAACGTGTGCCCACAATCTATGTTTTGAGCAAAAATAAGAAAAATATCCCATTTTTTCGAATGAAATTTTCAAATTTTACAAGTGAAAAAAATCCCTGTTTATTGCATGGACAAGTTTTCGTAATGCAAGTCAAGTTGTTGCCTCCTATTGGGTAATACCTGCTCACTCAGCCAACGGTATGTTTTCTTGTAAAAGTACCTAAATGTCATTTTGGTTTTTCCCAAACCTCAGTTTGTGGAGTTGGAATTTCTTTCTGATTATGCCATTTTATGATCGTTGCCTACTTCTATCTTTTTGTTGGGTGTCTAATTTATACGTGAGCTCAACTTAAGGTGGTGGTTTCTTCATTTACAAAGTTTTTCTTTCATAAATTTCTGCACATGTAACTGACTGGTGTCGCTCAAAACATAGCCAGTCTGCTCAATTCAGAATTCTTTTATATGAATTCCATAGTTTGGCGTTTAAGCGATCCCTATGAATCCTTATCAATCTGATAATTTTCTAGCACTACTGAAGTGTCCCCTGAACTCTTATTGTCCCCCAGGTACCCCTCAAAGGGGCAAATGCTCTGTCGGGCTTGTATTTCTAAGAGTTCTCCACGGCACATCAAATACCCATCCCTCCCCCTACTGCCTCTCACCCTCCAACAATATTATCTTGTGCACACATCTTAAGAATTATGACTTTTGCCTAGGCACCCATTAAAGGCTTTCTGTCCCCAGGGGTACTGCATGGGGTTACTGGCGAGGGCAAATGCTCTGTCATACTTGTATTTCCAAGGGTCCTCCAGGGCACATCAGCGGCCCCCACCCCCTTGCACTACTGTCTCTCACCCTCCGACCACTTTATCATGTTCTCACACCCAAAGAGTTCTGACTTTTGCCTAGGTACCCCTTAAAAGGCTTTCTGTCCCAATGGGCACCGCATGGGGTGGCTGATGGGGGCAAATACTCTGCCATACTGCATGGGGTTACTGATGGGCGCAAAAGTGTTGGCAGATAATGTATTTCTCTGTGTTCTTCAGGACGCATCACCCTCCCTACATCCTACCTCATGTCCTTCATGTACTTACCTCCCATGAACTCTGATTGTCCCCTAGGTACCCCTTAAAGGCTGTCTGTCCCCTGGAGGTCTTCATGGGGTTACCGATGGGGGCAAATGCACTGACAGACTTGTACTTCCCAGGGTTCTTCAGGGCACATATCAAGGCACCATGGCCTCCCATGCTGAAATCATATTTCATAGAGGATCTTTTTAAGTATGAAATTTATTAAATGAGCCTTTGATTTGTTTAATAGGATTTATTGCCTTCAAAGTGGACATTTTAAATGAAAGTTTACATTCTTTGTACACATGCTGTCAATGACTTTATGAGTTCCCGCAAAAGAGTTAATACATGTGTGATCATAACATTTTAGCTCACCTCAGCCGAAGGCTAATGGGGAGCTTATAGTATGGTAGTCGAGCCGGCGTCCGTCCGTGCGTGCGTCAGTGCGTCCGTTCACATTTTCAAAGATCTTCTTCTCTGAAACCGCTTAGCCGATCAACGCCAAATTTTATGTGGAGCATCCATGGGTAGGGGGAACGACAGTTTGTGTTTTTTTTATCTTGATCGGATAATAACTCTGGTTGCTATGGCAACTTGAAGTTTCCATTGACTTGTACGGAGAAAAAGTGGAAATTTGCATTTTCCGTTGTCAGGCTGGGGATATTTGAAATTTGATTTTACATAAATGTTTATTGAGTAGTCCTTCATGTTTAAGGCAACTTTTGTAAAAATCACTTTATTTGTTTGGTTGCTATAGCAACATAAAGGGTAAATTTTCGAAAAAAATATTCAGAAATCTTCTTCTCAGAAGCCGTATGGGGGATGAAGCTGAAATTTAGCATACATGCTTATGACATTAGCCTGTACAAAGTTTGTGTTTTTATTGTCTTTGTCCAACCACTTTGGTTGCTATGGTAACTTGAAGTTTCCATTGACTTATAAGGCAAAAAGTGGAAATTTGCAATTTCTGCCGTTTCATTGAGGATATTGAAATTTTGTTTTTACATAAATGTTTATTGAGTAGTCCTCCCCGTTTTAGGCAACTTTTGTCAAAATCGCTTTATTCGTTTGGTTGCTATAGCAACGTAAAGGGTAAATTTTCGAAAAAATATTCAAAAGTTTTCTTCTCAGAAGCTGTAAGGCGGATGAAGCTGAAACTTTGCATACATGCTTATGATATTAGCCTCTACAAAGTTTGTGTTTTTATTGTCCTTGTCCCACTAGTTTGGTTGCTATGACAACTTAAAGTTTTTATTGACTAATAAGACGAAAAGCTGAAAATTGCAATTTCTGCTATTTCGCTTGAAATATTTGAGTTTTGTTTTTACGTAAATGTTTGTTGACTAGTCCTCCATAATTGCGTAATTATTTTGGTTGCTATAGCAATGTAAGGGTGAATTTATGAAAAAATATTTAAAAATCTTCTCAAAGGCTGTAAGGAGGATGTTGTGGCCACTCCAGCATCTTCAATTTTTATCAGATCTTAAAAAAGAAAAAACAAACAACACTTTTTCCAGTGACTGTACTTGTTGACTCTCAGGTGAGCGATCGTTGCCCTTGGGCTACTTGTTATAAGACGCTGTTATCAACTCGAGAACAGCAATGTCATGTATGATAAATGTAGTTATGATAGTGTCATATGAGCCGCCTCGTGGGAAAACCAACAATGTGGTCTCCGAACAGGTCCGACATAAACCGGCCTGTACAAGCACAGAAAAAGGCTAGAAGCTTGAAATTTCGGATTTAATGTACTATCCGAATAGCGAAAACAAAGGCGCTGATCAGCTTCGCGGTTACCGCGAAGCTGATCTGCGTTTTTATTTTCGCATATGCAGATTGTTGGTTTCCCCATGAGGCGGCTCAGATTATGTCAACATAGCTCAAAAATCAACTTTTGTCTCTAAAGCTTGCTTTGACTCGAAAACTATTAAATACTTTAACATAAAAGTTTGAAAACTCCATGACTTTGACCTCAATGTCACTCAAATGGATTAGGATGGTACTGCAAAAGTTAAGACAAACAAGTAACAACATTTTTTTTTCTAATGCATAAAAGTGTTTTCGTAATGCCTGTATGAAAAGCTACCTGTGTCCAAAGATAGCTGTTTTCTGAGGTTCCGTCTTGAAATTACTGTTGATAACATCTGGCAGCTGTAAGTAAGACACTTTATCGTTAATCAAGTGTTTATTCAACTACCATGTCCATTCTAATAAGCCCTCTGTCCGCTTCATTTAAGGTTGCCTCCAAAATGTTTGATAAATATTATTCTAATTAGTGCACACTAAAACAAAAATGACAAACAAATTGCTGTAGAGAGCCTGTCCAAAAATTGAATCGCTTCAATACATCTAGTTAGACGTTTCAGTGGCAAAAATTATAAAAACCTATGCGAGCTGATTGGAGTATGTGCACAAATTAGAACAAATATGGTATTTGCTCTTCGAATTCAAGTGATTATTTTCTTTTCATATATAATATGGAAACCAGGGGTCAGTTGTTCAAAACTTTGTTAGCTTAACATCATCGTTAAGACCTCAATTTGTTAAGTAAATGCCGACTGTATAAGCAAATACACTGTTATTTTTTGTTGATAAAATGTGAGAATCCTTTCCAATGCAAAGGATTCTCGCATTTTTTCAACAAAAAACAACAGTGTATTTGTAATATTCATGTTTGAAAATTTAACGAATCGTTAACTAACGACGTCGTTAATTTTGAACAACTGGGCCCTGGTGACAGGGATATACTGTATCACTTAAATACCGAACACGGACATTCTTAATATTATATACACATGGAAATAAGTTAGGGAACACTTTTAGCTCTTGGGAAAAGTTTGGAAAAAAATCTATTTTCCTATTTTCTGGCGATACTGAAATTTTTATCACATGCATTTCACACCTTGGCCTTTATGGACATGAACCGTATTTTGTCCTTGTGCTACGGAGGACACAATATGCCATAAATGAAAAATTCCACTTTTACTGAAAACGAGTTTGCCTTTTTTTCTTCTGTACTCCGCAAAACTCAACCTTTGAATGCGAAACAGGAATACAATGTTACATCTGATAGTTCCCAATGAATTAACGACTTCGGATCTAAATATTCATGTTTCATCTCCAAACCAGCTAATCATACAAAATCAGCAGTTTGCATTGATTTCTATGGAAAGCAAAAGTGTTCGAATTTTTGCAAATAAAGCCGTTAAAGAATAATTTTGCTATGGTGTTATGACCAGAACATGCATGTTTAAATTCCTAAAGGGTCATATCGAATATCTGGTCCAACGTTTACAACTGCAAAATGTATAGCCAAAGAACAAAACGTGATCATGAAACCTACCCCCGGAAAAGTATGGATCTACCGCCGACAGTTGGTCAGAAAATAAAGAATTAATGATAACCAATTCCACAAGCAATATCTCAGCTTCATTACGAAAACTTGCCCGTGCAGTAAACAGATATTTTTTGTGATTTAAAAATTGAAAATTTTCAGCTGAAAATTTTTGATATTTTTCTTATTTTTGCTCAAAACATAGATTGTGGATACACGTTAGAACCGCCTCGCCGAGGCGGTTCTAACGAGTACCCAGAATCTATGTTTTGGAGCAAAAATAAGAACCAGAGGACCATTGGTCCTGAGAACGCTCACCTGAAGCCTGATCATGGAGTATTAAATCATTATGAAATGACCTTGACCTTGAATACTCACACACCTTTATTGACTTCACAAGTTCTCGGCATCTGCAAAGTTTCAGGTCTCAGGCTGCAATAGTTTCCAAACTCTGTGATTTCTGAGAAAACCATAATTTGATATTTAAATGACGTTGGGTCAAGGTCAACAAATGACCTTGGCCTTCATTAATTACTTACCTTCATTGACTCCATCAGTTGTCTGCATCTAGCAACATTCAGGTCTCAGGCTGCAACAGTTTCCAAAATATCCATTGTTTTAGCCTTTTCCCATGTAAAAGCCTATGTTTCCAAAATTGACCTTGCCGTAAAATAGGTCAAGGTCATCCTAGGGTATCATTTCAACAAACTATGATGGGCTGGAGTCTCAAATGCTACATACCAAGTTTCGCGTAAATCGGCCAGCCGGTTCTGGAGAAGAAGATTTTGAGTGGTTTTTACCATAGTTGGGCATGACAGCCATCTTGGTCATGTGACCCAAATTTCGCGATAACACTTTCGTTCCCCCTACCCATGGACGCTCCACATGAAATTTCACTCTGATTGGCCAGGCAGTTTCAGAGAAGAAGATCTTTGAAACGTGTGTATGGACGACAGACTGGCCAAGGTCAAAAGATGACCTTGACCTAAATTAATCACATACCTTCATCTACTCCATTGGTTGTTTGCATCTACCACTTTTCAGGCCTCAGGCTGCAACAGTTTTCAAAAAAATCCATAGTTTTCACTTTTTCCCAAGTAAAAGCCTATGTTTCCAAAATTGACATTGCCGTAAAATAGGTCAAGGTCATCCTATGGTCATCATTTGATCAAATTATGATGGGCTGGAGTCCCAAATGCTACATATCAAGTTTCATGAAAATCGGCCAGCCGGTTCTGGAGAAGATTTTTGAGTGGCTTTTACCATATATGGGCGTGGTGGCCATCTTGGTCACGTGACCTGGATTTCGCAATCAAACTTTCGTCTCCCCTACCCATGGATGCTCCACATAAAATTTCACTTTGATTGGCCAAGCAGTTTCAGAGAAGAAGATCTTTGAAAAGTGTGTATGGATGACAGACTGGCCAAGGTCAAGAGATGACCTTGACCTAAATTAATCACATACCTTCATCTACTCCATTAGTTGTTTGCATCTACCACTTTTCAGGCCACAGGCTGCAATAGTTTTAAAAAAATCCATAGTTTTCACGTTTTCCCATGTAAAAGCCTATGTTTCCAAATTCGACCTTTCCGTAAAATAGGTCAAGGTCATCCAAAGTTCATCATTTTATCAAACTATGATGGGCTGAAGTCCCCGATGCTACATATCACGTTTTGTGGAAATCGGCCAACCGGTTCTGGAGAAGAAGATTTTTGAGCGGTTTTTACCATATATGGGCGTGGCGGCCATCTTGGTCATGTGACCTGGATTTTGTGATCAAACTTGAAATGCCACTACCCAAAGAGGCTCCACATAAAATTTCAACTAGATCGGCCGAGCGGTTTCAGAGAAGAAGATCTTTGAAATTGTGGACGACTGACGGACGACGGACGGACGACGGACGACGGACGGACGGACGCCGGATCATGGCCATTCTATAAGCTCACCTTGTGAGCCTTCGGCTCAGGTGAGCTAAAATAGGTATACCATTGCATACACCAGTTTGGCTATATAAATGTGGGGTTCAATGGGGTATACATTACACGGACATGTTTTCCTGATGTTGATGCTTAAGAAAAATTACGACAATGCGAGTTCACAGAGGGAAGTTATCGCACAATCAGCGCCGTCCGTAAATCAAGCGAAACTTTGTCTGAACCAAAGATGTTTGATGCTTACCATTTTCACATAGGAACAACTTTTGACACTACAGATGCTGCCAAGTTGTCAAGACTTTCTTCATAATTTTTACAAAGAAGGATATATACAGTCCAGCGTTGGTAGTCACATTATACATTATTACAGGTGTTCCCTAACTTATTTCCATGTGTATATATTTGTTTGGGCCAATGTATTCATTTTTATCTGTACCTTATAAAGCAGATTTCCTAATGCGCAGCAGAGCATAACATACAATGTTTTTTTTTTTTGTTTTTTTTTTTTTTTTTTTTTTTTTTTTTAGTTAAAGTGTCTTGCACATGGACCTTTTCATTCGGAGTAAGAGATGCTCTACCACAAAGTCAATGCCTCCAACTAAACTAAGAACAGCCTACTGTAACGATCATTTACTTTTTACTTTTATTGTGACTTTAATTTCACAATATTTCTATTTTCGAATTATTAGCGAGTTTTTGAATTCGACAGGGAATACTCTTGTAGTCTATAAAGCGTATTGTAACCGAACTTTGAATTCTTCAGGCAAGAAATTCATGAATATAAGCTAAAATGTAGTCCTCGTGAACATTAACGAACTTATAACACGAAAATATGTCCGTGTTATTTATGCCCCCTAATACCTAACATCAAAAGTAAATTAATAGGGGCGCATAGGCTTTTGCTAACATTTATATATAGAAAAACTGAGGTACGCAGGGGTATACCTATTTTCTCATGCAGGGGTATACCTATTTTCTCTTATTTCTTACTTGTTAGAACCTTTATGTTTTGAGGAAAAAATTTAGAAAAATATCGAAATTTTTAAACTGAATTTTTTCATTTTTTTTACAACAAAAAAGTCTATATATTTCATGTACATGGGCGTGTTTTCGTTATATTCTATAGAACTTGTACCTCTTTTGTGACATATGAGTACATCCTGTAATGATTTTTCCACTTGTCTTCTGTGGCATCAACAAAGAATCCCGCCCCTGGGCCAAGATCATTGCTTTCATCTTCACCTTCAATATTCACTCCTCCTACAAAAATTGGTTAATCCAATTAGCCATATGGTAAGTGACCATGAGAAATTATGTCATGGTCACCAAAATGTCATTTCTTAGAATCCACAAACTAAGAATCCACTATGATCACAAAACTAGCTATCCTTCTCTCCTTCAATATTAATTCCTCCTACGAAACGATTAAATGTATTGCAACTGAGGTTAGTGACCTTGAAAAAATATGTCACGGTCACCAAAATGTCAAATTTAAACTCTCTCTCTACAAGATAAATTTACAAAGACCCTCCTCCTTACCAAACTCCTAGTTTTCATCTCTTGCAATACTCACTCCTCCTACAACATATTGACAAAGTTTGCTATCCGCCTTATTCACTGCTTTTTCAAAACTTTTTTTAACTTTTACAAGGACCATGGGCGGATCCAGGATTTCTTTAAAGGGGCTTCAACCCCACAGTGCATTTTACCTGATTTTTAGATTTCCTCATAAAACAGCAACAAAAATTGGTTTCAGACCTCTAAATCCGCCACTGGGGGCAAATGCTATTGGAGTTCTACGGTCAACAGCTAAAGTCATGTTGAGATGTCATGATCAGTCATCCCACTGATGCTTGAAGTAATAGTATCATTACGAAAACACGCCCATGCAATATACAGAAAATTTTTTGGTTGTAAAAATGAAAAATTTCACCGGAAAAAATTTGATATTTTTCTTATTTTTGCTCAAAACCTAGATTGTGGGTACACGTTAGAACCGCCTCGGCGAGGCGGTTCTAACGAGTACCCACAATTTATGTTTTGGAGCAAAAATAAGAAAATTAGGTATACCCCCGCATACCCCAGTTTTTCTATATAAAAGTGGGGTTTAAGGGGGTATACATTTCACGGACATGTTTTCCTGTTGATGGTTTTAAGGTTATAACTTAAAAAGCTTGTATGGTTATCCTAGCCAAACTGTTCCTGGGCATGGTTATCCTAGCCAAACTGTTCCTGGGCAAGCCTCTCAGTCAGTGGTTACTGATGCTTAGTGCAGAGTTATTTCCTTGCTGAGCGACAAATGCCACCAGGAAAACATGCCCCTGCATTTAATACCCCATTGGACCCTGTATTGAATACCCCCTTGAACCTGTATTGAATACCCCCTGGAACTCCACTTTTATATTGCAAAACTGGGGTTTACAGGGGTTTACCTAATTTTCTTAATTTTGATCCATATTATGCATTGTGGGTACTCGTTAGACCCGCCTCGCCGAATAAGCCAAAAAGAAATATTGGCAGTAGGAATATTTTTACAATCAAATAGTTATGTAACCAAAGGCAACAACAGGTTCTAGAATAACATAAGAAATTGATTTTGATCTTCCCTGATTGCCGCACAGATTTTTGTTGCAAATTTTGACCTTACTTGGGCTAGTTTCCGGAGCAGCATTAATCAAGCCCAGTTCTGTCCCTACAAGCTGGGCACATGCTTTAATTTGCAGTGGCCACAGAATTTAAGAAATATTCATGAACAAAGTGTTCATGAAAGATTTGCATCAATACTCTTTGACATACAAATGTTTGGTGCAAAATTTAATCTTACTTGGACTGGTATCAGGCACTACATTATTTAAGCCTAGTTCAGCTGCCACATGCTAGGTACCAGCTTTAGTGAAGAATGACCTTAGAATTAAACAAGTATTTTCATGAACAATTGTTATGAAAAAAAATGTGCTAAGTTTGACTGAGAGGTAGATACATGTATTTTACTAGGACACGTATCCGGAGCAACAATAATCAAACATATTACTGCTGCTACAAGCTGGGCATCAGTTTTAGAGAACAACCATATAATTAATGAAATAATTTCATATACAAATTTTCATGAAAGAATTGTGTCAAGAATGACTGGCACACATGTTTGAAGCTACGAGTACAATAATCAAGTATAGTTCAGCTGCCACACGCTGGCGCCAGCCTTAGTGAAGGATGGCCATAGAATTAAAAAATATATTCATGAACAAAATTTCATGAAAGAATTGCGTCAAAATTCTTTGACACACAAATGTTTGGTGCAAAGTATGACCTTACTTGGACTGGTATCCGGTACAACAATGATCAAGCCTAGCTCAGCTGCCACACGCTGGGAGCCAGCTTTTGTTATAAAGTTCTGTTCTGTACAGGTCGTCCCTGTAGAAAAGGTACAAATTTATGGCAAACATTATATAAATAAATGCATGCACATAAGACTTGAATGTCACTCAACTGTTTCTATACATTCAACGCCATTTAAATGAAACTAGTACTAGCTATTAAGCGAAAAGCAGAGAAGCATCAGCTGTGGTAAGACTGTTTAGCTGATCTGCAAATTCATAAAATTTTCTATTATTTTCGTACATCTATAAAGGCAAAAGGCAAGTGTTCTAAAGCAGCAGCTCATGCTGATAAATAATTTTTATAAGAGATTTATTTGCACAATCATAAATTTCGAAAAACCTTTTCTAAATTTTATCGCAGACACTATGAACTGATTTCCAAATTTGATGTTGGGCTAAAGACTCTTTTACGCGAGGGCCTTTCGGAACCAGAATTTTATGGTGACTTGGTTTACATATTTAAGAAACTTATAGGAAGGAATGATTTTTATTTTCAATTCAGACAAATCATTACGCGTTACAGACGTATAGGATATAACTTTAATGCTATGCGACAGTCTGCATGCTTAGTTTTTAACCCAATCATGGTTGATAACTATGCTGCCTTCTTTACTTGCCCGCCGGTGGGTCGGGCGTCAGACTCTATGATGGCTCCGACATAAGGCTATTCAATTTAGTTGGTTGGGACCGGAGCTTCTTGTCTGTTGCTTGGCCCACCGCGGTTCAACTGGTGTTTTTCTTTTGCTCCGGAGTTAGTAAGTTTTTGGGCGCCCAGGGATCTCCATCGTCGGGCAGCTTACTCATTTTGCGAGTCCTCGTTTTTGATTCATCATGGAATTTATCATGATTTTTTGTGTGTCCATGATGATTCATTGACTAGTTAAAGATTCACTACGAGGACCGAACAACTAACTGAATGTTATGAACCACTTCAGAAGCTGAGGGTGAGGTTATGATCCTGTAAAACCGGTTTAAGCCCGCCAGTAATTTTATAATACTGATCGTTCCATGGCGATACTTCTGTGGTGGTAAATTATTTTATGTCTTGGTGTTTAAATTTTTGTGTTGTTGGCGCCTTATGTTATCATATTTTAAGTTAAGTTAAGGTAACTAAGGGGCCATCTATTGTAAAAATAGCTACTCATTCGGCTTACGAAATATTTTCAAGGTACAAGTACCTTATTGTTAGTTTGTTTTTCCCCGCCTCGGTTTTTAGAGTGGGAATCTTTTTCTGATTGCGCCTTTGCCTGATCGTTGCCTACTTGTACCTTTTCATTTATACAAAGATGAATTCTTAAAAATAATCCATCCGAAAATGTCAAATTTCAAATTCAAAAAATGTAAATAACTCTTGAATACCTCAGTTCTGTATTCCATGAAAATGAATGTCCTAAAATAATTGTTTCAGGAGCCAAAATCACAGAACTGAATAGTACTACATAATCAAAACCTGTCCGTGAAATAAACACCACTTCATATCATACTTTAAAACTAATGCCTTCTGAAGTTTTGCATTTTTCTTATATCTTTTTTACAAAACATAGACCGTGGGTTCTCGTTAGAACTACCTAATAGATGCGGTTCTAACTTATCACATGATCCACAACTAATGCTTTGAGCAAATTATCAAAAATTAAAAAAAAAAAAATCAAAATGCAAAGAAAATGTTGAACTTTCAAAGATAAACTGATATATGGTGTTTTTGTAATGGCGGTTACAATATGTTGGATTACAATATAAACCTGACAACCAGTAAAGTACAGGACACCTGGTGTCTTCAGCTTGAGGAGGTAGAAATATTCCAAACTTCATTGTACACTTGGTTTCCTTGCTGTAAACAAGAAATTGATAAACAAACTTTTTTCCCAAGTATGCTCACCGGTAAAAGTTTAGTCAGTGAAAATACATGAACAATTCCATTTGGGAATGTTTAAAGCGCCATTGCTTCAAAATCCCTCGATAATTTGGAATTAAAATTAACAGTCATAAATCTGTGAATAAAAGCTAACATTTCCAATAAAAACATTGAAATATCGCATGATTTTGTCAGAAGTAAGCTCAAAATAATGAATATTTGACTTGTTCTTTCTCGAGACTGTGGATGAATTTTAGAAAGTTTTTTTTTTTTCGGATTTTTGTCACAGGCAAAAACTTCTGTCAGAAAGCGCTATTAATCAAATCGCCGATTTTGTCATTAATCGGATAATTACATAACTGATGTTTTACGGAAAAAGTCAATAACTTTGTCGAAATTGTCAACTGGTGGAATATCTTTTCAAAATAAAAAAGAAACTGAATTTGCAAATTTAATAAAGGAGAACATCGCAGGCAAGCAGCAGGGTTTGATGATAATCGGGCTTGTCAAAGTTACTGACTAAACTTTTTGCTCTGAATATTCTAACAAGGCTGAACATATACCTTTATAAAGCAGATTGTTCACGCTTTAAACTTTTTACGCTAGCAGAATCAACTCTAAGCCTAGGCATTGGAAAGCAATCTTTAGAACAATTCAAAATTTCAGAACCAATACATGTATACCAGTACTATGGGGCGTAGATGTGACTGGTCCAAGGACATAATCCTGCTGAGGTAGATTTTTTAACTCTGGGCCTACAATCAACCACTAAGCTACAGCACTCCCCAAACAAATGATGGATTATTTTTTTCTGACCAAAGACACAACATAGTTATTCTATCTGGTGTCCATCTGTATGAATTGTGCAACTAATTAATGAAGCATAGCGTGAAAAAAATCCAACGCCCCTGGTGAGATTCGAACCCAGGACACCCTAGATTATATATAAAGTCTTAAGAGGCTTAAGGCATACCTATATTGATGTTACATAGACTAAATATTAACAAATTCAAGTTTGTTTGAAAAAGTAATAATTGGATAATAAATACTATAATAGTCTTGTAATTACTATTCATTACTACTCCTGATGCATGGCTCTAAGTTCAAAGCATTTATTTACATAATTTGGTCGTTCGTCTCTCACTAATGAGAAAGATCATCATTCTTTCTTGAATATGTTCTTGTGTGTGTTGGCGAGTTCTTTGATGGCTGACTAGGCCAACTCTAGCTCTAAACTGTCAGTTGCAAGTACAGCAAGTCAATATCATGGACTCAGCTGGTGGCCCATTGGTATTGGCTTTGCGTTCTCTGCGCTTTCTTTCAGCTTCACAGATTCTCTTTTTTTCATAGAGAGCTGCTACATTGTTGATGAGACCTCGCATTTTAGCGCTCCTGTGCAGTCTGTAGTTCCCGAGACCAAATTGGTATGTCGAAATCCTTCAGAGATGCTTTGAGGGTGTTTTTGTAGCGTTTCTTCTGGCCACCTTGAGAGCGCTTTCCCTTTTGTAGTTCTCCATAAAAGACTTTCTTTGGAAGTTGCTCATTTGGCGTTCTTATAACATGGCCAGTCCATCTTTGCTGTGCTAGCTTTAAGACAGTATGCATGCTTTGCACCCCTTCTTTCTTTAGTAGATCCGTGTCTAGAATCTTGTCTTGCCACTTGATTTTTAACAGCTTTCTCAAACAGCTTACGTGGAAATGGTTAAGTCTCTTTGCACGGCGCTTGTATGCTGTCCATGTCCATGTCTCACATACAATTCTAAGGTTGAATATATTGCCATCAAAACGGTACCTGATTGGAAAACCAGTGTCACTGTCCTGAAAAGCATCCATGAGCGGCAAACATCATGCTGAATAGTGTTAGTGACATAACACAGCCCTGTTTGACCCCATCGTTTTATACACGTACGTATGTCATCACGAAATTGCTGTACCATTGCTATAAATCTAGGTGGACAGCCAAACTTGGCAATGATTTTCCAGAGTCCATCACGACTAACTGTGTCGAAAGCTTTGGTGAGGTCGACAAATGTCATGTATAGATCTACATTCTGTTCTTGGCATTTCTCCTGAAGCTGTCTTGCTGTGAAATTCATGTCTATTGTCCCTTTGTCTTTTCTGAATCCACCTTTACATTCTTGGTTAAGCCCCTTCTGATCAAGATGAACATTCAGGCGGTTCAACAGAAATTTTACCAGTAACTTCCCAGCAATGCATAATAGGAGGGATAAGCCTCTGTGGTTGTCACAGACTTGTGGGTTTCCCTCCGCTTATTTAGGTGGAATATGGACGCATCTTTCAATTCCTGTGGGATAGCCTCCTTCCGCCACAAACAATAATTCTGTCAGTTTCTCTGTCATGGGTAGCCATAAACATCTGCAGGAATTGCATTTGCACATGGAGCCTTGCCCGATGACAAATGTTGAACTGCTTTTCTTGTTTCCTTGACGGTTGGAAATTCATCTAACAGAACATTGCACTCTATATGTGGAAGTCGGTCAATTGCATCCTCATTCATGTTTGATGGTCGATTCAGCACACTATTGAAATGTTCTGCCCACCTTTTCAAGATAGCCTCTTTATCTGTGAGAAGAGTGCTTACATCTGCAATTAGCAATGTGGTGGCTACAGAACTCTTTGGGCGATAAATGTTTTTCAGTGCATCATGAAATTTCTTCATGTCCTTTCTTCCTCAGCCAGGAATCTTGCATGTGCCTAAGCTTGGTCTGGACTGTCTGACAAATGTTGCTGTATGCTGTTTTCTTGGATACTGAGCTTGTATCATCTTGATGTGCTTGTGAGATCGGTGTTTTTTCTTCAAGAAGCCTCTTACTGTCGTCATCATTCTCCTTAAACCAGTCTTTATGTTTGCGAGATGGATGTCCTTAAGTACTAGCAGCTGAAGAATGAATTATTTTACGGAAAACTGTCGAATTTTCTTCGGGGTTCTCTGAACTGAGATTGATTGCACCCAGTTGATTGCAGATGTCTGTTAAGAAAGCTTGTCTCATGTTGTCTTGATTCAGTTTTGAGACATCCAGTCTTTTAAGATCTATCTTGCCTTGAGGTCGCCACGCAGTCTATGATCTGTCCAGCAGTCTGCATCACACATAGTCTTTGTCACTCTGACATCCTGCCTGTCTGTTCTTTGCACTACGACATAGTCTATCAGATGCCAGTGTTTGGAACGTGGATGCATCCAGGATGTTTTATTTCTGTTAGGTAGACGAAAGACTGTGTTGTCGATTAGAATATCATGGTCAGCATACTTCCTTAGAAGCAAGAGACCATTGCTGTTGCGATTTCCAACACCTTCTGGACCTATAACTCCTGGTCTGTACCAGCTCTTGCATTTAAGTCAAGTCGCCAATAAGGATAAGCTTGTCTGTACGGGGTTTTGCAGAAATAACGTCGTCCAAGTCATAGGACTTCTCCTTAACATCATCTGGATTGGTCATCGTGGGTGCATAGGCACTGACACTGGTTGCATGTTTATTCCCTGACAGAGGAAGTCTAAATGTCATTAAGCGGTCATTGATGCCTTATTCTGAAAGCTTACCAACAAGTTCTGTTATAATGGCAAAGCAAATTCCTGCTTCACGCCTTTCTTCAATATTGCGTTCACTCAAGAAGAAAATGTATCCAGCACCAACTCCTTTGATCTCCCCAACATCTGCGAACCGAGTCTCACTCAGTGCAGCTATCTGAATTCCATACCGCCCAAGTTCTCTGTCCACAAGGGCCGTTCTACGCTGCGGTCTATCTGACCCAGCACTGTCCATCAATGTTCGCACATTCCATGTGCCAATCCGCATTGTCTTTGTTTTTTCTTCTTATTGTTTCGACCACTAAGACGGATCCAAGCTGATCGCGGTTAACCAGATAGGGGGTTTGAAACAGGCAATTGTTAAGGACATCTTTTCTAGCCCCTTTCCCATGCTACGGGGGTCAGCAATGCGATCCTAAATACATCTTCTCAGTCGCTCAGCCGGCTGCCGAACTTCTTCTCACGGAAACTGAGCCGCCTGTGCATGGGTGATAAACAAGGGAACGAGCTCCAAAACGAACAAGTGTAATTTTATTCCATTGGTTCATCCGGGAACTGTAGAGGTCGTGCCAATGATGAAAAACAAAGTAAACCAAGGTAGGTGCCGGTGGATTTTATATGGATATTTGAATTATTTAGCGAAAGATGGTAAATATCGCAATGCTGTTCAGTATAAAGATATTTTCTCCGTGCATACGGCCCGAAAACCGTCTGAAAAAACATTGGCTTGATTGTATTGAAAAAGTCGAAGTCGATGTTGTCATTTTACAATATTTGGCATACACAGGCCCTTTTGGGCAAATATTGTTGTTTTGCATGAAGAATACAGCACCGATACGCGCAAAATAATAAAATGAGCGCCCAGTATAACATTTTATGCCATAAACGAATACTTGAGCATTGTTGACACAAATGATTGAGAAAATTCATGGCGATGCCGTTCCAATGGTTTAGAGCTTGATCCAATTTGATTATTATCGTCCCACCTGCTTTCACTTATAGTGAGACGAAATTAAATACATTGGGCGCAAATGGACCAAACCAACGACTTACATATGTGAAAACAAAGACGTAGATAAGCTTCGTGATAACCGTTATCACGAAGCTGGCCTGCGTCTTTGTTTTGCCATCTTGTTAGTACAATTTGCTATCCTTTGTGTCGACTTACATATGTGAAAACAAAGACGTAGATCAGCTTCGTGATAACCGTTATCACGAAGCTGGCCTGCGTCTTTGTTTTGCCATCTTGTTAGTACAATTTGCTATCCTTTGTGTCTGTACAGTCCTGTTTTTGTTTAATATGGTCGGAAACCACAACGTTGTTTAATTTAGGGAGAGCATTATCGTCAGCTATTTCTCAGCAAGGTAGTCATCCAACAATGCACAAGAGAGAGAGAGAAAGAAAGAAACAGACAAGCAGACTGAGAAAGGCAGTCCCCAAAACCAAGCAAGAATTGCGTTTACTTCCATCTTTCAGTCCCCTCCTTCTTTGTCTGAATTTGTCTGAGTTTAATGGGCCTTGTGTTATGTCCCATTGCACCACTCATTCATTCGAGATTATCTATGATGCGTAGCTTCTATAAATAGCACAGCTATTCGATACAATGTATCACATAAGTACAATCTCTGACATACTGCGTCAGGGAGTCGACTCTTTGGCTCAGTGGTTAGAGCATTGGATTTCTACCCTGGCGGTCCGGGTTCGAATCCCATCTGGGACGTGGGATTTTTTTCAAGCTATGCATCATCTCTTAGTTACGAATTTTCATATTCGTAAGATGGGGGCTCGTCCGGGATGGACCATTTGAGTCATTTAGTCATTAAAATGACATTCTCGTAATCATAAATGATTACTTTCTTTCTTAGAGATGGGTTACATCATGGACGGTAACTATTCATGAATATCCGTAACGTACTTTCCGCAGGTGAAATCGCATCTTCAGTGTAAACGTTTTCAGGGCAGAGAGAAGTTCATGTAAGCGATCCAACATATCGTTAGATAGTCTGTGGTTCAGTGACATCTTTCAGAGGTTGGTACAAACATTGCTTGTGTATCGCACACAACGGAGCGTACCTCTATAATGAGTAAACGGTAAGTACATGTAGTATATGAAGTTGACGCATAACAGTAGACGACGTCATCAGCGTGCGCCGGGTCTGCATGACTTGTAGTTTTGTATTGTGTACTGAGATTTTATTCTTAGGTGTATTTTTCTGAAATTTTGTATGCATACCCAGAACATGTGTACGTAATATACTTGTAAGTTGGAAGTCTGTGCATTGAATAGTTTTTATACAGCAAGCACAGTCCACGATTTACTGGGACACGCCTCGTACATGTAGTTATGTGCGTACGTGTCTGATGAAATTGGTGTGTATGCAAGTGCTTGTGTGCTTAGAAATAAGATGACGTGCGCTGTGAAACTGGATTATAGTGAGGAAGAGGTGCGCAGCGTCAACCTCACTTGCTCTTCCTCACCCAACTTTGCCCAGAGGCAAGACACAAGTCAAGACGTCTGGAGTTGGGTTTGGATGCAGTGGATGACCACAACATCTTTAGTGCCTTATCACGCTCTGCATGTTCCACAACATGCTGCTGTATCCGTAATCCGATTTTTGTTTAGAGACATATAAACTCCTAGGAAGAATGTCAACCAAAACTAATGAGTTCCTCCTCCCAAGCTAGATTTTTTTGTTGAGAACTAGCAAACTCCTAGCAAACTCCTAGATGGGTTACCTTCCAGAGCCCCCTCCGCACCGCATGACAACAGGTAGCACTGATTACATGTTGCAGTAGCAGTAAATCTGGTCTGACATGTAATACATAATTTACAACTGGCAAGTTAACATGATGGCTGAGAACTAATTAATATCACAAATCTTTCTTGTAAACTTAATATACCAAAGTCAACAATAAATTTACAAATATCTTCGAAAAAAAATATTTCTAATTTTTCTACAAATACATACAAAATGATATTCATCCTCGATTTCAGAGGAAGAACATATACTGCATGTTCTTCCTCTGAAATTGAGGACGAAAACGTACCCCCAATGCCACTTTTATACACTAAATATGGGTGTGATGGGGTATACAATTAGAGGCGGTTCTAATGTGTAATCGCAATCAATGTTTTGAGCAAACATATATTATATAAATTCAATTTTCACAATGTCATATGTATATTAGATGGCCATGCTTTCGTGATAATACCTCTCATGGCTATAGACCTCCTGTAATCCACCAAACATCTTGTTACTCGATACTTTGGTTAGTGTTGACATTATCTCCATTCAAGGTAGTGTCTACAAACCAGAAAGAAAAGGGAAAGACAACAGTATGCATGGTTTGCAAATTTTCATATCTTCATATTACACTGAATTAGATCAGTTTCTTATCATCGCCTCAACTTCTTGACAAGTTTAAATATATTTCATTGTCAATCTACAAGGAGTTCGGCCACTAGTTACTTTATTTGACAAAATGCATGTAATTTTTCATTTTACACTGATATTTAACAGATATGGGTAAGATTATAAGAATCTTACATGAGTGTCAGGTATGGATAGACAAATCTGTCCCGAGGGTCACATTTTGGCAAAGCGAGGCTCGTCGAGTGATGCCAAATTGTGACCCGAGGGACAGATTTGTCTATCCATACCTTACACGAATGATGGATTCTTTTTCTTGCACGCTTTAATGCGGCGAAGCTTGATTTTTATGTCATTTACCTAGAAAAATGCTACAATCCGCCATTTTGATTTAAAACGTTTTGACGTCATTGTGACGTGTGCGCTTAGCGACGACATTACGTGACGTCCTTTACAGCCATTGTTAAAAAAGAACACTTGAACGCATCGTGCGACCGGGGTGAGATAACAAGGGTGAGATAAGAATTTCTCACATGGGGTAAAACGGGGGATTTCTCTATCTGGTGTGCAAGAAATTGATTGATAGAGTATCTATAAACGTATAGAAAAAATCTATAAATTTATAGATCAAACTGGTAATCTGTCTGAGAAACGTCACTGAATGAAACCCGCATTCCGAAACCGGGTTTATTGGATCCGAGATGTAAACTGGCAAAATCATGTGCATAACGTTTTGGCAGACAGAAAAATACAAGTGAAAGTTGGGAACCAGACCTCTGATCAGCGCCCTCTATAAAACGGATGCCCCCAAGGAAGTGCTATTGTCGACGGAATATCGTCGCTAGTCCCAACTGGCAACTGACCACCAGTCGGGAACTAAGCGAGTCGTCAGTTCTTGTTACGCAAGGGATGGAACAGAAAAGCCTGTAGCAAATATATTGAAATTATATATAGATGGCAGATGGAACCACAACAAAAGTATTGTCTTGAAACGACCAGTATTATAAAATTACTGGGGGGGGGGGGGGGGCTTAAACCGGTTTTAGTTGTTCGGTGCTCGTGGTGAATCTCTATAACTATTCAATGAATCATCAAGCAAAAAATATATGAATGAAATTAATCAATAATGACCTATATTGCATAATACACCTTGTAGCTTTACAGGTAAAATACCTGATACATGTACTTACAGGTAAATAAGCAGAGTTGAACGACACATAAAACGACGAAAATGAGACATTTTTATGAGCAAAATGACTACATATTCTCTTTCAAAATGATGACGAACATTAAATTCAACATACCTGTAACAAATGTATTAAATAATATATTTTATTTGATGATATAACGGAAGTGCCAAAAACAATTGAGCTGCCTTTGTCAAATAAAGTAAAACTGGAAAAGTACTATGGGTAAAATTGGACACAGACTAGTAATTGTTACGCTGCAAGCGATTGGCTCAAAGTGTGGGCAGATCTATCGCGGTAAATTTAAGATGTAACGCTACCTACGATTGGTCATAAATGCGTACCTATCAACTGCCTTTTGTCACATGATAGTATAACCTTTCATGAATATTTTGCTATATTGTGCGAATTAATCAGCTGCTGTTTTGCCATACAATGGCCAAATTGCGGATGTAGTGATTTTTGAATAATCATTTTTTCATTGTAGAGCGATTTTGGGGTGTCCCAAAACAGCGAAATATACCGTCCTTGGATGCTGGCTGACACCCCATTTTTTCGCTGCACTTGTACACGGCCTTGGGCGATCTCTCGTCTGCTGAATGTGTAGGGGTCCACTATAGGTTCTGAAGCATATGAATGAGTCTTGTTTTGGGGCAAATTACAATTGGAGTCTATGGGAACGATAATTATAGGTCTCTGTCCTAAAGAGAATGTCATCTTCAGGTGGGCTCCCTGTTTCGACACTGAAATGAAACTGCGTTTGCAGGAAGCGGTACCCTCTTCGTATCTCTCCATGATTTCACATCTGAAGCCCAAGGAGGAACAGACAGAAACTGGCCATCCTCGAATTTTAAAGTAGAAAAATTCAAATAAAAACGCGCATAAAAACAAACCGAAAAACAGATAACTTAAAGATAAATCACAACAAAACAGCCTTGGAACGGCCATTTAAGAAATTACTTGAGTGTTTAAACCAAATCTACTGGACCAAACCTTACCCTTTGCCTCAGTAGGGGTTCCCAACACCAGTGATGTAGATAATTATTTTTCACAATGCGTACTGTACGCATCAAAATAAATGTTCAGTGCGTACCGACAATACAACTGCGTACAAGTTTTTCTGAGGATTCTTATTCAAACCTCTCATTTAGAATCAAACATATAGATAAAGGTACACGTATGGATAAGACCATTTAATCGAGTATGAAAATTTAAGTAAACTGGTTGATAATCCTGTAATAACATGTCATTCTATCATTAAGGCATGTTAAACTATACTTTTGTCCCCTGCCTAGATAATAAGAGACACAAATGAGGAAAACATTAGAGACTGGGATGGCTGTAGAAAATGGATACATCAAGTTTTAAATTGAAAACAAGAAATCACCAGAAATCAATGCAAAATGCCTATTCAATAAACCAAAGTGACAGACTATCATTAAACTTCAGGAATAAACCTTTGATAAACAATTTGTCTGGTCAAAGTACTGAACGGCGAGCACGCATATGGTATAACTACTGAAATATTGAATTATATATAATATGGAACGATCAAAAGCTGCATTAATATTGTATCTACTTTTCGATTGTTGACAAGCAGCCAGACAAAACTAGTTGAAAAAATGTCATTTTGGTGAAAATTTTAAAGGTATTTTATCTGAGTACGCATAAAACCGAAAACTGTTAGCGTACCGCTGATTTTTACTGCGTACATGGTACGCACAGGGTCTGAATTTTTATGCGTACAGAGCGAAAAATCGTGCGTACATACGCAGTACGCATCGTTATCTGTTTCGCTGCAACACCTCTGAGAAGTCAACAATGCGCAGTTATGACCCCCTATAGTGTAAAATGTAAACGTTTTCTGACGGAATAAGGTTTAAATCACCATGACAGTCCATCATAATGTTAAAATGAAAAGAATAATATTCAAAACAGAACAATTGAAGCACAAGGGCACAGCTTTTACCCGTTATTTAGTCAAAAATAAGTAATTTTGGTGCAAAAATGCACATTCAAGGGTAAAATTGTTATTAAAATAAAGGTCAAAAGGTCAAAGGTCAAGGTCATTGAATTGCCTTACTTAACATTTCCTGTAACAGTTCTTAACAATTAGATACCAGAACTGGTGGTTCGCCAATGTTTTGAGTTAATTCGATGGCTGTATGTTGACCACGTAGAGAGGCAAACTTGTCTTATTTTGGACTTATTGAAGTAGGGGGTCAGATGACTTTTTGAATAGCTCCAAGACTATGATACATTTAACCAAGCATCAAACAGCTCTTCATTGTATAATTACAATATCTAGTCAAAATAAATGAAATAATTGGTTTCTTTAGGACACAGACCAGTAATTGTTACGCTGCAAGCGATTGTCCCAACGTGTGGGCAGATCTACCGCGGTAAATTTAAGATGTAACGCTTCCTACGATTGGTCAACAATGCGTACCTATCAACAGAACTTTGTCACATGATAGTATAACCTTCTTTGAATATTTTGCTATATTGTGCGAATTAATCAGCTGCTGTTTTGGCATACAATGGCCAAATTGCGGATGTAGTGATTTTTGAATAATCTTTTTTTTCATTGTTGAGCGATTTTGGGGTGTCCCTAAACAGCGAAAGATACCGTCCTTGGATGCTGGCTAACACCCCATTTTTTCGCTGCACTTGTACACGGCCTGGGGCAATCTCTCGTCTGCTGAATGTGTAGGGGTTCACTATAGGTTGTGAAGCATATGAATGAGTCTTGTTTTGGGACAAATTACAATGGGAGTCTATGGGAACGATAATTATAGGTCTCTGCCCAATTGGCTGAGGCTATCCGCACGACGATCGTGCCGATAACATCGCTTATCCACAAGAGCGACGTGCCAATAGGCGGCGTTATCGGCCCGACCGTCATGGGGATAGCCAATGCTACAGGTATTGGCTATCGGCACGACGGGAGTACGAGATTTTCCACCAAGCTTACGTATGCATTAAATAAAAACAAAACTGGGACCCTTTAAGAGCAGTGAGCATATTAATGAGAATAGGGATGGGCCATTCTGCGGTTTCGGCTAGGCTACATAAGTCTCGTCAGTTAACCTATAAATTTAGGAAGAATGTATAAACTATTCATTCGTAATTAAATAAATTAATTATGTGTTCAGCTATTGAAACACATTTGAAATATTATGAATAAGAAAACGAGTTTGATTTGTTTATTCCAGCTGATGTTATCTGAATCACAGCACTTATAGATTTCTAACAGCGGAGAAAAATACTGTATACGGGTAACCATTGTACGAGTATGTACATGTTTTTAATTGTGTGTAAATGCTTTTTAATTGTGCTACTGACAATGTTTTCATACTCCATTGTTAAAATCAAAGACTGTTTATTTTTTTGGATCACAATTTTCTTTTATTATGAAAGTTACGATAAATTACTCTCTCATTTACGCATAATCATCGCTGATTTGCACAGGTAAATTCACGGGAAAGCCAATATCAGAAAAAAAAATGCGTTAATTAAAACGTATAATATTCCTGCATGGGTATTATTCTGTTTCAGTTTTGAAGCCAATGTATAATTTCATCAACTTAAAATATGTTCATTTCTAAATAAAATTTAACAATTCGATGTCGATTTCCCTGTGTCGCCCAAACATCGGGATGTAAGTGGAGTAGCCGGTGCTATCGTGGAATGTGGCGTTATAGGCATGCAACAAAGTGGGAAAGTTAACCTTCTTAGAACTTGTCTTTTTGTCTTTTAGTATTCCCAGCATTTTCAGTAGATAAAAATAATTGTTCGAGTCTGGTTAAACCTTTATACTTGCCCATTACCGATAGGATTGTACGATGACCATGTTGTTCGAAACTTTTCGAACATAGCAAATATGCATAGCTCTTTGGTCAGTTTTGATTCAAAGCTGGCGCCCTGGACACTAGGAATACGCGCTGGGAAACCATACCTCACGATGAAATTTTCGGACAGCAACCTTGTCGCAAAAAGCGACCTTGTTCTTGATGGAGGTGTCCATGTCTGGCCAAATGTAAGGCTGCTTTATCAATGACATGCTCGTCATGCTGGGTCGTAAAAATATCTTGCCGGAAAACTGATGGAAGGACAAGCTGCATGAATCCTGTCCGTTCAGTACGACCTTACGATGTACAACACAGTTTGACAGAAGGAGTTTGTCCCATTCCTTGTGGTACATTTGTACCTTTTATCAAAGGCGGGATCGACATAGCGCTTCAGAGGAGGAGCACTTTATCCTGACTCGAGGGGACGGACGATGGCACTCAATTTGGGATCATCGAGTTGCGCCTTTCTCTAATCGTTGTTTGTTAGGCTGTGTAATTGTAGCAGCTGCTCAGTAATGTCGTAAA
This sequence comes from Rugalucina vietnamica, assembly GCA_964017185.1. Taxonomy (NCBI): domain Eukaryota; kingdom Metazoa; phylum Mollusca; class Bivalvia; order Lucinida; family Lucinidae; genus Rugalucina; species Rugalucina vietnamica. The sequence continues at coordinate 32,025,258 of OZ024883.1, read as the reverse complement.
TTAGATGCTGAGCTGGCTCCGAATCATCCAAGACATAAACACTGTCAATGAACGGACAGTCGACACTAACCGACATCGATACAGACTTTCTTTTGCTCCGGAGTTAGTTAGTTATTGGGCGCCCGAGGATCTCCATCGTCGGGTAGCTTACTCATTCTGTGAGTCCTCATGTTTGATTCATCATGGAATTTATCATGATTTATTAAAATTTTATTTGTTTGACCATGATGATTCATTGACTAGTTAGAGATTCACTACGAGGACCGAACAACTAAATGTTATGAAGCACTGCAGAAGCTGAGGGTGAGGTTAGAATCCTGTAAAACCGGATTAAGCCTGTCAGTAATTTTATATTACTGATCGTTCCAAGGCGATACTTCTGTGGTGGTTCTTATTGTTTTATGTCTTGGTGTTTAAAAAATGTTGTGCTGTTGGCGCCTTATGTATATTATCATATTTTTAGTAAAGTTTAGGTAACTGAGTGGCCACCTATTGGAAAAATAGCTGCTCATTCGGCTTACGAAATGTATTCATGGTATAAGTGCCTTATTGTTAGTTTGGTTTTTTCCCGCCTCGGATTTTGGAGTGGGAATCTTTTTCTGATTGCGCCTTTTCCTGATCGTTGCCTACTTGTACCTTTTAATGACGTCAGAAAATATAGTGGGTTCCCGTCTCTCATTCCTTGCGTCTTGACCGGCGTCTGCGTTACTGCTGCCACTCTATCTGATGGTTAAAACTGTAGTCACCAAGAAAGGCTATCCAGCGCTGCCCTGTTGGGTCTTATTTGGCGATGTTGAGAACATATGTAAGAGTATTGTTACTGGTAACAACCTCAAACGTGTTTCCATAGAGGTACTCATGGAATTTCTCAGTCACACCCCATTTAAACGCAAGAAACTCAAGTTTGCGAGCCGAATAGTTTCTGTCTTAGGCCTTCAAACTTCGGCTAGCATATCTATACCCTCTTGATTTTGGTAGAGCACAGCTCCTAGACCGCTCGTATAGGTGTCTGCGTGGACCTTCTTTAATTGCACAGTGGTGGGTCGAGCGTCTGACTCTATGATGGCCCCGACATAAAGCTGTTCATTTTAGTTGGTTGGGGCCGGAGTTTTTTGTCTGTTGCTTGGCTCACCAGGGTTCAACTTGTGTTTTTTCTTTTGCTCTGGAGTAAGTAAGTAACTTGGCGCCAAGGGATCTCCATCGTCGGGCAGCTTACTCAATCTGTGAGTCCTCGTTTTTGATTTATCATGGTACTTATTATGATTTATTTGTTTGTCCATGATGATTCATAGACTAGCTAGAGATTCATCAGGAGGACCGAACAAATAACTAAATGATGTGAACCACTGCAGAAGCTGAGGGTGAGATAAGAGCCCTGTAAAATCGATTTAAGTCCGCCAGTAATTTTATATTACTAATCGTTCCAAGGCGATACTTCTGTGGTGGCTCTTATGTCTTGGTGTTTAATGTTTTTTTTGTTGTTGGCGCCTTATGTATGTTATCATATTTTTAGTTAAGTTTAGGTACTTGAGTGTCCAACTTTTGGGAAAACAGCCGCTCATTCGGCCTTCGATATTTTTTCATGGTATAAGTATATACATGGTTGTTAATTGAGTTTTGTTCCCACCTCGGTTTTTGGAGTGGGAATCTTTTTTCTGACTGCGTCTTTTTCCTTATCGTTGCCTACTTGTGCCTGTTTTAAGGGAATGCTGTAATTTGCATAATATTATGCCAGAACAGGAGGATTGGTCAGTTTGTCGATAATAGTGTCGAAACTATTTTGCTGTTCTGGCTTCCATTCAAATGGCATTTTTATTGCTGGCTTCTTTCTCGTTTTGGAATTTTGTCGCTATGCCAACTAGATCGTTTAAAGGCGTTGCTATAGCGACAATCTCTTGAATAAAGTTCCTGTAATAGCCAGTGAAACCCAGGTAGCGGCGAACATCCTAAAGGTTCTTTGGAACAGGCCAAGATTTTACCGCCTCAGTCTTTGTTGGGTCGGTGTAGATTCCCTTCTCCGAGGCAATATGTCCCAGGAAGGACACACGTTCCTTGAAAAGCTTACACTTAGACGGTTTGAGCTTCACATTGTGTTCTGCTAGGCGCTCAACCATTTCCTGCAGACGCCTCTCCATCAGCCTCTGAAACGTCGCTGGAGCATAACAAAAATCCGAGGGGCAACGTAAAATCCTAGTGAACCTACTTAAAACGCAGTCTTTGCCTTATCAGCCTCTTTCATCTCCACTTGCCAGTAGCCAATTTTCAGATCTAAAGTTGAAAAGTATTTGGCTCAGGCAAGCAAGTGAAGGGTATTTTCAATTCGAGGGATGGCATGAACATACGTGACTGTCCTCTGCTTCAGTTTCCGTAAGTCGATACAGAAACGAATCTTGCCATCTTTCTTCCGAACGATCACGAAGTTCGAGCTGAAGGACTTTTATCATCTGTGTCCAACATTTCTTTCAGATGTTCCCTCACTTCCTGTATCAAAGATTGCGGAATGCGTCGGTACATCTCTTTGAATGGGGTCTCATCCTTCATTTTGATCTCGTGCTGGACGAGATTCGTGCAAAATAGATCGGCGAGACCCTTTGAAAACACGTCCTGCCATTTACGCAAAACCCGTTCAACTTTCACCCTCTCCTCGGGCGATTACTTAGCTCCGTCTGAGTCAACCTTTGGTAAGCTTGTGTCTTCGTACTTTGCTGAAACACGTGAGCTGTTTTCATGGGAGGGTAACTTACTCGGATAGGCGTACGTTCCACGCTGTCAAAAGTTTCAGACCTAAGTACTTTGACCTCTCGAAGTTGGCAGACGTTTGGTTTCGCTGGCAGAGTCATGACCTTAGCCGACATGTTGAAAATACTCACTGGCACTCAAAATTTTTTGCAAGGATTATCCAAAGAAACTATTCGTCTTGGACATACTTTAACATTTGTACCTAATGTACTGTCTAAAGGCTCTGTAATGGCGAACTCTACGCATTTTGATTTTCGCACGAAGCCGTGTACATCTTTTTCCTCCATGGGTTGCAACGTTAGTTGTGTTGTCAATTTAATAATGCCAATCTGGTTGTTGTTCAGAGCAAGGACACTCTATCGACACTCGATAGAGTGTCCTTGTTCAGAGACATGAGAGCTGATAAGCATGCCGCACGTCTTCATTTTCTGATACTTGAGGTTTCAGCCAGTTAGTGGGTACAACAAGTAACAATGTATCAATGAAGGCTTCTGAAAATGATAGCTTTACTGTCGCTTCTATGCAACCTGTATAAGGTAGAGTCCGGCCATTAGCATCCTTTCATTTCTAATTCTATTTCATCCAAGCTAACGGTTTGAGGCTTGGGAGTGATGTTAAGAAACTCCTCCAAAATTGTGCTGATTGCTGAACCAGTGTCAATAAGGCCAACTGTTTGACATTCTCCAGTATGATTTCGGAGATATTTTCCTTTCCAACAAATATATTTAAAACTGTATCTTAAGGGCTGTTGGTACATTTACTATTGCCTCTCATTTGCCCTGCAATGGAGGCGTGTCCTTGCTAAAATCGTTTGTCGGATTGTTTGTCCATTTTGTGTCCACTTTGTTGTTATTGCTGCTAATGCTATCTTCTATGCTGTTCCAGAGTCTGTTGTTGCTGTCTCTGCTGTTGTTGCTGCTGTCCAGTATGTTGGTCATTGCTCTGATTTTTCTTTGGGAATATCGTTTACGATTAAACTAAAACTTTTCTGTGTTCTCTACCCTTTCGCTGACATCATACGGCAGTGATGTAGACAATCATTCTATTACGTATGTACGCACGATTTTTCGCTTTGAGCACATGATATATTCAGACCTGTGCGTACCATGTATGCAGTGAAAATCAGCAGTACACAAACCGTTTTCTGTTTTATGTGTTCTCGGATAAAAAAAAATACCCTTAAAATTGTCACAAAATGGCATTTTAGGTAACCTGAACTGAAGGCTCACAGGTGAGCTTATAGGATAGGGAGGCACCCGGCGTCCGTACGTCCGTCGTCCACCTTTTTTCAAAGCTCTTCTCCTCTGAAACCCCTTGGCCAATCAAAGCTAAATCTAATATGAAGCATCTATGGGAAGGGGGAACCAATGTGTACATAAATAATCCAGGTCACATGGCCAAGATGGCTGCCATGCTCATATATGGTAAAAACACTTCGAATATCTTCTTCTTCAAAACTGGTTGACTGATTTCAATGAAACTTGGCATGAAGCATCTATGACTCAGGTACTACAATGTGTATATAAATCGTGACATTGTGATGACCTTGACCTTTTTTACGGCAAGGTCAACAAAGCTGGCCTATGCATTTGATTGTGGAAAACTGTTAAAACGTCACTACAGAAAATGAGTATTAATGATTCTAAAAGAAATGGACCCCAGGGACTCATTTGCCCCACCTCGTGGCAATATACATGTATATTGCCATAAAATTCAAACATCTCTGAAACTGCTTGGCCAATCAAAGCCAAATTTTATATGAAACATCTATAGGAAAAGTCTGGTGGAATCTACGCTGGACCTGAATTTGGGGTATTTACACAATGTTTTAATGCATTTTGATAGTTAACACCTTCAAACACAAGATTCTGGTGGGTACCACCTTGGCACCCTTGGGCAACTCTTAGAATTCAATATGGCATCCAAGATGGTTGACAATTGTAACGGACATACTGTATAAGATCTTAACTATAACAAAGTCAGCTAAATTTTGGTCTAATAGGGTCATAAAATCATTAAAATGAATTAAAATACAATATCGTTGTTTCTGGATATAGAGCCAAAAAAGGTGGCATCCAAGATGTCGGTCAAAACTCTGAAAATTAGTATTTATGTCATACTGATTGCTATTTTGGCAATATAATTGATCTAAAATGGTATAAAATTTGATTCACACCTATAAAATCAAATCTCTTCCATGGGTGTCACCATTTGACATCTCTTAGAATTCATGATATCATCCAGGAGGGTTGTCACTTGTAAATGGGTTTCTACATTATAGCTTTGGGATAACAAAATGAACTTATATTTGATTTAAAAAGGTCATAGAAGTAAAAGAAACAAAACCAAATAACTATGTTGTTTTATCATGTTTCTTTGGAATATTGAAAAAAATTACATTGCATTGTTCATTTAATTTATTGTGATAATCACATCATGCTTACAAATGGTAATAATTGTGTATCATCTGCCCATTAAAGAGCCTTAAGAATCATTCAAATCATATAAACAATCATCATATGAGCCACCGCATAAGGAAACCATCAAAATGCTTATGGGAAAATGAAAATAAAGTCGCAGATCAGCTATGCAGTACTGATAGAGCAATTCCTCCTCTACTTATGCCTGAAATTTCAAAATTCTAGCCATCTTCTGTGTTTTGTGTTGGACCTGGTCAGAAACCAAAATCGTTGATATTCTCATGTGAAGGCTCATATCTAAAACATTTAACATAATCATGACAAATCAAATTAGTTCCCTGTTGCAATCAAATGAGCCGTCTCGTGGGAAAACCAACGTGGTTTCCAAATAGGTCTGACACAAATCAGGCTGTACAGTCACAGAAGCAGGCTAGAAGCTTGAAATTTCGGATTTATAATGCAGGTTGCTGGTTTTCTCATGAGGCGGCTCAAAGTGGTTTATTACCGTTTGATATCCTAATCAACAATTTTAGCTCGTGTTGGGACATCAACAACACATATCCGGTACTAAACTAGTACTTCCAAGTTTGTGTCTGGTACAAGAACAGAATCCTGCTAAAGCCATTCATGAAGAATGGACTTGAACCACCCCCCACCCCTCCCTCACCCCCGTGATGACAATGATGCTAATTTCCTGGGAGAAGAGAAGCAAGCAAGATACCATCTTCTGGTGCCATTTTCAACACTTTTGCTATGTCAGAGCAGGGACACACACACACATGGCCTCCTGCCCTACTGAAGCAGACACTAATAACTGAGCTATTGGAGTCGGGTTTATTTAATCATTTTTTGCAAACTTGTTGCCATGTGTGGCATAGTGATTTGATTTGTCTTTGTCTGCTTACAATGTTATATTGATACTTTCTAAAATAGTATTGATTACTCGGGAACTGTAGTTTGCAGTTATCACATATGAGCAGAGACGCAAGAAAACTGCGAAGCTGATCAGCACTTTTGCTTTCGCTACTCAAATAGTACAATTCCTCTTCATTTCAAGCTTCTAGCTCTTTTCACTGACTGTATAGGTCTGATTGTGTAGGACCTGTTCGAAAACCACATTGCTGATTTTCCCACAAGGGGGCTCATTAACTGTCACCTAAAATCAACCACATTGCCCTCCTTGATTAATGCTGCATTGTCATGAAGTCAATTAACGTCAATTCACTAAGTAGTTCCAGAGCACTACTATTTGAGGTGTTTAGCATGATGTCTTATATGGTCCTCCATAAAAGTTGCTATGAAGAAGTAGCTATGATCATATCCCTGAAAATATACATACAATGAGCCACGACACGAGAAAACCGGTCTTCGGGGTTTCCGACCTGGTCTGACACAAACCGGCCTATACAGTTTCAGAAAAAGTCTAGAAGATTGAAATTTCGGTTTTAAGAAGAAGAGAAATTGTACTATCCGTGTAGCGAAAACAAAGGCGCTGATCAGCTTCGCAGTTACAGCGAAGCTGATCTGCGCCTTTGTTTTCGCATAGGCAAAAATCCTGTTTTCTCACGATGCGGCTCAAATAAAATAAGACATCACATCAGGATAACATGTCCCAGGCATGTATACTCCCTTGATGGGGTTTGCAGGAATACACCTAGTTTTCTTATTTTTGATCTAAAACATAGCTTGTGGGTATTTGTTAGAACCACCTCACTCAAAGGAAATTTTCAATTTTTATTGCTGTAAAAAGTTCCCTGTTTATTGCATAGGCAAATTCTCGTAATGTTTGAACCCATAACCTCTCTATTCAGAGTCCATTACGAAAACATGCCCATGCAATATAAAGAGATTTTTAAAGTTGTAAAAAATGAAAATTTTCCGCTAAAAAATTTTGATATTTTTCTTATTTTTGCTCAAAACACAGATTGTGGGTACTCGTTAGAACCGCCTCGGCAAGGCGATTCTAACGTGTACCCACAATCTATGTTTTGGAGCAAAAATAAGAACCAGAGGACCAATGGTCCTGTAAACGCTCACCTGAGATCTGCTGCATATACCAATAAACATGTTTGAATATTATGGTATTTAACTCCAGTGCAGGGGCAGATGAAGCCCTTGGGCCATTTTCTTTTTTCAGAATCTTCAATATTCTGTCCATTTGCCAATTTCCTGCTGGCTTTTCCCTTCAAATGACATTTTAAGAGTTTTCCCAATTCAAATGCATAGGCAACCCATGCTGACCTTGCCATAAACTTGGTCAAGGTCATCACAGGGTCATAATTTATATATACATGGGAGTACTTTAGCCATCGATGCTTCAAGCCAAGTTTCCTTGAAATCAGTCTATTGGTTTCAGAGAAGAAGATTTTTGATGGGTTTTTACCATATATGGGCATGGCGGCCATCTTTGTCATGTGACCTGGATTTTTTATATATACATTGGTTCCCCCTTCCCATAGATGCTTCATGTAAAATTTGGCTTTGATTGGCCAAGCGGTTTCAGAGAAGAAGATGTTTGAATATTATGATAATATACATGTATATTGCCCCGGGGTGGGGGCGGATGAGCCCCTGGTGCCCAATTTTTTTCAGAATCGTTAATATTCAGTCCTACTGCTCATTTTCTGCAAGATTTTTCCTTTAAATGACAATTTAACAATTTTTCCCATTCAAATGCAAAGGCGACCTATGTTGACCTTGCCGTAAATTAGGTCAAGGTCACCGCAAGGTCATGATTTATATATACATTGTAGTACTTGAGTCATCGATGCTTCATGCCAAGTTTGGTTGAAATCGGTCCAGTGGTTCCGGAGAAGAAGATTTTTGAAGGGTTTTTACCATATATGGGCATGGCGGCCATCTTGGTCATGTGACCTGGATTATTTATATACACATTGGTTCCCCCTTCCCATAGATGCTTCATGTAAAATTTGGCTTTGATTGGCCAAGCTTTTTCAGAGAAGAAGATCTTTGAAAATGGTGGACGACGGACGACGGACGGACGGACGACGGAGCATGGGTATACTATAAGCTCACCTTGTGAGCCTGACGGCTCAGGTGAGCTAAAAATAGGTATACCCCTGCAAACCCCAGTTTTACTATATAAAAGTGGGGTTTAAGGGGGTATTCATTGCACGGACATGTTTTCCTGATGCATACAATCATTTGAAACTGTTTTCTCTTTAATCACGATTTCTTTTTTACATCAGAATTACTTTCCTTTCATTGTAATTACATTACTTAATTCCACCTATGGAAGCAAATTAAACAGGTTGTGTTATAAATTTGAGTACACTCAAAAACAAAACCTATTACACCCACAAGCAGAACTTAACTTGTCCCATGTGTGAGCCCTAAAAGTGCTAATCAGCGAGCTTATCCATTTGGCCATGGGTGCTGCCATAAATAAAGCTTATCCATTTGGCCATGGGTGCTGCCATAAATAGAGCTTATCCATTTGGCCATGGGTGCTGCCATAAATAGAGCTTATCCATTTGGCCATGGGTGCTGCCATAAATAGAGCTTATCCATTTGGCCATGGGTGCTGCCATAAATAAAGTAGGTCATACTTCTTGTAATCTAAACTGGATTGTCTGTTTATTACTAGCACAAGCAGATATAAGATTATCTGGCAGAAGCTGGCCCTCTACATAGAAGTTATCGGATTTACCCTGTAAAAATAATAAAAAAAATCAGTCATAAGAAACTTTGAATTTAAATTCAAGAAATTGGTTGTTTGTTATTACTAGCATATATGAGCCATATGAGGCGACTTTCGAGTATTTTTATGGAACTGTGTGGGGTGGCCACCGATGTGGGAGTCGCTTCTTTCTTTCATATTTCATTAAGGATAATAAAAAAAAAATGTGTTTTGATACAGCCGTAAAAATTGAAAAATTTCAACAGAATATTAATATATCTTAAACTTATGCGCTGTTCTATTTCTTGCAGGTACTAGACCGACTCTGCCTCAAAGACTTACTTGTAATTTATGTATATAATTTGTAAACTCGAGTGTTATGTAAAAAAAAAAAAAAAAAAAAAAAAGCATATATGAGCCACGACACTAGAAAACCGGTCTTCGGGGGTTCCGACCAGGTCAGACACAAACCGACCTGTACTGTGACAGAAGCAGACTAGAAGCTTGAAATTTCGGGTTTAGGAAGAAGAGTAATTGTGCTATCCGAGTAGCGAAATTAAAAGCGCTGATCACCTTCGCAGTTAATGCGAAGCTGGGCCCAGTAACTCAAAGGCATCGTAAGTTCCCCTACTTACGACATACATAAGATGACCACCTTAAAATTTACGCCTCTGCTGTTCCAGTTACTCTAAGCTAACATAACCTTTTGTCAGATGAAAGGTACCATTTCGTAAGATAAGACGACACCAAAGTTACGATGCTGATAAGTTCTCATCGTAACTTAAGGTTCTTTTCAGTTTTTCACCATAATCCCTAAGAGATACTTAAGTTGGTCGTAAGTTGGTCTTAAGCCTAAGATGGCTTTGAGTTACCAACCCCTGATCTGCATCTTTGTTTTCGCATAGGCAAAAATCTGGTTTTCTCACAATGTGGCTCATATAAGATTGTCATTATGGTCCATTTAAAGTTGTCCCTCAACATTGTTTTTAGATTTACCCTGTAAAAATAATCAAAAATGTTCAGTCATAAGAAACCTTTGTTTCTATCAATTTTAAATGCAAGACATTACTAGTACAAGCTGATATAATAGTGACTGTCTGGTAACAGTAACTGCTGCCCTTCTACATAGAAATTATCAGATTTATCCTGAATAATACATGTTACACAAAACACCAAAAATCAAAAACTCTCAGTCATAATAAATTTGTGCTTTTATCAATCTAATTATTTTACAAGAAATTGGTTGTTCACATAAGATTGTCCATTTAAATTTTCCTTTAACATAGAAGTTATCAGATTTACCCTGAAAAAAAAAAATCTAAAAATCATAAAATTCAAATATGTCATTTGTAAATAATGTTTTATCTGAACCAAATTTATACAGTATTAAAGGAGGTTTGATGTGAAGTGCTCATACAGATGTGTTTCCATGATGAATTATTTCAGTCACATGAAATATTTGTTATGAACATAGGTCTGGTTATCAAGGATATACCTATTTTTTTTCAATTTTGATCCAAAACATACATTGTGGGTACTCGTTAGAACTGTCTCGCCCAGGCGGTCCTAACGTGTACTCACAATGTATGTTTTGAATAAAAAAATATTTAAAAAAAAAAATCAAAAATTTTCCAATGTAATTTTCAATTTTTGGTTTTAAAAAAATTCTCTGTGTATTGCATGGGCAAGTTTTCTTAACTACAAGCACAAGCCACAAGCACAAACAACATTCAGAGCAAATCTGGTATCTAAACAAGCTGTTTGTGACCCCCATTTTTCAATACAAAAAAGGGGTTTAAGGAGGTACACATGTTTTCCTGATGTGGTTTATTTTTGTTCTCATTATGCCTATGATAACTACTGTAATCTTACCTGATCAACCAGTATGTCTAGAGGTGGCCCATTATATTTCTTGACCAACTCTGTGGCATCATATTCCTGTTGAAGAGAAAAATAATTAGATGTTTTCAATATCAATGTATGAGCCAAATCATGAGAAAACCAACAATCTGCATATGCAAAAACAAGGATGCAGATCAGCTTCGCGGTAACCGCAGCAGTTCAGCGCCTTTGTTTTCACTACATGGATATTACACTTCCTCTTCTTCTTAAATCCAAAACTTCAAGCTTCTAGCCTGCTTCTGTGACTGTACAGCCTGATTTGTGTCAGACCTGTTTGGAAACCACATTGTTGGTTTTCTCACAAGACGGCTCATATGTGACTTATGATAAATGTGACTTATACTATCTAGGTGGTCCATTGTATTTCTTGACCAACTCTTAGACATTATATTCCTGAAAGTATAGAAATTTGATTGTTGGGTACTAAACATAAAATATTGATTTCATCTTTTTGACAGTTTGTTTCAACAGGGTTTTACTAAATATTATTACATAAATATCCATGTCACGCAATATTAACAGCCATATATTGATGAAAAGAAAGCCATGTATTAATATAGCAGTTCTTCTGCATGCGTATTGTTAATATATGGCTTTTATTTATGCTCATTACCAGGTGCCACGCAAAGCACATGCTAATAATGAGTAACTAAAGTCCGCCAGGAACAAGCATAAGAGTGAAGACTTTTACACGTATGTAAATGTGATGAAGCTGTAAAATAAAGTGCACCATTATTTCTTTCATTTGTACAGAATTTATGTAATACTAGCAATCAAATATTAACATTCCCCAGGTGCCTCTAAACACATTCTGTATGCCTCTTTGGCTTCAAATTTCAATGATATATATATATATAGTAGTTTTTACACATTTTGTGATCCCTAAGCTGTTTGTTATCGCACCTTTTCCTCAATGATATGACCTTCGAGGATTGATAATAATTCCATCAACAAGACAAGACTTGTATAATGATGCGATTAAATAAGATTAAAGACAGGTAAGCAAACCATCGGGGGTCAAAAAAGTGGTATGGTGGATAGCATGCTCGGCCAAAAAAAGTGGTTGGGCACTTGCCGCACCTGCGGGACCTGCCGTACCAGCGACAACGGCCTTGTTTCTGTACCCCTTAAATGCTTTCTTTTCCCAGGGACACTGCATGGGGTCACTTATGGGGGCAAATGTGCTGACAGAATTGTATTTCCTGGGGTTCTCCAGGACACATCACCTCCCCCCACTCCAGCTACATGCCCCTCTATCACTACATATCACGTATACTCACTTCCCACGAACTCTTATTGTCCCCTAGGTACCCCTTAAATGCTTTCTGTCCCCAGGGGCACTGCATGGGGTTACTGATGGGGGCAAAGGCACTGACAGACTTGTATTTTCCAGGATTCTTCAGGGTACAGATCAAGGCACCATGGCCTCCCATACTGAAAATATAATAATAATCCCAGTCAACAGCTTTTTAATCATGTTGAGATGAACAGACTAATTCCCAGGTATACGTCAGGAATACATGTCCATGAAATGTATACCCCCTTAAATGTATACCCCCTTTAATGTATACCCCCTTAAACCCCACTTTTATACAGTAAAACTGGGGTTTGCAGGTGTATACCTAATTTTCTTATTTTTGATCCAAAACATAGATTGTGGGTACTCTTTAGAACCTCCTCACCGAGGCGGCTCTAACATGTACCCACAATCAATATTTTGAGCAATAATGTAAAATATCAAAATATTTCAAACAAAATTTTCAATTCTTAATGCTGAAAAAATTCTCTGTTTAATTGCATGGGCAAGTTTTCGAAATGATGTAAACCAGTGCTATGGGGAGCTTAAAGTTCTTGCTCTGACATGGACACTACACTGCGAATGTAGGTAATGAACAAAAAAAATTCTATACGAAATCTATACGAAAACTTGCCCATGTAATATATAGAGAATTTTTTCAGAAGCAAAAATTGAAAATTACATTGGAAAAATTTTGATTTTTCTTTAATTTTCATTAAACATTGATTATGGGTACACGTTAAAACCGCCTCTGGGAGGCTGTACTAAAGATTACCGGCAATCTATGTTTTGGATCAAAAATAAGCAAAATAGGTATACCACTGCAAACCCCAGTTTTACTAGATCTATATAAAAGTGGTGTTTAGGGGGTATTCATTGCATGGACATGTTTTCCTGATGTGTCTTGCTTTAGAGTCCTGTACCATATCACTAGGTTACCTTGACCCCATAAGTATGATTATTTTTACGAGGATAACATATTTAATAAGAGATGTTCCATGACAGCATAGCTCCTGAATCACTTTTTGTCTCTAAAATTTGCTTTGACTCTAAAAACTATTAAAAACTTCAACATAAAATTTCTTATGTCCATGAACTTGACCTAAAAATCACAGTTGGGTTGGGACAGCACCGCAAAAATACTTGAGAACATATAACAAAGTTACCAACTAAGAAATATTTTCATTGCCAAATCATAAAAGTCAATATAATTGGACAGACAAATCAATGATTAATCTGCCTAGTTATAAAATCATCTGCATTTTTTCCTCCCAACCAAACACCTAGAATGACTACCTGTGTCCAAAGATAGCTGTTTTCTGAGGCTCAGTCTTGAAATTACTGTTGATAACATCTGGAAGCTGTAAGAAAGACACAGAAATAAATGAGCCATGCCATGAGAAAACAAACAATCTGGGTTTCTTACCAACGTCAGACACAAACTGGCCTGTACAGTCACAGAAGCAGACTAGAAGCCTGAAACGTTGGATTTAGAAAGAAGAGGAGTTCTACTATCTGTGTAACGAAAACAAAGGCGTAGATCAGCTTCGCAGTAACTGCATTTACTCCGAAGCTGATCTGTGCCTTTGTTTTTTTTATATGTGAAATATTGGTTTTCTCACGACACAGCTCAAATAACTATGAGCCACATAATAAAGAAACCAGATTTTTTTACTATAATATTCAAAGACAAAGACACAGATCAGCTGTGCAGTAACTGCACAGCTGATCAGTGCCTTTGTTTTCGCTACATAGTACAATCCCTCTTCTTCTTCTTCAATCCAAAATAGAACCCTCTGTGGTTCAGTGGTTAAGCCACTTGCATTGTAAAACAGTGGTGGTAGGTTCTACCTTGGCTTCAGAAGAGACTATAAATCAAGGTCAAAGGCATTTACCATGACAAACTGGTGGCAAGGACATCCTGTGACGAGCCTGGACAATATCCTACTGGTGGCAAGGACATCCTGTGATGAGCCTGGACAATATCCTACTGGTGGCAAGGACATCCTGTGATGAGCCTGGACAATATCCTACTGGTGGCAAGGACATCCTGTGACAAGCCTGGACAATATCCTACTGGTGGCAAGGACATCCTGTGATGAGCCTGGACAATATCCTACTGGTGGCAAGGACATCCTGTGACGAGCCTGGACAATATCCTACTGGTGGCAAGGACATCCTGTGATGAGCCTGGACAATATCCTACTGGTGGCAAGGACATCCTGTGACGAGCCTGAACAATATCCTACTGGTGGCAAGGACATCCTGTGATGAGCCTGGACAATATCCTACTGGTGGCAAGGACATCCTGTGATGAGCCTGGACAATATCCTACTGGTGGCAAGGACATCCTGTGATGAGCCTGGACAATATCTTACTGGTGGCAAGGACATCCTGTGACGAGCCTGGACAATATCCTACTGGTGGCAAGGACATCCTGTGATGAGCCTGGACAATATCCTACTGGTGGCAAGGACGAGCCTGGACAATATCCTACTGGTGGCAAGGACATCCTGTGATGAGCCTGGACAATATCCTACTGGTGGCAAGGACATCCTGTGACGAGCCTGGACAATATCCTACTGGTGGCAAGGACATCCTGTGACGAGCCTGGACAATATCCTACTGGTGGCAAGGACATCCTGTGATGAGCCTGGACAATATCCTACTGGTGGCAAGGACATCCTGTGACGAGCCTGGACAATATCCTACTGGTGGCAAGGACATCCTGTGACGAGCCTGGACAATATCCTACTGGTGGCAAGGACATCCTGTGATGAGCCTGGACAATATCCTACTGGTGGCAAGGACATCCTGTGATGAGCCTGGACAATATCCTACTGGTGGCAAGGACATCCTGTGATGAGCCTGGACAATATCCTACTGGTGGCAAGGGCATCCTGTGACGAGCCTGGACAATATCCTACTGGTGGCAAGGACATCCTGTGACGAGCCTGGACAATATCCTACTGGTGGCAAGGACATCCTGTGATGAGCCTGGACAATATCCTACTGGTGGCAAGGACATCCTGTGACGAGCCTGGACAATATCCTACTGGTGGCAAGGACATCCTGTGACGAGCCTGGACAATATCCTACTGGTGGCAAGGACATCCTGTGACGAGCCTGGACAATATCCTACTGGTGGAAAGGACATCCTGTGACGAGCCTGGACAATATCCTACTGGTGGCAAGGACATCCTGTGATGAGCCTGGACAATATCCTACTGGTGGCAAGGACATCCTGTGACGAGCCTGGACAATATCCTACTGGTGGCAAGGACATCCTGTGACGAGCCTGGACAATATCCTGTGCCTAATGTGTTGTCCAAGAGACCTAGTCTTCAAACTTTCGGGCAAAAAAACTGTACAACACACACAAATCCGAAACTTCAAGCCTTTTCATGAGACAGTACCAGCCAGTTTCCATTGATTTTTGTTTATTTGTATTGAGGCTTAATGTCCCAGTCAACAATTTTTCAGTCATTCTGGGACAGAGCCAACGCTTCCTGGATTTAACCAGTAGTGTATGTGGTTAATGTGTCTAGGTCAAGGACACAACATGGTAACACCTGTGGGGATCAAATCCAGGGCCTCTCGATTCAGAGTATGATGCTCTACCACTATGCCACCGCGCACCATAGTTTGCATTGGACCTGGTCAGAAAATGAGTAATCTTGCAGTCAATAAAGCTTATTGTAACCCTTTATAAGCGAGAACTTTGAATTCTTGAGGCAACATTTCACAAATAATAGTGAAAATTTAGTCCTCTTGAACATTTACAAACTTACAGCATCTTTAGTACTCGTACCTCTTTTGTGACATAAGAATACATCCTGTAATGATTTTTCCACTTCTCTTCTGTGGCATCAACATAGAATCCCGCCCCTGAGCCAAAATCATAGCTTTCATCTTCTCCCTCAATATTCACTCCTCCTACGAAATAATGATTAAATATCTTGCAACTGAGGTGAGCGACCTTGAAAAAAATAGTTGAATTTCACCAAAATGTCAAATTTACACTCTTCCTACAGCATGTACAAAGACCTCCCGCTCATAAGCCAAAATCATAGCTTTCAACTTCACCCTTACTATTCACATTTCTGAGAAAATATCAACAAATTTTATTAAATTCACTCCTACAAAGTACTGATTAAATCTGTTGCATTATAAGGTGAATGACCTTGAAAAATTTATGTCAAGGTCACCAAAATCTCAAATATGCACTCTCCCCTACAGCATTTATAAAGACCCCAACAGCTGAGCCAAAATTATAGCTTTCAACTTCACCCTTAGTATTCACATTTCCAAGAAAATATCAACAAATTCTATTAAATCTTGCAATGTGTTACCTTGAGAAAATATGTCAAGGTCATCAAAATGCAGAATTTCTAGTAGCCACAAAGAGTTTCCTCCTGAGCCAAAATCATAACTCTCACCCTCACCCTCATTATTCACTCCTCCTTCAAAATATTGGGGTAAGTGACCTTGCAAAAATACCCCAAGGTCAATAAAATTTCATAGTTATACTCTCTTCTATAACATCAACATAGAACCTTGCCCCTTAATAGCCAAAATCATAGCTTTCATTTTCACCCTCAATATTCCCTCCTACTACAAAATATTATTCAATATGTTGCATTTAAAGTGTATGACCTTGAACAAATAGGTCAAAGTCACTCAATGTCAGATTTAAACTCTCCCCTACAGCATTTACAAAGACCCCCACCCCTGAGCCAAAATCATAGCTTTCACCCTTAATATTCATATTTCCAAGAAAGTATTGACATATGAGCCGCCCCATGGGAAAACCAACAATCTGCATAGGCGAAAACAAAGGCGCAGATCAGCTTCGCGGTAACCGCGAAGCTGATCAGCGCCTTTGTTTTCGCTACTCAGATAGTACAATTCCTCCTCTACTTAACTCCAAAATTTCAAACTTCTAGCCTGCTTCTGTAGCTTTACAGGCCGGTTTGTGTCAGACCTGTTTGGAAACCACATTGTTGGTTTTCCCACGAGGCGGCTCATATCTATTAACTCTACGGTGCTACAGTGATCAAGCCTAGTTAGCTGCCACACAATCGACACCAGCATTGCTGAAAAATAGCAATAGAATTTAAAATATATTTTCATGAACAAATCTTCATCAAAGAATTATTCTAGGTCTGACTGACAGGTAGATCTTTTGACACACAGATATTTCAGGGGCAGGTCCAGGATTTCTGGACTGGGGGTTCAAATTTACCAAGAAGGGGTTGTTTTCTTAATTTTAGCCAATTTTGAAGCTGGTAATACATAGCTCTCAACAAGATTTATTTCCCATATAAATTATCACTGAAACAAAATCATAGCTTTCATTTTCACGCCATCAGAAGAACTCTTTGCTGAACTAAAATGGATGACGTTCCCAGAGAGGGTAACCTACCAGAAGGCAATACTTATGTACAAAATCATGCATAACTTGTCCCCACCCTACCTATCTAGTCTTTTTAAGTTTTCCAAAGAAGTCCATGATCGAACCCTTAGATCGACATCAGAAAATCTTCTGTATGTTCCTAAACCAAACTTCGAACTTTACAGAAACAGTCTTGCATATTCAGGATCTAAGATATGGAACTCCATTCCAGACCATCTCAGGAGTGCAACTTCTCTTCAACATTTCAGGTCTGGATATCTGGACTGGATAGCAAATAAATCACTTTAGGCACAGAACTCTTTTGTTTGTTTGTATTCATGTATGTCTGTATATTTATGTGTAAATGTTTGTAAATATTGTTTTTAATAGAGGACCTCAGGGAAGATTGGACATGTCCAACTGAGCCTCCTCTTTAAATAAAGTCATTATTATTATTATTATTATTATTATTATTATTATTTTCACCCTCAATATTCCCTCCTCCTACAAAATATTATTATTATTTTTTTTTTTTTTTTTTTTTTTTTTTTCTTGGTCATGAAAACGAAATAATTTGGGTCCAAATGGGGGAGGAAGGTTTGTTTGAACCCTCCAGACCCCCCGCAAAATCCACCAGGGCATTTTGGTGCTACAATTATCAAGCTTGGTTCAGCTGCCACATACTGGGCACCAGCCTTTAAAAGTGAAGAATAGGCACAGAATTTATGAAATATTTTCATGAACAAATCTTCATGAAAGAATTGTGCCAAGTGTAAGTGATACACACAAATGTTTGGTGCTATAATAATCAAGCCTAGTTCAGCTGCTACACACTGGGCAGCAGCCTCAGAAAATGGCCATTGAATTTAAGAAATACATTCATGAACAAATTTTCATGAAGGAATTGTGCCAACACTCTTTGACACACAAATGTTTGGTGCAAATTATGACCTTACTTGGACTGGTATCCGGAGCTACTATAATCAAGCCTAGTTCAGCTGCCACACGCTGGGCACCAGCTTTTGTGACAAAGTTCTGCTCTGTACAGGTCAACCCTGAAGTAAAAGCCAAAGCACAATGTTATTCTATAAGAGCCACGACGCGAGAAAACCGGTCTTCTAGGTTTCCTACCAGATCCGACAACCAGAGGACCAATGGTCCTGTAAACGCTCACCTGAGATCTGCTTCATATACCAATAAACATATTTGAATATTATGGTATTTAACCCCAGTGCAGGGGCAGATGAAGCCCTTGGGCCATTTTTCTTTTTTCAGAATAATCAATATTCTGTCCATTTGCCAATTTCCTGCTGATTTTCCCCTTCAAATAACATTTTAAAAGCAGATGAGCCCCTGGGGTCCATTTTTTTTTTTCAGGATCATTAAAATTTCAGTCCTACTGCCCATTTCCTGCAAGACTTTCACTAAAAATGACATTTTAAAAGTTTTCCCCATTCAAATGCATTGACAACCTATGTTGACCTTGCCATAAAATAGGTCAAGGTCACCACAGGGTCATGTTTTATATATACATTATAGTACTTGAGTCATCCATACTTCATGCAAAGTTTCGTTGAAATCGGTTCACCGGTTCTGGAGAAGAAGATATTTTAAGGGTTTTTACCATATATGGGCATGGCGGCCATCTTGGTCATGTGACCTGGATTATTTACATATACATTGGTTCCCAATTCCTATAGATGCTTCATATAAAATTTGGCTTTGATTGGCCAAGTGGTTTCAGAGAAAAAAAATATTTGAAAAGTGTGTATGGACGACAGACCGGCCAAGGTCAAGAGATGACCTTGACCTAAATTAATCATATACCTTCATCTAATCCATTAGTTGTTTGCATCTACCACTTTTCAGATCTCAGGCTGCAATAGTTTTCAAAAAATAGCTAATTTCCACTTTTCCCATTATAAGTCTATGGAAACTTAAAGTTACCATAGCAACCAGAGTTCTTATCCCACTGGAATAAAAAACACAAATTATGTAGAGGCTACTGTCAGGAACATGTATACAAAGTACAGGATTCATCCACTTGACAGTTTCTGAGAAGAAGATTTTTGAATGTTTTTTTCAAAATTTTGCCCTTTATGGGGCCCCAGCAACCAATCAAAATAAAGGATTAGGACAAAACTCGCAATAAACGTCAAACACTACTCAATAAACATTTCTGCAAAAACAAAATTCAAATGTCTGCAATTTTAGCGGAAAAATAGCCAATTTCCACTTTTCCCATTATAAGTTTATGGAAACTTTAAGTTGCCATAGCAACCAGAGTTCTTATCCGCCTGGAATAAAAAACACAAATTATGTAGAGGCCACTGTCAGGAACATGTATACAAAGAATAGGCTTCATCCCCTTGACAGTTTCTGAGAAGAAGATTTTTGAATGTTTTTCGAAATTTTGCCATCTATGGGGCCCCTGCAACCAATCAAAATGAAGGATTAGGACAAAAGTCACATGAAACGTAGAGGACTACTCAATAAACATTTCTGCAAAAACAAAATTCAAATATCTCCAACAAGACAGCAAAAACAGGCAATTATCACTTTTTCCATTATAAGTCTATGGGAAGCATAAGTTGCCATAGCAACCAGAGTCCTTATCCAATCAAAACAAAAAACACAATTATTCTTTCCCCCTACCTGTAGATGGTGTATGTGTAATATGAGAGCAATCGGCCCAGCAGTTTCAGAGAAGAAGATCTTTGAAATTGTGGACGACGACGGACGACGGACGGACGGACGGACGCCGGAGCATGGGTATACTATAAGCTCACCTATGAGCCTTCGGCTCAGGTGAGCTAAAAACTGGCCTGTATAGTCGCAAAGTTGGCTATAGACAGGAAATTTCGGATTTAGAAAGAAGATGAACTGTACATGTACTATCCGTGTATCGAAAACAAAGGCGCTGATCAGCTTTGCAGTAATTGCTAAGGTTTGCAGAGTGGTTCTAAAGTGTAATCTACAATCAATGTTCTGAACACAAAATGAGAAAATATCAAAGTTTTCCAACAGGAAATTATCAATTTTCACAGATGAAAAAAAATTACTGTGTATTGCAAGGGCATGTTTGTGTAATGAGGACATACCTGACAACCAGTAAAGTACAGGACACTTGGTGTCTTCAGCTTGAGGAGGCAGAAATATTCCAAACTTCATTGTACACTTGGTTTCCTTGCTAAAAAAAAAAAAAAAAAATGAAACATAAACTCTTTCAAGGTTCTTGACAGGGCCAAATATACACGTGACATAAATTAATAAATGAGACGCCGCATGAGAAAACCAACGGTCTGCATAGGCAAAAACAAAGGTGCAGATCAGCTTCGCAGTAACTGTGAAGCTGATCAGCGCCTTTGTTTTCACTACATGGATAGTACAATTCCTCTACTTTCTAAATCCAAAATTTCCAGCCTCTAGCCATCTTCTGTGACTGTACAGCCTGGTTTGTGTCAGACCTAGTCAGAACCCGAATTGTTGGTTTTCTCACGCACAGGCTCAAATTTAAAGCAGATTGGCTAAACTGTACACATTTTGAAATTTCTACGCTAACAGTCATTTTTCAGTCTATGCAGGGAAAAGCAAACTGTAGAACAATTCACAATGTTTAAGTCATCCTGAGATGGAGCAAACACATCCGGAACTGTACCAGTACTATGAGGAGTAAATGTGACTTGTTCAAGGATACAACTCTGCTGAGGTAGGTTTCAACCCTGGGCCTTCAGTCTATGATAGATGATTTTGTTTCTAAACCAAGTTACAATGTATTTGTTCTATCTGTTGTCTTACAAATATGAAACAAATAGATTAAGCATAGCTTGAAAAACATCCCACATCCCTGATGGAATTTGAACCCAAGACGCCCTGAATAGAAACCTAATGCTCTAACCACTGAGCCAGGGTTGACTCCATGAGGCACAGATGCAGTATGTCAGAGATTGTACTATTGATGGAATAGCTGTGCTGTTTAAAGAAACTATGCATTATGTGATCTGCAAACCGAACCTTTCCAATCACCGCAGATAATCTCGAATAAATGAAGATACAATGGAACATAACAGGACTGGTGTTCAAGAAAAATATGTGACATTACATCAGGAAAACATGTCCATGAAAAATGTACCTCCTTAAGTAATAAAACTGGGGTGTAAATGGTATACAATTTTCTTATTTCTGATCAAAACACAGATTGTGGGAACTCATTAGAACTGCCTAAAAGAGGCGGCTCTCTAACATGTAACCACAATCATTGTTTTGAGCAAACATATAAAAAAAATAATATCAATTTTTCCCAATAAAATTTTCATTTTTTTACAGCTGAAAATATTTCAGTATATTGCATGGACATGTTTTTGTAATGATACCTTTCATGGCTATAGACCTCCTGTAATCCACCAAACATCTTGTTACTCGATACTTTGGTTAGTGTTGACATCTTTCAAAATAGTGTCTATAGACTAGAAAAAAATGGGAAAGATAACCATGATAACAGTATGCATGATTTGCATGATCTATCTTCATATTACGGTGATTTACCAGATTACACTTAGTTGGATCATTTTTATTATCATCACCTCAATTACTTGATTAGTTTAAACATATTTCATTTTAAATCTCAAAGGGGTTGGGCAACAAATTACTTGAGTTGACAAGATACATGTAATTTTTCATTTTTACACTGTTATGTCAGCATTTTTGTGGTGGGGCATTTGGCATAGTTTACAGCCAAGCTGAGCCACAGCAAACCCCCATCAGTGGAAAAGCATGCTCATCAACCAAGGATGGTTTACTGCGCTATATAGTAATCACTTCACAAAGTTTCGAGTTTCTAATTTGCATACTACTAGCACTCCAGATGCCACTAATACGTTGCACCCATGTATTCTACCAAGGGAGACTATCCCATCAAATTACTTTCCCCTACGAGAAGACTCGCCTTGAGTCTTGGCCTGGGAAACACATGGGTAAGGCAACTCTGTTCTGGCAGTTGTCATCATCCCACCCCTGCCACCAAATGTAATGTACGGCCTAGCAGAGCCACAGCAAACCCCCGTCAGTGGAACAGCATGCCCATCCACCAAGGATGGTTTACCGTGCTATATAAGTCAACACTTCACAAAGTTTTGAGTTTCTAATTTGCATATTACTAGCACTCAAGATGCCGCTAATTCGTTGCACCGATGTATTCTACCAAGGGAGACTATCCCATCACACTAGATATTTGTTTTGTTTTTGTTTTCTTGTTACTCCCATCAATCAATTTCTGAATATTCTTGGGAGGTGTACATTGTACACTCCGGTGTGTTTGCAGGATTGAGTGGAGCACAATGCAGGTACCCGAGGGGGTCCCAAAGAGGACAGTTCAGACTAAACTTGTAAACATAATACAGGATCACATCATCACTGCCTCTCCCAAATGGTAAATATACACACCCGAGAAGACAAGACCCTTGATTTACTCTTCACTAACTCGCCATCCCCAATTAACCATGTTAAAGGGATGCCCCCGATCGGCAAAGCAGATCATGACATTGTTTATATTGAATATGACATTAAGGCTAAACGGATCCAGCAGGCCCCGCGTAAGATTTTTCTATATAAATGAGCGGATAGGGGCTGTTTCCATGACCATCTAGCGCGCTATAGGGAGTCGTTCCTTTCAACTGACCATAGTCATGTGTCAGTCAGTGACATGTGGGTCAGTTTCAAGTCGGAGGTTCTCTTGGCTATTGAAAGGTTTATAGCTTCTGCTTCTGTACAGTGCAGGGCCTTTTACAGCGTTGTGCACCGGGTATAGTCAGCAACATAAACAAACACTTGGCTCTTAAAAACATTCTTGCTGACTGTCAGCATGGATTCTGAAGTCAAAGGTCTTGCAAAACCCAGTTAGTTCAGTTTTATCATGATTTGGTTAGTAATCTGGATCGAGCAGCGAGTCGTGGCCACAGGCAGACGGACGTGATTGTCATGGATTTCGCTAAGGCCTTTTACAAGGTCCCACATAAAAGGTTATTATACAAACTTGACTTCTACGGGATTAGAGGATGTACACATAAGTGGATCAACTCGTGGCTCTCTGAGCACTCTCAAAAAGTGGTATTAGATGGTCGTGCCTCAGACCCAGTCCCGGTTCTTTCTGGTGACCCACAAGGATCGGTCTTAGGACGGTCCTATTTCTTATTTTCATTAATGATCTTCCTGACAATATCAGGTCATCTGTTCAGCTATTTGCTGATGATTGTGTTTTATACAGGAATGTCAAGTCACCATTGGATTGTCAAATTTTACAAGATGACCTGAATAGCTTGGCCAAATGGGAAATGGATTGGCAAATGAAATTCAATGTTAGCAAACGTCATTCAATGAGGGTGACCTGGCTACATCCAAGCAGGCATATAGAATTCAATTACACACTGCATCAGCAAACATTAGAACAGGTTCAGTCCGTTAAATACCTAGGTTTAACAATCACAGATGATCTTGATTGGGATCAACATATTTCTGAAATTACATGCAAGGCAACTAAGACTTTGGGTTTTCTTCGGCACAATTTGGCACTGGCACCTAGGCATACTAAGGAAGTTGCATACAAAACATTGGTTCGGCCTCAACTTGAGTATGCAGCTCCTATTGAAATTCAGACTGATAAGGTGGAGAAGGTGCAGAGGACTGCTGCCCGGTGGACCTGCAGGCAATGGAGGGACACCAGTAGCGTCGGTGAAATGCTAGACGAACTTGAGTGGCCATCCCTGGAGTCCCGCAGGGAGCGGTCCTCCTTAACCTTCTTCTACAAGATACACTCCGGTACTACATTGTCTCTTGATAAAGACAAATACCTGACCCCGGCACCCAACCTAAGGCGTACTCGGGCATTACATGAATCACAATACACAAGACCATTTGCCTATAGTGATGCCCTGAAAAATTCCTTTTTCCCCAGAACTATTCCGGTTTGGAATAGTCTCCTTTCTTCAGTGGTCCTATCCAAGACCATTGAGGAATTTAAGGCTTCTATTTAAATCCTTGGCCCAGAGGCATGCGTTTTAGTATGCCTCTCATGATCTATATCTTGTAAATAGTTTGAATGGTCCACCCCAAATGTTTTCTTTTCCCTTGACTAAATTCTAAATTTAGCCACCCACCCCACACCAGATGACTGTCCCTGCACAGGGGTCCTCCAGTTTACGTCCCGATCCGAAGGATGGCACACTGTATCATGTCATTCTTGCAAATGACACGAAGGGAAGCTTGTTCAAATTTTCCTCGCCGCCGGCGGGGATCGTACCCAGGACCTTTAGCACAAGAAGCCAGTGCGCTAACCACATGGCTACCTCGCTACCAGTAGATATACAGCTGATATACAGCAAGGTGCCTACTGCATTATATAAGCGTAGTTAAGTAACATTCCTGTTTCTAACTATATTTTACGCCTTTCAACATATGCAACACATCTGACTTTGAGATATAAGGGACCTTTTTGGTCATCCAGGGTTTGGACTAGCCTGGGTTCCAGCCTGATCATTTTTTTCTCTTTTTATTTTTTCGTTTCTTGGTCAAAAATGACAGCCTGGGGAACTTTGATTTCATTTGGCAGCACCACCTGGATTATCCCTCCGATTTCGAGGGGTTAGACCAAGAACAACAACTCGTTCAGACAACTCTAATGTTCTATAAGGGTAAGTGTATTCCTTGGGCCAAATCCACTTGGACCACTGGACTTGGACTAGTCCAAGTAGATATCAGATGGACCAAACAGGGTATTCCTTGGACCAGGTAATCCTTGGACCAGTCATTTGGAAGTAATAAACATGTTAAAATATGCTGTTAAAATACATGCTTGAATTATAAAGCCTTATCTGAAAGTGGATCTAAAATATCTTGTGGGTCTCAGTTTCCTTAAATTTTTCCCTATTTTTTTCTGGGAAAAAATATCATTTGAATTTATAGATCTAACAAAAGAATCCTGAATCTAGATTTGTCTTTCATCTCTGTGTTTCTTTTTCATCTCTTTTTCAGAACAGTGTTAGTTTTCATCCATCTGCATGTCCTCATTACCCAAAGTAACTTTGTGATAGTTTTAATCTGATGGACATGCAATATGACACTTCAAACACCTTATATAAATATCCCTGTTGTATGTTGTTTTAATTTATTTTGACACTTTTGACACCACTGTATATTTAAAGATGAACTTTAAAGATCCATGTAAAAGATATGTGTATATCCTTAAATTTATATATCTATAAATAGAAACTGGAGTCCCAATAGCCTCGTTCCGATATACCAAATCAGGTGGCATTTGCAACTTGTTTTTCATTTATTTATATAAATTTACAAATATCACACTTGCTGTGAATACAGAACATAGAAAAAAGGATGCTGACGCGTTCTTTGGACATACGGAGCTTAGTCTGAAGGGTCAGCCGTCAAAATGAATTTTTGATACCTGATTGTTTTATCAATTTGACGTCTGACTTCCTTCCATTGATGAAATCCAAATTACTATAAATATCACTGCAAGCTGTTTATAGCCATTTATTTTATTGGAATGCCCTCATCTGATTGGTTGATTTGGTCATGTGATGGTTTAGAGCCAATCAGATGTTCGCAGTTAGAATTATCTCCCTTCTTGAGATGCAATTTTTGAAGAAAGCACGTCAGCCACATTGAAGGGATTTCTTTTACAAAACAACAAAATTTGGATATATTTCAGCATTTTTCAAACGGCGGTGTGTTTTTTATTTTGTTTTACAGTGTTTTGCACCATTTGTTTTGTAGAAAAACTTGTTATTCTGTAAAAATGGATTAATGAGGGTCACCCAAAAGTGGCTGACAGCTTGGCTTTTTGAGAATGTGCTGGAGTCAGACAGCAAAATGAACCTTACGTATGATACTTTCATTTTGACGGCTGACTAGTCAGACTATACGGAGCTAAATTCATTCCAGCGTAATGTCCAGCCTCCATGTTGATAATGGCTGAGGCTATCCGCACGACGGTCGTGCCGATAACGCGGCTTATCCGCACGACGGTCGTGCCGATAAGCGGCGTTATCGGCCCGACAGTCGTGCGGGGGGAGTATGAGATTTTCTAACGAGCTTACGTATGCATTTAACTATCAAATTGTCATTAAATAAATTAACTATGTATTTAGCTAGTGAAATACATTCAAAATTAACATTTTTGTTAATTATGAATAAGAAAACTAATTAGATTTGATTATTCCAGCTGATTTAAGCTTAATAACTGTAGATTTCTAACAGGGGAGAAAAATATAACCAATGTAAATGCTTTTTAATTGTGTTACTGATATGTTTCCATACTCCATTGTTAAAATCATCTTGGATTGCCACATTCTTTTATTATTTAGGTTGCGATAATTATTTTCTCATTTACGCATATGCATGGCTGATCTTACAGGTTAATTCAAAGGTAAGCCAATTTCAGCAAAATAATAATTTTGGTAATTAAAAGTAAAAAAATCCTGCAAGGGTAATATTCTGTTTCAGTTTAAAAGCCAGTGTATAATATTTATCAACTTAAAATGTATCAATTTCTTAACATTTATAGCATTTGGATATCGATGTCCCTGTCGTGCGGATAACGCCGCTTATCCGCACGACGGTCGTGCCGATAAGTGGCGTTATCGGCACGACCGTCGTGCGGATAGCCAGTGTCGTTGATAATAGCTGATAACACAGCCTCTTTCTTTGTTATCTCGCTTTGTTATCAATTTCATTACGCCACAGTAGGCTATAATTAGATTATCGGCTTATCGGATTATCAAAGGAAATCACTGTCAGAGTCCCCAGGCGTCAATATCTACTGAAATCAATAACGGCTACCGATACATTAATTTGATGTGCAATTTTTATAATGTATGCATTGTTGAAAAAAAAAAAAATGAAAATAATAATAATAATAATAATAATAATTGTATTGACGACTGGGCCCAGGCTAGGTTTGGACAGGTCCTGTTGGAATTTGGAACTTTGGAGGTGATGATGTATGTTAGTGGGCAAATTATACTTCGAATAACAATGCTTTATTACAAGTAAAAATTGAAATCACTTAAGTTCACATTAATGAAACTAATTGTATGTCTATTGTTGCATGACAAACTGCATTAATAACACAAAACCTTCAGAGAAAATGATCTTATCAGGTTATTGAAAGTGCTTTAACCGGAAACGGAAACAAAATAAACCAGTATCGGGACGTTTCGTCCATGTGCAGACTACATTCGGACCTCCTCTCACTATCTGTCTTCTATCTATCTAACTTCTGATACTGAGTCGATCAATTTCTGATCATCACCTCAGGTGTGGGTGGGTGGCTAAAATTTGAATTTAGCAAATTAGGGGGAAAACATTCGGGATGGGCCATTAAAACTATTTACAAGAAGCTAGAGGCATACTAAAACGTATACCTCTGATCCCTTGGTCTAAATAAGAGCCTTAAATTCTTCCGTGGTCTTAGATGCGGCCACTGAAGAAGGACGACTATTCCACAATGGCATAGTCCTTGGGAAGAATGAATTCTTCAGGGAATCACTATAGGACATGTATCTTGTGTACTGTGAATCATGAGGTGCCCTGGTATATCTAAGTACTCTGGGTGCCGGGGTCAGATATTTATCCTTGTCAAGAGACACTGTACCGGCGTGAATCTTATAAAAGAAAGTTAGGGAAAACTGCAGTCCTCCAGGGATGGCCAATCAAGATCATCTAGCATTTCCTCGACACTACTGGTATTATGCCATGGCCTGCAGACCCACCTGGCTGCTGTCAACTGCACTTTCTCCGCCTTTTTTTGTCTCAGTTTCATTATAGGGATGCCAAATTGGAGCTGCATATTCGAGCTGAGGGCGAACCAATGTTTGGTATGCAACTTCCTTTGTATGCTGATGTGCAAGTGCCAAATTGTGCCGAAGAAAACCCAAAGTCTTAGTTGCTTTAGAGGAAATTTCAGAAACATGTTGACCATAGCAAGTTGCCAGTAATATTAATTCCAAGGTATTTGGCGGATTCAACCTGTTCCAATGTTTGTTGATGAAGTGAGTAGCTAAAGTGTATTTGATTGCTAGGGGTGCCGCGTCACATTTGAATAACATTTGGCAACGTTTAATTTCACTTGCCAATCGGTCTCCCATTGTCCAAGGTTATTCAGGTCATCCTGTAAGGAATCCGGGACGTTTCCCCCCCAAACCATTTCGCCCCCTAGTCGTTTCGCCCCCAAGACGTTTCCCCCCTAGTCGTTTCCCCCCTAGTCGTTTCGCCCCCACTAGTCGTTTCGCCCGCCTAGTCGTTTCATCCCATAGTCGTTTCGCCCCCTAATATATAGATAAAGTATAATTACCTTATGTACATCATTTTGCTTCATGTAAATAATTATGATATGCAATATTTTTTTTTTTTCAACAAATGTTGGACAGCGTTGCTATTGACGTCAATAAATAATAAATAAATAAAAACAAATAAATAAATAACAGCCAGGAAGTCGTGAAAGAAAATAGAAAATAAATTCAAGTAATACATATACATATAAAGCATTATACTATAAAGAAATAATATTACAAAAAAAACTTTATAAGATTTATGAAAGACATTTAGAAAACACGCCAATGCAATATTAAGAGATTTTTGTAAGTTGCAAAAATTGAAAATTTCAAGAGAGAAAAATTTATAGATCTACTTTTCATATTTTGATTCAAAACATACATTGTGGGTTCATGATAGCACCACTTTGCTGGGGCGGTTCTAACGAGTACCCATAATGCATGTTTTTGGTCAAAAATGAGAAAATTAGGTAAATCCCTGCAAACCCCTGCTTTTCTATATAAAAGTGGGGTTTAAGTGGGTATACATTACACGGAAATGTTTTCCTGATGAAACGTAAATTAAGCAATAGTTAGATATACACAAGATATACAATCGCATGATATTACGAATAATTTATTATTAAATAAATTTTTACCTGTATTACATATGCGATGCTGCCATCGGTCACAGACGTCGCAGGTAACGCCGTACTGGCGTTTTCCGACAACCTTATTACATGCCCAGGGGGGGTACTCTCATTTTTGTAGATACATAGGCGAGGCCCCAGCTTCTACCCCCAAACCCAAAAAATTACTGAGATTTGCTGACCACTCCAAAAAAATACCAGTCCTATCAGGCATACCCAAAAAAATACTTGAACTTTTAGCTTACCCCAAAAAATTACATGTATTCATCTTTTTTATGCCTATTGATGAAATTTTATCACATCCATATGATCTAAGCTGTTGGTGGGACGTTAAATCCCGAATCAACCAACCAACAGAACACGTCACAATACAGTTAGTATATGTAGGAACTAGGAAGTAAATACCAAGTTGGACAAAATTTAAAGATTTTATTTATTCTCAAAGTGTAAGTCTTATGATGGTTTTGATTCCATTTGATACGCAGTCCAAACAACATCATCATGATCAAGCTTCCAAAATTTTCACTGAGACCAGTCATAAGGCATGGTCGCAAACAAAATTGAATCTTAAGGCCTTGTAAGACATAAGTGTAAGCCACTCTTATCTTTATAGAAATAAAGAGAATTCCCAAGAAATGTGCAAAACCCAAAAAATTACTTAGAATTATAGATGACCCAAAAAAATAATTCAGAAAAGGCATGACCCCAAAAAAATATCCATAAAAAGCTCACTACCCAAAAAAATAACCAGTTTTTCTGAAAACCCAAAAAAATACGGAAATTCAAAATTTTGACCCCAAAAAAGTCAGCCTCGCCTATGTATACAGAAAATTTCTGAGTACCCCCCCTGGGATAACATGCAATGCACAGATCAGACATTATAGAGAATTCAATGATAAATGATGCTTCATGATGCTTAAGGAATTTGAACATCTTATATACATGTACCCGATAATCGGTCTATTAAAAGAAATCTATCTATCTATCTATCTATCTATCTATCTATCTATCTATCTATCTATCTATCTATCTATCTATCTATCTATCTATCTATCTATCTATCTATCCATCCATCCATCCATCCATCCATCCATCCAGCCATCCATCCATCCATCCATCCATCCATCCATCCATCCATCCATCTATCTATCTATCTATCTATCTATCTATCTATCTATCTATCTATCTATCTATCTATCTATCTATCTATCTATCTATCTATCTATCTATCTATCTATCTATCCGTTTGTCTATCATAATCGACCTTAACAAATAGATAAATAAATAAATAAATAAATAAATAAATAAAAATTGGGGGCGAAACGACTAGGGGGGAATGGTATTAGGGGCGAAACATCTAGGGTATTGGGGGCGAAACGACTAGGGTGGAAAATAGAGGCGAAACGACTAGGTGGGGGGAACGACTAGGGGTAAAACGTCTTGGGGGCGAAACGTCTTGTGACCCCTGTAAGATCTGGCAATCTGTGAGGGTTTAATATTCCTATATACATAACACAATCATCGGCAAAAAGGCAAACGGATGACATGATACTGTCCGGAAGATCATTTATGAATATCAAGAATAGGACCGGTCCCAAGACCGATCCTTGAGGGACACCAGATAGTACAAGGACTGGATCTGAGGCTTGGTCATCTAACACCACTTTTTGAAAGCGCTCAGAGAGCCATGAAGCGATCCACTTGTGAGAAGATCCTATAATCCCGTAGTAGTGCAGTTTGTAGAGTAGTCTCATACAGTTTGTAGAGTAGTCTCCTTTGTGTTACTGATCGTTCCAATGCGATACTTCTGTGGTGGTTCTTTTTGTTTTATGTCTTAGTGTTTAATATTTTTGTGCTGTTGGCGCCTTATGTATGTTTTCATATCTTAGTTAAGTTAAGGTAAGTGGGTGACCACCTATTGGGAAAATAACTGCTCATTCGGCTTACGATATGTTTTCATAGTATAAGTACCTGATTGTTAGTTTGGTTTTTTCCCACCTCGGTTTTTTGGAGTGGGAATCTTTTTCTGATTGCGCCTTTTCCTGATCTTTGCCTACTTGTACCTTCCTGTGTGGCACTTTGTCAAAGGCCTTTGCGAAATCCATGATGATCACATCTGTTTGTCGCCAATCATCTGGTACATTTCCCTGAGCAAGCGACTCATTGTAGATATAGGCCAGAATGGGAGCAATTTCAGAACTACATTCTTTTAACACCATAGCACTCAGGCCATCTGGCCCAGGTGCCTTGTATACCTTAAGCCCATTTAACAGTTTGAGGACCCTTTAGGGTCTACAGTGATTTCACCCATAGCGGTGAATGGGCTAGTGCTTTTGAAGGGAATTTCAGAAAAAGGTACAAGTAGGCAAAGATCAGGAAAAGGCGCAATCAGAAAAAAGATTCCCACTCCAAAAACCGAGATGGGAAAAAATAAATCAACAATCAGGTTCTTATACCATGAAAACATATCGTAAGCCGAATGGGCAGCTATTTTCCCAATAGGTGGCCACTCAGTTACCTAAACTTAACTGAAATTATGAAAACACACATAAGGCGGCAACAGCACAAAAATTTAAACACCAAGACATAAAACGAAAGAACCACCACAGAAGTATCGCCTTGGAACGATCAGTAACATAAAATTACTGGCGGGCTTAAATCGATTTTACAGGTACCTAACTTCACCCTCAGCTTCTGCAGTGGTTCATAACATTTAGTTAGTTCTTCGGTCCTCGTGGTGAATCTCTAACTAGTCACAATGAATTATCAAGAATAAACAGATAAATCATGATAAACATCCTGTTGAGGACTCAACAGATTCAGTAAGCTGCCCGACGAATAACTTACTAACTCCGGAGCAAACGAAAAACACCAGTTGGACCCAGTTTGGCCAAGCAACAGACAAGAAGCTCCGGCCCCAACCAAATAAAATGAATAGCATTAAGTCGGGGCCATCATAGAGTCTGACGCCCGACGCACCGGCGTGCAATTAAAGAAGGCAGCATATATAGCTATCAACCATGATTGGGTTAAAAACTAAGCATGCAGACTGTCGCATAACATTCAAGTTATAACCTATACGTCTGTAACGTGTAATGATCTTTCTGAACTGAAAAGAAAAAAACATTCCTTCCTATAAGTTTCTTAAATTTGTAAACCAAGTCACCATAAAATTCTGGATCCAAAAGGCCCTCACCTAAAAGCGTCTTTAACCCAACATTATATTTGGAAATCAATTCATAGTGTCTACGATAAAATTTAGAGAAGGTTTTTCGAAGTTTATGATACCGATAACCCTGTTGGAGAAGTTTGGCCGTTAAACATTTATTTCGAGCGTTGAAGTCCGTAACATGATTGCAGACTCTAGCAAACCTAATAAGTTGAGAAATGTATACACCATAAGAAGCACGACAAGGAACGTCACCATCCAAAAACGGAAAATTTACCATATCAAAATCAAAGTCATCGCGCTTATCATAAATTTTAGAAGAAACAAATCCATTTGCAACAGAAAGATGTAAGTCTAAAAAGGGGGCTTCGGTATATGAGATATTGGCTTCGTTCAACTGTAGTTCAGGTGGATAAATTTGATTGACCATACCTTCAAAATATGGGTTGTTAATGTTCAAAAGGTCATCGAGGTACCTAGAAGTCGAATTAAAAGCTTCGATAACATCAGCTTGATTATCCTGGTTAAGAGAATCCATGATATCTCTTTCGTAGCAGTATAAAAATAAATCAGCTACGAGAGGTGCGCAATTTGTACCCTTCGGAATTCCAACAATTTGTCTGTATAACTTGGTCCCAAATCTAATATAAATATTATCCAGGAGATAGGATAAGGCGCCGCACACATTCTGACATGACCAAAGTGTATACCGACTTTGGTCACTGGAAGTGAAAAAGGCCTTTCTGTCATTACAGACCAAATAGTCAGTTTCACGTGTAACACTGGCTGATTTAAAACACAGGGCCGTTCGTTAATACTAAAAAAAAAAAAAAAAAAAAAAAAAAAAAAAAAAAACGCAACAACAGGC
Source organism: Rugalucina vietnamica (assembly GCA_964017185.1). Classification (NCBI taxonomy): domain Eukaryota; kingdom Metazoa; phylum Mollusca; class Bivalvia; order Lucinida; family Lucinidae; genus Rugalucina; species Rugalucina vietnamica. The sequence continues at coordinate 31,991,854 of OZ024883.1, read as the reverse complement.
CACCGAGGATTGAATTGATGAATTGATTTCCAAATATAATGTTGGATTAAAGACGCTTTTTTCTTCGATACCGTATTGAAGGTCATTAGCTGACCGTCACTCGTATCTCGTTGTATAAGCGATTCTTACGTTTCTATCTATGGACTTGTATTAGACATGGATCTGAGATGTGGGCTTCGGTTATACCTTTTTCTTTCATTCGAAAGATTTTGCATTACGATTAAGTGCATTATTTATTCTATAACCGGTATGAGTGTCGCGCTTCTTTTGGCAGTATCAACACAATACTCCCAACTATGACTATCTAAGGTTTAAGCCCGCCAGTAACTTTGTGTTACTGATCGTTCCAAGGCGATACTTCTATGGTGGTTCTTTTTGTTTTATGTCTTGGTGTTTAAAATTTTTTGTGCTGTTGGCGCCTTATGTATGTTTTCATATTTTTAATTAAGTTAAGGTAACTGAGTGTCCACCTATTGGGAAAATAGCTGCTCATTCGGCTTACGATATGTTTCATGGTATAAGTGCCTGATTGTTAGTTTGGTTTTTTCCCACCTCGGTTTTTGGAGTGGGAATCTATTTCTGATTGAGCCTTTTCCTGATCTTTGCCTACTTGTACCTTTGTAAGTGAGGGCCTTTCGGAACCTGAATTTTATGGTGACTTGGTTTACAAATTTAAGAAACTTATAGGAATTAATGATTTTTCTTTTCAGTTCAGAAAAATCATAACACGTTACAGACGTGCAGGTTATAACTTGAATGTTATGCGACAGTCTGCATGCTTACTTTTTAACCCAATCATGGTTGATAGCTATGCTGCCTTCTTTAATTGCACGCCGGTGGGTCGGGCGTCAGACTCTATGATGGCACCGACTTAAAGCTATTCATTTTAGTTGGTTGGGGCCGGAGCTTCTTGGCTGTTGCTTGGCCCACCGGGGTCCAACTGGTGTTTTTCGTTTGCTCCGGAGTTAGTAAGTTATTCGGCGCCCAGGGATCTCCATCGTCGGGCAGCTTACTCAATCTGTGAGTCCTTGTTTTTGATTCATCAGGATGTTTATCATGATTTATTTGTTTGTTCTTGATGATTCATTGACTAGTTAGAGATTCACCACGAGGACCGAAGAACTAACTAAATGTTATGAACCACTGCAGAAGCTGAGGGTGAGGTTAGGATCCTGTAAAACCGGTTTAAGCCCGCCAGTAACTTTGTGTTACTGATCGTTCCAAGGCGATACTTCTGTGGTGGTTCTTTTTGTTTTATGTCTTGGTGTTAAACATTTTTTGTGCTGTTGCCGCCTTATGTGTGTTTTCATATCTTTAATTAAGTAAAGGTAACTGAGTGGCCACCTATTGGGAAAATAGCTGCTCATTCGGCTTACGATATGTTTCATGGTATAAGTACCTGATTGTTAGTTTGGTTTTTTTCCCACCTCGGTTTTTGGAGTGGGAATCTTTTTCTGATTGCGCCTTTTCCTGATCTTTGCCTACTTGTACCTTTTTTTCAAGTTTAAGGGTAAAACGTTGATAATTTCAGGTCTGTTGCTGTATGATTCCCATTCATGGGACATTAGGGTAGATCATGCAAAAAAACTGATTTTCATTTCGATAAAAATGACTTAGACATTTGTGTCGTCTTAAATAATGCAAATTGTGACAGGTCTGCTCTGTGCATGCGCACACTTTTGAAACTCCAAATCACCAAGAAACAATGGCAGCTGCTCCCTAGTTAAAATTCAAGAAATAGAAATAAAGTTCAACGACACACAAGGTCGTAATTAAAACCATCATAATCCCTATATGTTTAATTGAAAGGGGGATGATTTAAATTTTATTCATTTTATTTCTTTAACGTGTGAGTTATCTGCTGAGTGGTACATTATGATTTTGAATGCTGTTTTAGAGCGGATTTAAATCGTACCATTATTTTAATGCGCGCGCATACGCACTGTGTGGTTTTCCACTTTCAGCATGCCCATGGTCGGCATTGAATAACTCTGTAAATACGCATCAAAATGAAAATCGGTTTCTTGCATTCGGAAGCCTGATATCTAATGCAGAAGTAGAAAATGCAACGATTTCTGATTGTATCAAAGTTTGCTCAAAATTTGGTGAAATATAATTGTTGCGTTTCTTCTTTTTTGTTCAGTATATATTCAAAAGACAAGCATGCAAAAACAGGTTTTCTGCGCGTGCTGCTCGTGGCGATTGTCTTTTGGTAATCTTTGAATGGAAATAGAAAGCTTGTTGTTTGTCGCATTGAAGTCTAAAACAATAATTCGCCTCTTTGTCGAAAAAAGGCTCGCTAGATCGGTCCTTTTTGTAGAGCGGGTGGCTCGTTTTTATCGTAGATACGTTTTCGAGAATAGTCCAATACGTTAAAAATCAATGGAACAATGATGAATTTCATTCGCCATTTTACTCTCTCAAGTGGCATGGTATCAAACTACCTTTACTTTCGACGTCGCCTGATTCTTATCTTGGCATTTTAGGTCACTTTTACTTATATCTGTCGTCCTTCGACGCTGCGGTACTTTACAAAGATTCACATGCAAGTGTTAAACGGTTTGTTTCAAAAATGCGTTGCTGAGTGAGCAACTCATAATATTTTTTATAAAAATTGTGACATACCACATTCTGTCAAATTGATGCAAAATCGTTTTAGCACTAGTAAGAGCCAATTGGGTCGGTATACACACCAGGTACTGACCGTGTAAGATAAAACGATCTGGATCCTTAAGAAATCAAATGGTTAATAAGAAGTCTTTTTGAGGCGTTTACTTTAGATAAAACAGCCTTTCATGTTAATGTGTGTTGCACTGTATACTCAGATTCAATAAAATTATTGTATCGATAATGATTTTGTACATGTACCTAATCTGCGATATTCACGGGCCTATCAATTATGTAGTTGTTTTTTTTTTATTATTATTATTATTTTTTTTATTTTAGCATCTTCAAATTCTTCTATGAAGGGTATGGTTACTAAAAGTTCGATTATTTTCGACAGAAATTACCGATTGCGATAAAATTTCAGCATTCTGCTTTAAAATGATAATATTCAGCATGCAGAGAATTTGAAGTCTTTCAGTTGCTTCGTTTTTTTTTTTTTTTTTTTTTTTTTTTTTTTTTTTTTTTTTTTTTTTTTTTTTTTTTAATATTTTAAACAAAATATTACTTGGGGCGTTGCGAATTATCCGGCCTATACATGTAAAAACTTGAAATTTTGGATTTAGAAAGAAGAGGAATTTTACTATCCGTGTCACCTCGAAGGAAGATCACATTTTGCTTCGAGGTGTCACGAGCGGTTGATCTGCGCATTTGTTCTCGCGTAGACAAAATCCGTTTTTCTCATGACACGGCTCAATGTTTTTTAGCTAGAATTTAAATAGTGACGAAACACTTCCTACATTTTTTTCAAAATACACTCGCTAACAATTTTGTTTCGGAAATCAATAGTATATACATGTATAGTTTAAACCTTTAAAATGCAATTAAACCATAAGCGTTTGTTTGTATTATGTTGTATAAAGGGATACTTATGGTGTATCTGTTGGATCAAAAGTATTTATTTTTCGTGGGATTAATTATCGTCGGACGAATATTAATTTTCGTGTGACGATATTTATTTTTCGTCGTACGATATTTAATTTTCGTCCGACGATATTTAATATTATATAAAACCATGACTCAAGTTTACTATCACAAAAATACACCCGGAAGAAAACACTGCTGATAACACCTTGCACTGTCGAATATTTAGCCATTTTTATATCAAACAATGGCAACGCAGGTTAGTATTTTGATAAATGGAAGTTTTGTTTTGTATATTTCTTGACCTTTATGTCATTTTATCTGAAGAATCGTTTAGTGAGATAGTTAAGGATGCGTGCTTCATAACATCTGTGGTGGGGATGCCCAATTATGCTCCTTTCCTCCTGGCTAACAATAAATAGTTCAGCATCTCTCATGAATAAAATATATAAAGTATAGGTTAACAATTAAACAAATGATTCGTTTCATTCACTATGGTGTTTATAGCAATTTATTTGATAACCATGATGATTTTGACTAGTTTGAGTCGAACAATTCACTAAACGTTATGATCCACTGCAGAGGTTGAGTGCGATGCTTGGATGTTACCATAAACCAATTTAATCCCTCGGGTTTAATCCCTCCAGTATTTTATATTATTGGCCTTTCCAAGGCAGAACTTAGGTATGTATCCATTTGTATTGTTATGTTGTCGATGTTTTTGTGCTGTTTCTACAGATTATCAATTTTGTTTTGTTTTGTTTTGTGTTTATTACTTTTTTTCAGTTTCCTTCCATAATTGACCTCAACGTTGGTGGTAGCCATTACACAACTCACCTGTCAACTCTAACGAGAGAACCAGAGAGCAAATTGGCAGCTATGTTCACAGGTAAACAGCCGATTGATAAAGACAAGGATGGTCGGTACTTCATCGACGCGAACGGGTATATTTTTGGCAATATATTGAAGTACCTACGAAGTGGGGAGATAACGTCATATCATGTATCATTAGAAGAGTACGACTTGGCGGTCCAGTTAGGCATCAAAGGTTTTGTTGAAAAGGCTCGGAACTTCAAGAGTATCGTCACGGCTGAGGAGATAAAGAAAATAAAGTCATGGTACCCCGAATATGAAGAGACATTCAATAAGGTTGTCGAATATATAAAGATAAAGCTGTCGACCGCAAATAGTGAGGAAATTGACATTGAGCTCCAGGTTAGGGAAGATCCAAAACAAGTCCCACAAGAGATGCCGTTTTTCATTCGACCGGCGTTAGAAGATCCGGATTGTTTTTTTCTCTTCAAGTTGTTAGAAGGGGATTTAATGTTGAGAGGTTTCCATGCAAGACAAACACAGTGGCGTCGGAGCACTGGCGGCCAAATGTGGCGTGTTTCGTTTTCATTCGATGTAAAAGACCTTCTGACACCTTACTGACAATAAAGAAAACGCAAATGAACTAAACAGAATAGAAAAGCAATATATTGTTTGTTTCAGTGAATGTCTACAATAGATTAGAATAGAAGCTATAAGCTTATTTAGTTATTCTCCTTACGAAAACTTTCCCGTTCAATAGATTTTTAGCTCTAAAAATGGAAAAGTTAACTAGAAATATTTTGATATTTTGAATATTATTGCTCAAAACACAGATTGTGGGTACCCGTTAGAACCGCCTAAAAGGCACAATTAGAAAGAAATTCCCACTCCAAACCTGAGGTGGGATTAACTTAATTGACAGTTAGTTACTTATACTTAGAAAACATATCGAAAGCCGAGTGAGCAGCTATTTCCCAATATGCGGTCACTCATTTACCCGAACCTAAATATTATAAAAAGGTAAAAGTAGGCAATGATCAGGAAAAGACGCAATCAGAAAGAATCTCGCACTCCACAAACCGAGGTGGTACAAACTAAATTGACAATAAGGAACTTATACTCAGAAAACATATCGCTAGTCGAGTGAGTACCTTTCTTCCAAAAGGCGGCCACTCAGTTACCTGAACTAAACTAAAACTATGAAAACGTACATAAGGTTCAAAAAGCACAAAAATTAGACTTCTAAACATAACACAAATAGAACCACAACAGAAGTATCGCCTTGGAACGATCAGTAATATAAAATAACTGGGAGCTTAAATCGATTTTACAGGGCCCTTACCTCACCCTAATCTTCTGCAGTGGTTCACAACATTTATTTAGTTGTTCGGACCTCGTCGTGAATCTCTAACTAGTCAATGAATCATCAAACATGTGGTAGGACAAACAAATAAACCATGATAAGTACCTTGATGAATCAAAAACGCGGACTCACAGATTTAGTAAGCTGTCCGACGATGGAGATCCCTTGGCGCCGAATAACTTACTGAAACCCAGAGCAAAAGAAAAACAACCGTTATTTAACCCCGGTGTGCCAAGCAACAGACAAGAAGCTCCGGCTCCGACCAACTAAAATGAATAGCTTTATTTCAAGGCCATCATAGAGTCTGACATCCTTCCCATCTGCGTGCAATCATTGTTATCAGTCATGATCGGGTTAAAAACTAAGCATGCAGACTGTCGCATAACATTTAAGCTATAACCTGTACGTCTGTAACGTGTAATGATTTTCCTGAATTGAAAAGTAAAATCGTGAATGATCCTTCCTATAAGTTTCTTAAAGTCACCATAAAATTCTGGTTCCGAAAGGCCCTCACGTAACTTTTTAAGCGTCTTTAGCCGAACATTAAATCTGGAAATACGAGGGATGTTCTTTAATTCTTGTCATTGACTCATTTTCTCCTAAACCATTATTTATACTAGAAGAAAATAACTTGCTAGTTGAAGAGTGGTTCTTTGCAATATTGAAATCACCCAACTATTTTAAGATGATACAATTAATCATGGCAAACTGAGTCTCTGAAGAGGGGCACCTCTATGACACTACATACAAGTACTTCAGTCAGTCACAAAAGGCAGAATAATGTTTGAATAAGAAGGGTTAGAAGAACGATTTTATACTTGCGGAGTCTTCATTACCTTGCTAACACATTGGCAAAAAGTTTTTTTCCTAAAACAGAAATTGCAATTTTTACTAGAACTGTAACATAGCACTACACCTGTTTGTTATGAATTATTAAGTTGAAAGAAGCGTGGTATGGAGGTTTCAGAGCCTCATAATTCCATTTCAAGTTATGGCTAATCCAAAACTTTTAATGCTGATTTGTACCAGACCTTTGCTAATTCCATTTATAAAAGTTTTGGATTGTTCATCCTCTAAAACCTTGATTTATGAGTTGTAACATTTTGAAAAATAACACAAAATTTATTTGAAAGAGGCGTCCATACAACAAAAAATCATGTGCTAATACCACTACAACGTCCCCAAATCATTTTACTTGATATGGTTAAGAAGCGTTTTGGTAGACAATTTCAATCAACAAATTTGATTGGAATTCTATTACGATAGAGACGAACAGCTCCCCTAGAAACTAGGCGCCTGCTTTACCTTAAACCTGTCTTAAAAGTTAAATTGCAAGTTTAGCAATTTACAGCGAATATCCATATAGACCATTTTAGACAAAATTAAGATAACAATAAATTTGATATATTCACTAGACAATCTGATTTGAAAATTATGAAAATATTGAATTGCGTAGCCTGTGCAGTGATTTGAAATGGCGTACATTCAAATTATTATGACGTCACAAAGCAGGGCCAATAATTCCATCCAGTAAAAGTGAAAACATTCTACAAAAGTGTTATCTGATGCTCACATGAATAGCAAATTTATTTGTAAAATGGAAGTGGGCCTATATTTAGTGTTGCGAATATTATAGCATTTTCTATACTTGTGATCGAAATTACATATTGTAAATTAATTGGAAAATAACGCAGTGTCATTACTATGCTCTGTTTTAGAATGCGATTACTATAGGCTCGTGCGTCAGAGAGCAACAATTTTGATACCAATCTGATCAGAAAAGATTGAGCTTTCACCACATACAAACGACTTTCTCGCAGTTAGTCCACGGGAAAAGTAATCAAGCAAATGACAAGAATTAAAGAACATCCCTCGTACATTCATAGTGTCTGCAATAAAATTTAGAAAATATTTATCGAAGTTTATGATACCGATAGCCTTGCTGGAGAAGTTTGGCTGTCAAACATTTATTTCACACGTTGAAGTCCGCAACATGATTGCATACTGTAGCAAACGAAAGTTGCGAAATGTATACACCATAAGTAGCACGACATCCAAAAACGGAAAAATACTATGTCAGAATCAAAGTCATCGCGTTTATCATAAATGTTACAAACATTAATCCATCTACAATAGAAAGGACTGGTGTAAATCTAAAAAAGGGGCTTTGGTATTTGTTGTGTTGGCTTAATTCAACTGTAGTTCAAGTGGATAAATTTGATTGACCATGCCTTCAAAATAAGGATTGTCACTGTTCAAAAGGTCATCGAGGTACAGTAGTTGAATTAAAAGCATCCGGATAATTACCAAATCTGAATATATATATATTATCCAGTAGAAGGGCTAAGGCGTCGCATACATGCCGACATGACCAAATTTGAAGCGTCTGTGGTCAGAGGAAGTGAAAAAAACACTTCTGTCATTATGGAGAGTAGTGTCGGTGTGTTAGCTAAAACAGAATCTGATGATTAAGAAGATACATGCATCCATCAGCTGGCTAGCAGAGTGTTCCTTCAGTTTTGGATTCTCGTGTCCATGGAACACTTTCTTTTGGTTTGAATCTGAATCTGAATGGATTACTGAGTGTCATGTCACAAAACTTCTTAATTTCATGGATTCTCTTAACCATGATAATCAAGCTGATGTTATCGAGGCTTTTAATTCCACTTCTAGGTACCTCGATGACCTTTTGAACATTGACAACCCTTATTTTGAAGGTATGGTCAATCAAATTTATCCATCTGAACTACAGTTGAACAAAGCCAATATCTCGGATACTGAAGCCCCCTTTTTAGATCTACATCTTTCTGTTGCAAATGGATTTGTTTCTTCTAAAATTTATGATAAGCGCGATGACTTTGATTTTGATATATAGTAAATTTTCCGTTTTTGGATGGTGACGTTCCTCGTCGTGCTTCTTATGGTGTATACATTTCGCAGCTTATTAGGTTTGCTAGAGTCTGCAATCATGTTACAGACTTCAACGCTCGAAATAAATGTTTAACGGCCAAACTTCTCCAACAGGGCTATCGGTAACATAAACTTCGAAAAACCTTCTCCAAATTTTATCGTAGACACTATGAATTGATTTCCAAATATAATGTTGGGTTATTTAAGACGCTTTTAAGTGAGGGCCTTTCGGAACCAGAATTTTATGGTGACTTGGTTTACAAATTAAAGAAACTTATAGGAAGTAATGATTTTCTTTTCAGTTTAGAAAAATCATAACACGTAACAGACGTATAGGTTATAACTTGAATGTTATGCGACAGTCTGCATGCTTAGTTTTTAACCCAATCACGGTTGATGGCTATGCTGCCTTCTTTAATTGCATGCCGGTGGGTCGGGCGTCAGACTCTATGATGGCCCCGACTTAAAGCTATTCATTTTAGTTGGTTGGGGCCTGAGCTTCTTGTCTGTTGCTTGGCCCACCGAGGTCCAACTGATGTTTTTCTTTTGCTCCGAAGTTAGTAAGTTATTCGGCGCCCAGGGATCTCCATCGTCGGGCAGATTACTGAATCTGTGAGTCCTGGTTTTTGATTCATCATGATGTTTATCACGATTTATTTGTTTGTTCTTGATGATTCATTGACTAGTTAGAGATTCACCACGAGGACCGAAGAACTAACTAAATGTTATGAACCACTGCAGAAGCTGAGGGTGAGGTTATGGCCATATAAAATCGATTTAAACCCGCCAGTAACTTTGTGTTACTGATTGTTCCAAGTCGATACTTCTGTGGTGGTTCTTTTTGTTTTATGTTTTGGTGTTTTAAATATTTTTGTGCTGTTGGCGCCTTATGTATGTTTTCATATTTTTAGTTAAGTTAAGGTGGCTGAGTGGCCACCTATTGGGAAAATAGCTGCTCATTCGGCTTACGAAATGTTTTCATGGTATAAGTACCTGATTGTTAGTTTAGCTTTTTCCTTACCTCTGTTTTTGGAGTGGGAATTTTTTTTCTGATTGCGCCTTTTCCTGATCTTTGCCTACTTGTACCTTTTTAAATTTCCCTCTTACAATCATTGAATTTCTATGGCTTGACAGTTAAAAAGAAATTACGTTGCAAACTGATAAAAATACTATCTTCCAAGAAAAGATTTTGCAAATTTATTAATATTCTAAAACCTTTCACGTATTTATAATCATTAAGGGATAAAAAAAAAATGAGACAATGAAGAATATTTTTTAAATATATAGGGCCTATCAAGTAGCTTATGAGGGGAGACTTGTCATAAGCTCTTGGGCCTATTCAAAACAAAACACACCCGGGCATGTAGCTATGACTTATTAAACTGTTGGTGTCCCAAAGGACTATTGGAATTTCATCTTCTAGCTGTTATCCTACTCTATAGCCATTCCGTCTTATATTTAACGTAAATGCTACATGTTTTCCTGTACCCCACCCTTATATGCATAATTTTCTTTATTTACAATCGTGACGCTCTCCAGACAGTGAAGGAATCTACCAATAACAACGATTTCGTGAACAAACATCAGGAAAACATGTCCGTGTAATATCCCAGATAGCATGACAACGTTGGCCCAACGTAGGATTTTGGTAGTGTGCTACGTTGGCCCAACGTCGGTAGCTTACGTTGGCCCAACGTCATTTTGCTCATCGGGCCTCCGTTGGGCCAACGTGTTGGGCCAACGTTGGGCCAACGTAGGTCAAAGTGTATTGATAACGTCGATTCAACGTTGATTCAACGTGGGCCAACGCTACACTGAAGTTGGCTTAATGTTAGTTAGCATATCAAATGCCAACCTTAGTACCTGTGCCTTAGTGCACTAAATGTTGAAGTATGCTAGCAGTAAATCTGAAATAGACAAACAACTGCACATGTTTCGGTATCTTTATTAGGAATACATGAATCAAACAAACATATATTCAAATAGATATGTTCCTTTGCCAGGCTGCACGGATGAGTCCGTTGTTCTCCTTTGTAGCCGTCGTCATTGTTAAGGCTGTTCCTTTTCCGATTGTGCGGCGCCTGCGCATAGATGTACAGGCCGATCTGTTTGTTTGTTAAGCCTGATCTGTTTCCTTTTGAGTCTGTGTGGGTGAGCTTACATGAACGCGCTGACTCGTCTGTCCATTTGCTGGTCTAGTGAACTCGCAGGATTGTCTTTTCCTACTATAGACTGTGCAGGATGATTCTTCTTTGATAGACTGCGTAGATGTACAGAAGGATCCATTCCTTTGTTTGACTGTTCGACTGTGCAGACCAATCTGCTCCGTTGTTAGATGTTTCCATTTCTTTGTTAGAATGTGTAACATGCTGATCTGGTTTGGAATGCGCAAACTGATCTTTTCTGTTTTAGTAGCAGTATCTTCATCACAGCACAACTTATATAAATCTGAAAATAAATCAATAAATAAAATGCAATGACATATTTATCTAATTTTCAAAACATGATAATAATGATGATAATAATAAACATGGTTTAACAACAGCGAAAATGAACATTACCAGAAAATAAAAGAATAAAACGGAGAGAGAAAATAATTTACCATTTCTTTCTTCTGCAACATTTTCTTTGTCTCTTCAAACTGCAATAAGTATCTGTTGCTAATTTAGCCGCTACGCGAGAAAACTGGTTTTAGGGATTTCCGACCAGGTCTGACACAAACCGGCCTGTAAACACTCAAAAAATGCTACAGACTTGAAGTATTGGCTATAAGCAGAAGAGGAATAGTGCTATCTATAAAGAGACAACAAAGATGTTGATCAGCTGTGCTGTTATTGCACAGCTGATCTACGCCTTTGTTTTCGCATAAACAAAAGTCTGGTTATCTCATGACGCGGCTCAATTATCCATAGATAATTGTGGCCACATATTCTGTTCTTCTCGGTATCATGTTTCAGATTAATTTGTGGTGAAAGCAGTAGGTGACCTGTCTGTTTTATGATAACAATTAATTTGATTATACCTAATGTGTTTCTTATCTAAGCATGTGCACCAAAAAGCTAGAAAAATGGAAAACTATTTTTTTATCACTGCAAACAAAATTATATGAATATTAAATCTACTCTTTATTGCACCAAAATATAGTTATACGTAGTTTTTAAGACAAAATTTGAGTTTCACATCAGGAATACATTACGTCTGCGATCAGTGTGTGCATCTACACAGTCAATCAGTGCAGGTCAATTACTATCTGAGCCTATGCATGAGAAAACCAACAATCTGGGTCTGTGACCAGGTCCAACACAAACCAGACTGTAGAGCCGAAGAAGATAGAAATTTCAGATTTAGAAAGAATAGGCAAATGTACATTCTCTGGAGTGAAAACAAAGGCGCTTATCACCAGTGCAGTAACTGCACAGCTGCGCCTTTGTTTTCGCGTCTTTTTTTCCACATATACAGAATGTTGGTGCTCTGATGCAGTGGCTCACCTAGTGTAAAGGTGATGTCGTGAAAAAGTTTGCCTTTTGCGAATTTCACCGTATGACAAGAAACATGACAGTACAAAGGTCCTTGAAACGTTTGATTTAGGATGAGACGGGTTTAATATTTAGGCAGCGATAAGAAAAGCGCTGATCATCTGTGCTGCTCTGTACCTTTGATAATGTGTGTTTTCTGGTTGTACACCACATTTTAATGAGCTGTTGGTTTGAGGTAAGCCGACAAGTAAAACGGCTTAATTACATGGTTGCAGAACAAAGATTGGTCAAATTTGAGAATACGTTAGATTGAAACTGAAATGTCCTGGTCTACCCGCAACTTACGCCTGGTCAGATTATGTAACAACTTACACCTGATCAGATAATGTAAAGGCTTTTCTACAGTTGTTTAGACCATTTCAGAGTTTGAATTGTCACTTTTTCGGGCTTGATGTGCTAACGTTGGCCCAACGTTGGGCCAACATTATACACATGTATGAACATTTTAGGAAACCTACGACGTTGGGCCAACGTTACACATATGTATGTACATTTGAGAAAACTTACGATGTTGGGCCAACGTTGGGTCAACGTCACAATAATTGAAAGGAAAAGTTTTATTTTTTTCAATAAAAGGAAAACGTTTTCCCATCACTATGCCAACTTAAGTATTATTTGACTGTCTAAATCAAATTAATAAGATTTTGCGTCACAAATGAGTCAACATAGAGCCAACGTAGGCCCAACGTTACACTGCCAACGGCTAACCATTAACCAACGATGCGATTCAATGCCAACGTTGGGCCAACGTTGTCATGCTATCTGGGATAATGAATGATGGAAAAAAAGTCACAGAAAAAAAGTCACGGATTTGGGTAGGAAAAAAATCTGTATAGTCTTTTTTTCCCTTCTTTTTTCTGTTGTTTGTATATGTATGTTACTCCATGTCTTTCATATATTATCTGTTCATATCCTCATATGTGTTGTACATAACACCTGAGTGAAATAAAGTGTATTGTATTGTATTGCACAGGAAAAAAAGTCACAAAAAAGAATTATGCTCTTTCTCAACTTTTGGTTAGGAATAAACATTTTTATTTTTATTATTACTATTATTATCACTTTATGTTTTGTTTGGATTGATATTTTAGCATTTTATGTCCCACTTATCAATGTTCTGTCATGCTGGGACTGAGATGATACTTCCTGGATACTTGACCGGTTATTGGTAGGCTAAGCTTAAAACAGGCTCGCTCAAGGACACTGCATGGCAACAGTTCTAGGGACTAATTTCTCCCCCATCCGAACCGCCTGGTTGACGTGTCACCAGTTCAGATTCAGGCGAAACGACCTGATACAGACCGAAACGACTTGATATTTCAATATGGCTGCGCCCTTGACGTGACAACAATCAACAAGGAACTTTAATTTTCTCACATAAGTCGGCAGAGAATACCTATTTAACCCATTAAATGCTGTGATTTAAGTAAAGAGTGTTGTTTTACACATATTTGAGTTAGGATGGCGGCAAACAATTCAAACTCCAAGTCCATGAAACTGATTTATCTCCAGTGCTGTGAGTTTTATACACAAGACAAGTATTAGCTTTCAAAAAAAAAAAAATACACAAGTCTGGTTACTATATCGATAATCTTTACAAGGATATATGCTAAGTGATATATGCTAAGTATATGCTTAGTTGTTCTTAATTGCTTGACTACTGCAATTATCTACTCAATAATTGCTAACATAAATCAAATCAAATATCTTTAGGAAGTGTCTCGGCATCCGGTACCGGACGAATTAGGCTAGAGTCTCCGCGTCTGGAATGGCTCCGTGTCCGGCACTACATTTTACCTACCAGTTTCTTGGTTGTAAGAAGTTTGTCATTTCTAACTGTGGATAATGTTTTGAGCTTGCTCTAATGAGACTACTCCCCTAGAAAAACAAACAAACAAAACAGACTAAAACATTTTTTTCTGCCTTTATATCGCTTAATTTCTGCTTTAATGCACCAGTTATTTGTAACCACTGCTCCCCCACCTATGGGGAAGGGCGGGGATTATGACTTCAGCTTTCAGTGCCCTGCTATAATCCCCACCCCCAGGGGGCGAACTGGAAAACAAAACTTTGCTCTTTGCTCTGCCTTTAGCAATACACAGGTACAAACAATACATCACAAACCACATGGTCTATAAAATACAGGTAAGTCATGTGACTATCACATGACCTTTTCTCACTTCCGGGTGGCAAAAAAGCGACCTCAGGTCAATGAATGTGTAATGAACTGTAATGTTTTGAGGTAAGAATGTGTAAAATAATGTCGAAATATTACTTATTGATAACAAATTAATTTCCAAATATGTTTGTTCATTAATTGATGCTTGTTTCTAATTTAGTATAATAAGTATTTAGCGTTTCTTCCCGTGCGGAATTAGAAAATATATATGAATTTAAAAGGATTGCATCATGAGATATTCCCACGGTCATAAATTAACGTTCAATAATTTCCGTGTTTGAATCAATTTTGTAAGTTTTATAAATACAAAAAGAAACGGGAATATCTTTAAGCAGTCATTTGAGCTCTCTCTATCTCTCTCTCTCTCTCTCTCTCTCTCAAGAGCACACAATTTAAATTGGTTTGGGTTTGCATGTGGTGAAAAAAAAAAGAAATAAAAAACAACAAAAAAAAACAAACAAACAAACATTATTTTCATTTCGTGAAATAAATATAATTTATTCACAAATTAAAATTACTTTATGTGTAGTGTATCCATTTTATCTACGACACTGGAATCATAATTATCTTTTGCTAATCCAAGCGATGTCAACACATGTAATGACAAAAGTAGATGAATAGGAGAAGGTCTGCATCTGCTGATAATAGGTATTCCGCTTATCGGAAAAGATGGCGATAACGTCATTGATAACATTACCTGTGAACTCACGGGTACAGTGTCATTAAATACACAGACTTAATACACATATTTGTGCCGGAAAATGTGTCTTAAATTATTAATATACTTTGAAATCAAAGCTAAAACAACAAAATTAATTTAACTTAATATTAGAACCACTGAAAAAGAATTGTCCGCCATCTGTCTGAAAAATTATTTGGCAATGTTGTTTTGAACTCGGAAAACTGAATGAGCTTCTGAGAAAGAGTTACATTTAATTGGATAACTTTGTCCAATTTATTCACTTATTATTTTCAGTTCACATTTTTCTAGATTTGTTTTTATCTAAACGCAGCTTATATTTCACTATTTTATTTTGTAATTACGATAATTTAATAGAATAATAGACAGAAATGTACATTTAACCGTGCCGTTGAAGTTGTTGGAGTTTTAATATCCAAGCATGTGTGGTATGTTATTTAAAATCTTAAATATGTCTCCTCCATAACCAGATACTACAAAACGACTGCAGAAATACTACGGCATTAAATTGTCATATAAAATTTCAATGTAATTTGAGACTGTCAAAGTGCTTGACATTGTGTGCATATTCAATAACGAAAGATAAAGCCACCCGTGCTTGCCGAAACATCAAAATATTTAATTATAAATAAACACGGAAATATTGCACTGTTCAAGATATTTTCCTTCCAAATTAAAAGAATATGCATTATGGAAGCAATCTTGCCTCATTACACAACAAAACTTTTAAAGCTTTGGGCGTTTTGGTCCATTTGTGCAAATAAACCATACATGCAATTTTAAAGATTTATCGTGACATGTATATGATCTTTTAGGGTATGTTGGTTGATATTTAAATATTTTATTAACATTTATTTGAATATCGCCATACCACCACAATTGCTATTGGTTATCGCTGATTATCATGTACACGTTAATAATCATTTATAAGAATCCATGTAATCGTTGATTAACTCCTGCTGCTATCTCGACATGTTCTCTTCGCAATTACTGTTCTAATTATAGAACAAATATCTGGGCGGGAAGCCAGGGAAATTAGTCACGTGTTTCCTAAACCTATTGCCGATGCAGGCTTTCACCTTCATAGGCTTTTGGTAATGATAATTAATGACTGAACACACAAGCCGGCTGCCCAGGGGGACTACAACAAGTTAATCCCTTATCATTCATACTGTACCCCAAGAATGTGTCGTTTCTTTGAAGAAGGAAGCCGATTATCATGATTATGGGCATCATAATTTAAGATAGTGTGTCATAAAACCGCCCTTCTTTACGGCAAATGTATAACCTTTGGATAGTTTGACATGTATTTAAACTGGATCAAGTTATATTTCAATGGGATTATTTAAATATAATGTGAGCAAGAGTTGATGTTCTAAAGGATTAAAATGTAAAAGATGGATAAAAAGAAGAAGAAGAAACTTTCATTCATAAAAAGCGCTAAGAGGAATACACTTTTACTTCTAGTTTCGGTACAAATAAGGTTGGAAAAGAAGGACAAAGATAGAACTATTTATTTATTTAATTGTTTATTACCTTTTTTATTTTTACCATTATGAATGATTTTTTTCAGTCTGATTGCAGAGACGTGGCCGCGTGGTTGTCACAAATTGTTAATTTTAAAAATAATATCTAAGTAATACATATTTTTGTTCGCGTGGTTCGAACATGATTTAGGATACTTGAGATGCCCAAGGTGTGAAAAATGAAATTATTTATAAAAGAGCAAACAAATCAATGAATGAATACAAATGCCAAAATTATCAGTAATTTTGTATTTAGAGGTAATCAACATTCACTGATTGAAATGGCAACACACATTTCAGTTTAACCCATATTTGACAATTGGATTCTCCCATCCATTCATTCGGATGAGTCCACTTTCATTTTTAGGGGTGTTAGGAGTGATTTTTAATTTTTATCTCATTTTTCGATAAAATTCCTCCAAGCAAACAGAATAGCCCCAGATGGTTCTGTAAAACGCGGCGTCCCATCTGGGGCTATTCTGTTTGCCTCTGTCCCATAAAAGGGACGCCAGGCTAAAATGAGTTAATTCTTTCTAATATGTATGTAAACAACTTTGAACCAGAAATGGTTTTGCCACCCGGAAGTGAAAGTTTCAACCACAATGCAACGCGCACTACGTCATCGAGGTCAAGGTCAAATAATGAAAACAATAACACTGTATGTGTCTATAGAAAATCATCTGTGGGTAAGGATCCTAATGTTAAAAACACCATCATTTACCCTGCACTGCGGGGACACTCGAAAAGTAATTGCCCCACACTTTAGCCTGGCTATCCCCCATCCTTTCCTGAAGGTGGAGGGCAGTGGTGCATAATAATTATCCATTGTGTCATTTAATACATAGAGGATATTAACTTTTTGGAGGTGAATACCAAATATATTTCATCGAGTGAGTTGAAAACATAAAAATTTTCACGAGTGAAAATTTAGATGTTTTCAAGTCAGGAGATGAAATATATTTGGTATTTACCGATAAAAAGTAAATTTTCTTTTTATTTTATACAATACACGGGCATTTTCCTATTCACAAAGCAGGCGGTGAAAATGCAAAAACCAAAAATTTTTGAAAACACAAATAATTTTGGTACCACATTGTTCCTAACGTTCTAACTAAGAAAATGAATACCCACAATTTATGTTTTCATTCGTAAATAACGGAGTTATAGGCATTTGAATTTCTGAAGTGAGGCACATTTAATGACGTCAAGTGAATGGAAACATCAGAAGTAATCCAAACTCTACAGTGAAAATATTGGCTGATATATATATATCAATCACTAGTGAAAATATCAATATCAATTCTGCAGTGAAAATATCACTTTTATCCATTTTTGAAATACATTAATTTTACTGCTTAGTATAAAATAATATCTACCAAACAGACTCATATGATGTCACTTCTCAATATTTTTGCAAAGTACATTTTTGTAATGCCATCCTTTAATGATACTATATGGATGAGTGAATATGAACGACATAAAGTCTTTTCATAAAAGTTTTGTGTTGATTTTGTTTTAATTCTGTTTTTTTTTTTTTTTTTTTTTTTTTTTTTTTGTTTTTTAGCTCACCTGAGCCGTTAGGCTCACAAGCACGGTGGGTAGCCTTAACGGAATCTACGGGATCAAATCACCTTTTCCGGCGCCTACGGGATCAGCAACGGAGTCTACGGGAATTTTATTTATTTTTACTCAAGGTTGCTTTCTTTTCGATGTAGTTTCACACAAAAATAATCAGGAAAGACATAGAGTAAGTATTGCACGGGACTTTTAAAAAATCGCACAAAATTTTGATCAACATTGTGATTTAGTGCAGTATGATGCATTTGCGTGCGTGACAATTTATTTGCTGCGATCGTGGTTGTAAAATGACGGACCGTCCCTAAAATGCATTATGCTGAGCTTCTATATTCCGGCTTCCTGGTAAGTTCGCCTTTATTTTGAATAGAATGATTCCTAGTTCAATTTCTTTATGTATTGACACAATAGTTTGTGGTCAAAATAAAAGAATTTGCCCAAAAATCTAATCAAAGAAGGACCGGCACCTAGGGGAATCTGGCACCACAGCCTAGGGGATTTTTTCCATTATAAGTATATGGAGATTTGTTTTCAAATGCTAAAGGGCAGCTAACTCCGAACTCCGTTTTCTGCTCTTCTCAAGGGTGGTTTTCTCCTTTTTGGGTGCGTGTCTTAGGTCACTGTAGGTCGGTTTGATAGTTAGTATGGGAGAATGGGGCCGGGGATAGCAGGGGCTTACACTTCCCTGGGGAGAACAAAATTAATGAGCGTTGATGGATCATGATGTTCAGGTGTTCAAGTTTTCTCCTCTTTAGGGCAAAAAGCCAAAGCATTTTCTTTCTTTAGGGGACCCGGAAAGGATAGGCCTATATTGTAACTGGAATAGTGGTCTATGTGTACCATAACCACAAGGCTAGCAAACCTATTATAAATACCCGGGTAAATACCTTTTTATCGGGAATTGTGGGATTTGCTGGGATATACTTTTGCTCTAAGCTAAACATAATTTATATTGTAAAGAAATACAAAAAATAAGATTGTTTTGTTGCCATATACCAATGCAAGGTTATAATTGTAATCTTCATTTTGTACACAATTCCCTGAGGATCCGGTGCCAAATGATCCCGTAATGGCCGGTGCCATAAAACACATGTTTCTGCTGGATCCCGTAGGATCCGCTCCACCACGAACTCTTTTGAACGATCATTAATTTGTGCTATATGCGTCAGATAAAGGACAAGAATGCAGCATTTACCTTTATTTAAGGAGGGTATATAACAACAGTCTACGTTCTGATCAATTTTCCCGTCTTCGACTGGTAAAAGCAATAAAATTGATTCTTTGAAGGCCCTTTCTTTTAGCATGTAGACATGCAGGGTGGGGAAAAGTACCGTTTTTGAACAGGTTCAGTGTCTCGAACTGCAGTTTTCTGTACAAAAGTAGTATGCCTGATTTGTTCCGGGTCCCGTGAAATAGAATATACACTAATGTTTCTTTTTGTCTCGAAAAAATCTTCCGCTGAAGTAGCGTTCATTGCCAACTTCATCAAAAGAATTCCCGTAGACTGGTAAAAGCAATAAAATTGATTCTTTGAAGGCCCTTTCTTTTAGCATGTAGACATGCAGGGTGGGGAAAAGTACCGTTTTTGAACAGGTTCAGTGTCTCGAACTGCAGTTTTCTGTACAAAAGTAGTATGCCTGATTTGTTCCGGGTCCCGTGAAATAGAATATACAATAATGTTTCTTTTTGTCTCGAAAAAATCTTCCGCTGAAGTAGCGTTCATTGCCAACTTCATCAAAAGAATTCCCGTAGACTCTGTTGCTGATCCCGTAGGCGCCGGAAAAAGCGATTTGATCCCGTAGATTCCGTTAAGGCTACCCACCGTGACAAGATGAGCTTATAGGATGGCCATGATCCGGTGTCCGTCGTCGTCCACCATTTTCAAAGATCTTCTTCTCTGAAACCGTTTGGCCAATTAAAGCCAAATTTTATATAAAGCATCTATGGGAAGGGGGAACCAATGTGTTTATAAATAATCCAGGTCACATGACCAAGATGGCCGCCATGCCCATATATGGTAAATACCCTTCAAAAATCTTCTCCTCTGGAACTGCTGGACCGATTTCAACGAAACTTGGCATGAAGCATCAGGGACTAGAGTACTACAATGTATTTATAAATTATGACCTTTGGATGACCTTGACCTATTTTACGGCAAGGTCAACATAGGTCGCCCATGCATTTGAATGGGGAAAATTGTTAAAATGTCATTTGAAAGGCAAATCTTGCAGGAAATGGGCAAATGGACTGAAGGTAGGTAATTCTGAAAAAAATTGGACCCCAGGGTTGGTCTGCCCCCACCCCGGGGCAATATACATGTATATTACAAAAATATTCAAAGATCTTCTTCTCTGAAACCACTTGGCCAATCAAAGCCAAATTTTATATGAAGCATCTATAGGAAGGGGGAATCAATGTGTTTATAAATAATTCAGGTCACAGGACCAAGATGGCCGCCATGCCCATATATGGTAAAAACCCTTCAAAATTCTTCTTCTCCGGAACCACAGGACCGATTTCAATGAAACTTGGCATGAAGCATCGAGGACTAGAGTACTACAGTGTGTTTATAATTATGACCTTTGGATGACCTTGACCTATTTTATGGCAAGGTCAACATGGGTCGCCCATGCATTTGAATGGGAAAAATTGTTAAAATGTCATTTGAAAGGCAAATCTTGCAGGAAATGGGCAAATGGACTGAAGGTAGGTAATTCTGAAAAAAAATTGGACCCTAGGGGTGGGTCTGCCCCCACCCTGAGGCAATATACATGTATATTAAAAAATATTCAAAGATCTTCTTCTCTGAAACCACTCGGCCAATCAAAGCCAAATTTGATATGAAGCATCTATAGGAAGGGGGAATCAATGTGTTTATAAACAATCCAGGTCACATGACCAAGATGGCCGCCATGCCCATATATATATGGTAAAAACCCTTCAAAATTCTTCTTCTCCGGAACCACTGGACCGATTTCAACGAAACTTGGCATGAAGCATCAGGGACTAGAGTACTACAATGTGTTTATAAATTATGACCTTTGGATGACCTTGACCTATTTTATGGCAAGGTCAACATAGGTCGCCCATGCATTTGAATGGGAAAAATTGTTAAAATGTCATTTGAAAGGCAAATCTTGCAGGAAATGGGCAAATGGACTGAAGGTAGGTAATTCTGAAAAAAATTTGGACCCTAGGGGTTGGTCTGCCCCCACCCTGGGGCAATATACATGTATATTACAAAAATATTCAAAGATCTTCTTCTCTGAAACCACTTGGCCAATCAAAGCCAAATTTTATATGAAACATCTATAGGAAGGGGGAACCAATTTGTTTATTAATAATCCAGGTCACATGACCAAGATGGCCACCATGCCCTTATATGGTAAAAACCCTTCAAAATTCTTCTTCTCAGGAACCACTGGACCGATTTCAACGAAACTTGGCATGAAGCATCAGGGACTAGAGTACTACAATGTGTTTATAAATTATGACCTTTGGATGACCGAAGCATCAGGGACTAGAGTACTACAATGTGTTTATAAATTATGACCTTTGGATGACCTTGACCTATTTTACGGCAAGGTCAACATAGGTCGCCCATGCATTTGAATGGGAAAAATTGTTAAAATGTCATTTGAAAGGCATATCTTGCAGGAAAAGGGCAAATGGACTGAAGGTAGGTAATTCTGAAAAAAATTTGGACCCTAGGGGTTGGTCTGCCCCCACCCTGGGGCAATATACATGTATATTAAAAAAATATTCAAAGATCTTCTTCTCTGAAACCACTTGGCCAATCAAAGCCAAATTTTAGATGAAGCATCTATAGGAAGGGGGAACCAATTTATTTCTTAATAATCCAGGTCACATGACCAAGATGGCCACCATGCCCTTATATGGTAAAAACCCTTCAAAATTCTTCTTCTCTGGAACCACTGGACCAATTTCAACGAAACTTGGCATGAAGCATTGGGGACTAGAGTACTACAATGTGTTTATAAATTATGACCTTTGGATGACCTTGACATATTTTACGGCAAGGTCAACATAGGTCGCCAATGCATTTGAATAGGGAAAACTTTTAAAATGTCATTTTAAGTGAAAGTCTTGCAGGAAATGGGCAGTAGGACTGAATATTAATGATTCTGAAAAAAATTGGACCCCAGGGACTCATTTGCCCCAGCCCCGGGGCATTATACATGTATATTACCGTAATATTCAAACATCCTTTCTTCTGAAACCGCTTGGCCAATCAAAGCCAAATTTCATATGAAGCATCTATAGAATGGGGGAATCAATGTATATATAAATAATCCAGGTCACATGACCAAGATGGCCGCTATGCCCATATATGGTATAAACCCTTCAAAAATCTTCTTCTCCGGAACCGGTGGACCGATTTCGAAGAAACTTGGCATGAAGCATCGATGACTCAAGTACTACAATGTATGTATAAATCATGACCCTGTGATGACCTTGACCTATTTTAAGGCAAGGTCAACATGGGTTGCCTATGTATTTGAATGGGTAAACTGTTAAAATGTCATTTGAAGGGAAAAACTTGTATGGACAGTATATTGATTATTCTGAAAAAAAAAAAAATGGCCCAAGGGCTTCATCTGCCCCTATACTGGGACTATTTTCTATATCATTTGTATATACAGCAGATCTCAGGTGAGCGTTTACAGGACCATTGGTCCTCTTGTTTTTGTTGTTTTCTTCTTCTTCTTCTTCTTCTTCTTCTTCTTCTTCTTCTTCTTATTATTATTATTATTATTATTATTATTAAGAAAGAAAAGAAACCAAAGAAGAAAAAAAAAAAAAAAAAAACATACCAGCCAAGACCATTTCTGAATTCAAGAGCTCTATCTATGAGAAAAAAAGATGATTGTATTTGATTGTTAGTACTTAGTAGAGAGGTAGGATTAAAAGTGCTCTGATTCAACTCATTGTTCAATATAATCTTACGGATGACATAGTTTAACTCATATTTGACGAATGAAATTTCCCATCATTATCATTTGGGGGAGTCCACTTTCATTTTTAGGGGCATCAGGAGTGATTTTTAAATTTTGTTCAATTTTTTCGATGAAAATTCTATAAGCAAACAGAATAGCCCCAGATGGGACGCCGCAGAACGCGGCGTCACATCTGGGGCTATTCTGTTTGCCGATGTCCCATAAAAGGGACACCAGCCTTAAATGAGTTAAAAGTGTCACATTCACAAATATTATGTCAAAATTACTTATTATGTTATTACTGCTGAAGTATTGGCAATTTGGCTTGTCACCAGTAAACCATTCAGATGTCAATATTTTTGCTCTTCTTTTTACAGATTTTGTCACCATTGCTACAATATTGGGGACTGGCATACTTGGTAAGTATTAAAAGGTTCCACTAGCTGCTCAGACATGACCAGAGCCATTATGAAAACTTACCCATGCAATAAAAAGAGATTTTTTGAGCTTTAAAAATTGAAAATTTTCAGCTGAAAAATTTCGATATTTTTCATATTTTTGCTCAAAACATAGATTGTGGGTACACGTTAGAACCGCCTGGCCGAGGCGTTCTAACAAGTACCCACAATCTATGTTTTGGAGCAAAAATAAGAAAAATAGGTATACCCCTGAATACCCCAGTTTTAGTGCATAAAAGTGGGGTTTAAGGGGGTATATATTTCACGGGCATGTTTTCCTGATGCTGTGAAAGCTTGTCGAACCAAATTTAACAACAATCACACCATTTATTACATTCCTTCACTTGTTCCTCTTACATTTTGCCAATATTAGTCAAACTGAAGTCGGTATTTTTTACTTTTATAAATTAAATTTATGAATCCATTTTTATGTCAGTTATAAATAAAAATAGAATATTACTAAAATGATAACCAAGTCAAGATGATTTACACAGTTTTTGGTTATTTAAGGTGATAAAACTGCTGGCTGGCAGCATAGTTGCCCTTTTAAGCTGTTAACATGTTGGTGATCAGAATGATTTCATAGTCTTGTTTTATGCTTACAGGATTACCAGTCACACTTGTACACGCAGGCCTTTATCCTTTCCTTATCTCATTTATCATAGGAGCTGTCATACAGGTAAGTGAGGCCAAGGTATAGTAAGCTGACTCTGTCATATAAAGAAAGCCTTGGGTCGAGGTTATAAAACTTTTTCTTGCTCAACTCAGCTGAGCGTGAAATTTAAACTGCTCATAAATACTGAAATAACCAAAATTGGTTGAAATTTCAGATCAATATTGCCAAAGTCTGTAATTTAACCTGCTTATAAATGTTAAAATGCCAACAATTGTTGGCATTTTAACATTAATGAGCAGGATAAATTTTAGTCTCAGCTGAGCTGAGCATGAAAAAAGTTTTAAAACCTCGGTCTTTAAGGGCTCCAATCAGTTCTGGCCACATCAAAGCCCCTTTTAGATAATAAAAGGGTGCGGTTGATTTTATATACATAAAATATATAGTTTGTCTCACATGTGCCCCCTGTGGGGCGCTAAAATAATGACCAGTGTGCCAATTGTTCATTCTATCCTTTATTTAACTAAAGTCAATTTTTTAGGGTTTGCTGATATTTTTCTTCTCATATAAAATTCAACATTGATCTTGGCTATTTTATGTAGCCAATGTACACCCAGGATTACCTGCTACAGGGAACTCGGAGGTAAACAATGGAAGGCAAATCCGACTAGGGGCAGTATTTATCCTATTTTATTTTCAATTTACGTCCACTTTAGAAAATTTAACATATCGCACATATAATGTTTGGAAGACGAAGCCCTTGCATGCACCATCAGTTAAAGCTGACACGTCAATTTTCAATCAAAAATAAATACTATAAACAGGAAATTGCATGATTGTAATGCACTTTCAATTCGGACGACTTAATTTTGAGTATTAACGATATTTTCGCATTAAACAGCGGCTGGTTTCTAAAAATACAGTGTCTTAATGACCATCATGCAAAATTTTAGCTTCATATATGCAAAATATCCAGTGTTTTTACCCCGGTAAATGTAGGATGTAGTACAATTTTGGGTACGGTAATTATCGGAGGTATGATCTGGATAACTCGGAGTAACGTCAAATTTAGGATATGGAGAAATTCAGAGGGTCAGTTCATTGAAAATGACTCGTGATTTTGCTTCTGGAGCAAACTATGATTTAATTTTATGACACACAGTCCAGTTAATATGTAAAGTACCAAATATACATTAATATGCCACTCTAACCTACATGTATATTGCTCTAACCTAAATGTATGGCATGGACTTATTATTAACATATTTAAGAGTATTATTATTTGGCATGAATATGTTGTCGATTTTATTAAGCACTCTTAATCATTCAATCACTAACCGCATGTGTTCAATCCACTCTCGGGTTAGCAAATAGAGCAAGCCAAGTTCTGCTTGTGGGTGTGTCAGGAATTTATTCTGGGGTTCTCCCGTGTTCGCCGAACCTATTGATGGAGTTGTCTCGATATGTCTGAAACAACCCTGTAAAGGTGAAAGAGACATCAGACAATAATACTAAAAATTGAGCGACCGCATCAGAAAACCGTCCCACAATTAGCTTAACTCGTCTGAAACATTTTGCCAAAATCTGTCATAATCTCATAATTCAAAGTGTCAAAAAGGGAGATCTAGATGAAAAAAGGTACAAGTTGACACTGATCAGGAAAAGGTGTAATCAGAAAGAAATTCCGACCCAAACGAAACTGAGGCGGGGAAAAAAATTAGGTACTTATCCTGAGAGAACATATCGTAAGCCGAGTGAGCAGCTATTGCCCAATAGGCGGCCACTCAGTTACCATAACTTAAACTAAAACTGTGAAAACGTACATAAAGTATCACCAGCACTTGAAAGAAAACCTGTATTCTGTATTTCAAGTAAAAATGTGTGCACAAGGTTTTTCAGGTCTATCGAGTTCAAACGCAGACTAGGGCACTGACAAAAGTATTCTCCCCTCTCCCTATTTCTCCCAATCGAAAGTTGGCCAAGAAAATTTAGCATCAGCCATTTTATAAGCTGTAAAATGACATTTTTCATGTGATCTAACGAGTACCCACATTTGATAACGTGAATAAAAATAAATAATGCACACAAGACGGGATGTAAGGGCGTTTAGATTGCATAGACGGTAGCTTGCTTGTTGATCATCTCCTTTCCTAGTATACATCAAACACCCCTTCCCAATACGCACGTGCACATACTTACCGTGTCACAACAATCAAAATAAACGTTTTGTGCTTACCTTTCCTTAATTCGTAGGCAAATGGAAGTGATCCAAACAAATATACTCTCAGATAAGCATTATCAAGAAAAAAGAGAGGAAAAACAGCTCTTTAAATGTTGAAATACCTCCGAATCTCCAAAACCGTCCCTCCGAGTTCCCAATATTACATTTCAAAATTACTCCGAGAATTCTCGTATCAAAAGATGTTACACCATCTTAATGTTTTTAATCCTGTGGAGTTTTTCCTTTTGTAATCATGCGCGAGGATGCATAAAATCTCGAGGAGAAAGCCCAAATTTTGAAATGTAGCTGCCAATTTGTTGACAAATGTTATTGGTCTTCCACATTTTACCTGACAATAAAAAGTTTCTTGCTGCGTGAGCATAATTCTGAGTTCGAAATACTTTAGCATGTTAATGTGAGGACAAAGACGGCCATACTGTTAATAAATGGTTTGCTTATTATAATACCTTTTAGCCCAAAACACCAATAAGTTCTGATTTTACCGTTATGTGATATTAATATTGATATTATACTGACCCTAGTCTAAGGCGCCTGCCATTGTTTACCTCCGAGTTCCCCGAACCTCCGAGTTCGCTATAACAGGTAATCCTGGGTGATGTAGCTAATTTGGAGTTCTCTTAAAATTTAAATCTTACCTACTTTCTAAAAATTGTTTTTTTACATATATATTATAAATCATAATATAATATTTATCTTTTTGTTGTCTATATTTTCAGGGTTTGCTGATATTCTTCTTCACTGATCTTCTTCAAAGAGCACACTCCTTACAATTACATACATACCAGGTAAACATACATGCTAGGTATTGATCTAATACAGTTCATTATAATGTTTTTGAATTTAACACAGTTCATATAACTTTGTTTTCGGATATAACGCAGTTCATAATAACTTTATTTTTGGCGATAACACAGTTTATAATGACACATGGATCATAACAGCACATTTTTGGTTATGCATTAACATGTAAACTAATCATTTTCTTTTTTTCTTAATTCAGTTTTACGTCCCTTTCAAGATTATTTCAGCTCATATGAGACGGGCCAATCAGTAGGTGGGGCGAAAACGGGAGACCCCGAGAAAAACCACCTGGCACACCCGCAGGCAGAACTTGGCTTGTCTCACATGTGGCCAGAGCGGAGCTCGAACCCACACCAGACACAGCGGTGAGATGATCGAGTGGTTAAGAAACAGCGCT
This sequence comes from Rugalucina vietnamica, assembly GCA_964017185.1. Taxonomy (NCBI): domain Eukaryota; kingdom Metazoa; phylum Mollusca; class Bivalvia; order Lucinida; family Lucinidae; genus Rugalucina; species Rugalucina vietnamica. The sequence goes on along the minus strand of OZ024883.1, from coordinate 31,964,255 downwards.
CTTAACCACTCGGCCATGGGGGCCTCCCAACTAATCATTTGTAACTCAGCCATGCTTGTCTCTATATTTTAATAGGAAGATGTCCATCCTCTAAATGAAGAGTCAGAGTTTCTAATGGATACAGATTGTGATGAATTTGAAACTGAAATTGAGACAAGTGGTAAGCGTTTCAGTCTTTGCGAAAACTTCAAAACAGCTGCTGGACAGCTGTCTGACAGACTGAAAAATTTTTGCTGGTCAGAAAAAAAATTTGTCGGACAGAAAAAATGACCAAAAAAGAAAAAAATAGAGCTTCGTAAGCTCGTTGTTTTCCACTAATGAGCAAAAGAATTATTTGTTTTCCTGTTTACTACTCTTTGAACAATATCGTTTGAACCTCTTTTTAGGGCATTCGAATTACTTGTAGGGAAATTACGGCAGCGCTCAAATTATTCAAGAATTTCACAACAAAATTACGCGACTTCGATCGGAGGAAGGTCAAGGCCAGTGCTTTAAGAGTTATTTCCCTTCTCTTCGGGTTAGGTATGAAAGCCATGACCACGCAGTGCCTGCTCTTCCGAACCAGCTATAATATTCATGTGTATTGTCATGAAATAAATTACATTATTCCGTGTGTATCAATATTTCAAAATAATTGACTCATATAAACCGCGTTAGTTATATTGTAACTATGTATTTTTTTCACACTTTAAATGGTCATTCTAGGTTCAGCATAGGCGCAGCGCGGTCGAAGGTTTCATACCTGACCGAATATTTCTGTACGAATGTATTTGATTGGCTGAAATTCTTGGCTGACCAATCAAAATTGTAAACATGAAACCAACATGGTCGCCCACACGCATCTCATCAAACTGCAGAAAACAATCGGAACAAAGTTGATTTATTTTATCATTCGTCGCAAAAGGCGAGATGACAATTTTATAGTATGAACTGGCCTTTTTCTCGTCGGACGGATTGACCTGGAACATGACAGAAATCGCCGGTCAGTTTCAAAATTTGTCGGAAATGATCGAGAGACCGACACTTTTGGTGAAGACTTGCGTTTTCTGAGCTTTTCATGCTCAATTATTTTCACATGCTCCATGGAGCTAAATGTTCATTGTTACATACTGTAAGTTAGAAATTTTAACGAGAACTTAATTTTCGCAAATATTTGCAAATCTGATGCCTCGCGAATTCATGGTTCTCGCTTATAAAGAATCTCTATTAGCCATAAATACAACAGGAACACTGGTTTGCAAACTCAAAACTTCGCAAGTAATTTGAAAATAGAAAATTCACAAAATAGAAGTCATGCGAACATTTCCAAATTTACAATATCTTGCAGACTCAAAATAAATTTTGTCTTGTTTTTTTTCTTTGTCTTGCCCAATTCTATTAATCATGAAACTTTGAACAAGTACTTAAACAAAAAGAACATAGCGGTATGGTCATGGGGCTGAGCAGCCTTTTCCCCATATTGGTCAACCAGTAAAATACTAAGATATACGTAAGGTGCAAGCTAGCACAGAAACATACTCCAAATTACATGTTAGAAGCATAGAGAGCCGCATCAGAAGTGTGGTATGAATCTGTTCATTTAATACTGCATAAATTTTTCAGGTCCAGTGTTAGCGGGTCATGTTATCATTCCTAAAGACAGCAATATCCAGCCCCCTGACCTTCACCTGCTGGGTAACCTGTTTCTAGGGTGTGGATTGAGACAGGCATTTGATATTATATTAGTGCTACAATTGTAAGTATAGGCTATGTCTAATGAGCCAAAAATATATCATAAAAACTTTGAATTAATTTTTGTGAAAATAAGAAATATCCAACCTCCTGACCTACACCTGCTGGGTAATCTGTTTCTAGGGTGTGGATTGAAACAGGCATTTGATATAATATTAGTGCTACAATTGTAAGTAATAAATTTGTAAAATTACGCGGAGCAGAAAATCTACTTTCCTTCTTGACTTTTGATAACATGATTATAAAGAAAGAAAACTCCAACCTCTTGACCTACATTTGAGCCCTGTCATGAGAAAACCCAATAATGTGGTTTCCGAGCAGGTCCAACACAAACTGAGCTGTACATGCACAGAAGATGGCTGTAGGCTGGAAATTTTGGATTTAGAAAGTAGAGGAATTGTACTACATCTATCCATGTAGCGAAAACGAAGGCGAGATCACCTTCGCGGTTACTGGGAAGCTGATCTGCGTCTTTGTTTTCGCAGAAGCAGATTGTTGGTTTTCTCATGATAAGGCTCATTTATTGGGTAACTTGTTTCTAGATACATTTATGCTCAGCTGTGTTGAGTGAGAAAACATTTTATGACCTTATATGACCTTATAGCCTGTCAACTTTGATTTTTTTTTTATAATTTTATTTTCCACATCAAGAACATACTTTATACAATGACATATTCATACTTGTACTATTTTCCTATATATGTATACATAATACTCTTTTTAAAAGACATCTTTATAATCTAAAGCTTATTAAGGTGTATCTATAAATTTCTTATATCAATACCAAAACAGTTTTACTTGCTCACACTCGATGAAGAGATGCCGGATTGTTTCCGCTTGTTGATTACAATATTCACATCGGTCATTGTCTATTCTATTTATTCTATATAAAAACGATTTTGTAACTAAGATGTTATGTGTGACCTTAAATTGAAAATCTCTTAATTTAACCTCGTTTAATTGATTTAAAACAGAATAATAATGGATCCATTCTCTCTCAGAAATACCAGGTATCTCTCGTTCCCATTTATTATTTTCAATAAATATATTAGAACCGTCAACTTTGAAAGTTATCATTTATTTCCAGTGTGGCCCTGTTGATCAGCTATGCCCTGGCTGGGAGTGAGGCTTATGGCTCCCTTATAGATATCAAGTATGTTATACCTGAATGTTCATATCATATTCACATACACCACAACCTCTTTATAACATGTGAGCCACATCATGTGAAAACCGGAATTTTGCCTATGCAAAAACAAAGGCGCAGATCAGCTTCGCAGTAAATGCGAAACTGATCAGCGCCTTTGTATTCGCTACACGGATAGTGCAATTCCTTCTCTACCTGTACCCAAAATTTCAAGATTCTAACTTTCTTCTGAGACTGTACAGGTCGGTTTGTGTCAGACTTGGTCGAAAACTCCGAAGACCCGGTTTACTCGTGTCGCGGCTCATATTCACTATTTCTGTAATAGCTATCCATTTTATAACATATTCTACTGGGGTCAAAGACAATTTCAGTAATAACTATCCAATCTAATTCATAATGAGAGTAAAATGTATTATAGAAACATAGCAAAATTATTCTAAAGTAGCCATTTGGGCTTCAAGAATAGTCTGTGTAATATCCAACACTATGTTGTAACAAACCTGATTATAAAGGGGTTGATTTGTACTAGTATACCTTGCAAGAAAAGATAATTTAATATTTCATTATCTGGAGCATTTTGCTACAACAAAATTTATTTTAAGGAACAAACACATGAATTTTTGTTTCTCCATGTTTCTTTGTTCATTCATTCTTGTTTTTGCAATCCATTTAGATTACAAAAACTTCATAAAAATTAAATTTTATAGGTTTTAGAGAAAAGAACTTAGTATCATAAGTGTAGCGTTTCTATTTTTCAGTTATCGTTACATAATACCTGTATTTGTGTGGCTCCTCACTTGCTGTATTGTGTTTGCTCTCCAGTATGTACAGTTAGTTGTCTCAGTTCTAACATTCTTCAAGGGCAGTTTACTTCTGGGCACAGTAAGTAACTCTATGTATCATCTTCATCACGAGAAATCCAACAATGTGGTTTCCAAACAGGTTCAACACAAAGTGAGCTGTACTTACACACAAGGTGACTAGAAGCTGGAAATGTTGGATTTAGAAAGTACAGGAACAGTACTATATGGTAACGAAAACAATGGCACTGATCAGCTGTGCAGTTACAACATTCCTATATTTTTGACATGCTGTACCTCAGTTTTGCCAAGTTTGTAAAACAAGATAATGGCAGAAATATTCATTTAGTTTTTCAAGCTTAGGGATTTTGGAATGGCGGGCCATTCCTAAACAGACAGACGACTTTCTCCACCAATCTCCCCCAATTTTGGGGTTCTCAAATTCCTCTGACTTTCGTTTTATCTCAACAGCTCTTGCAGTTAATTAGCTTCAGTTTAAATCTACTTATAAGACAGGTAGTATTACAGCCACTCTGCTGCTTTTAACATCGCTCTTTTACTATCACGTAGTTACATATAAACAAATCACTGCCGATTTGACGATATATGACCAGTTTATCAAAACACTCTTGCAGAGAAGTGTAGAGCTCTAGATAAGTAAAATTGGAGAAAGTCGTCTGTCTGTAAAAGTGTCTATATAAAATTTTCTGTATGGCCTAAAATTATTGTTCTTTTAATAATGTTTGAAAATGGTAGATTTGAAAAATGAGCCGTCTCGTGGGAAAACCCAACGATCTGCATATGCGAAAACAAAGACGCAGATCAGCTTCACCGTAACCTCGAAGCTGATCAGCACCTTTGTTTTCGCTATTCGGATAGTACAGCTCCTCTTCTATTTAAATCTGAAATTTCAAGATTCTAGCTCTTTTCTGTGACTGTACAGGCCGGTTTGTGTCGGACCTGTTCGGAAACAACATTGTTGGTTTTCCCACGAGGCAGCTCAAATGTTATGGTATTTTGTGAAATGTACCATATGAAAAAAACACACAAGAAAGTATTATTATGATATAATTTCAGGTTATTGTGACATTTTATGTTGGAGCCTCAATACACAGAGAAATTACTAACGACTACACCTATACCGGGGCACCATTTCTGATGGGAACGGTAGCTTTAGGTAATTTATTTCGTCAATTTCTATACAAAAAAGAGGAACAGAAATCCTGTTTTCAACTTTTCATGTTTGTTGTGACATTTTATGTTGGTGCATGTATACACCGAGAAATTTCTAATGACTAGATCTATACTGGAGCACCTTTTCTTATGGGAACTGTGGTTCTAGGTAAATAAATCTTAAATCAGTTTACTCATAAATCCTTTAAAAATTGTTTTCATTTTTTGTGGCATTTACTGCATTTTAATACAACCTTAATTTTTGAGAAATTTAAAAAGAATAGATACAGAAATAAGAAAAAGAATGGGTTCCATTTGCAGTAATTTTCAATGTCTCTGTGCTAGCATGTTTGATGACTGCACTTATCAGCAAGTCGTATTTGAATAATATAAGAATCTTACATAAGTGTCAGGTATGGATAGACAAATCTGTCTCGAGGGTCACATTTTGGCATCATGAGGCTCGCCCAATGATGCCAAACTGTGACCCGAGGGACAGATTTGTCTATCCATACCTTACACGAATGATGGATTCTTTTTCTTGCACGCCGTAATGCGGCGAAGCTTGATTTTTAAACTATTTACCTAGAAAAATGCTACAATGGCGGCGTCCGCCATTTTGAATTAAAACGTTTTGACGTCAACGTGACGTTTGCGCTTATCGACGAAATTACGTGATGTCCTATACAACCAATGTTAAAAAAGAACACTTGAACGCAGCGTGCGACGGGGTGAGATAACGAGGGTGAGATAAGAATTTCTAGTATGGGGTAAAACGTTGGATTTCTCTATCTGGTGTGCAAGAATTTAATGTCTTAAACCACTGGAAAGCTTGTCTTACCATGTCTCTGGCATTGTAACACCTAGTCCTAGACCTGTCTCTACTGCGACAGTGTTATTCTTTTTTATAGGGGGAGTAGTAAATGTGATGCCTTTGATGTACAGCAAAATAAGTCCTATAAAAGAACAGGTAAATAGTTGAATTTTTTTTTTTGCATTTTGTTACATGTAGTGCTGATATGTAGGATTGTTTTTGCATATTAAATTCATGATGCAGTTCATATCGAGTAGTGAACCTTATGATATGCATTAAACAGAAATTTCATAGGTTCTGGCGTTGCTAAGCAAGATTTGACATGCATGGGGCTCTATGAACTTAACCAGCTTCTGGCATTGCTAAGCCACCTTTGACACACATGGGACTCTATGAACTTACCTGCTGCCTGGAAAGTTCTGACTAAGGTGACAGTACACAAACATGTAAATAGATAGCTAGTAACACCATCAAAGAAATGCCCAAGCTTTGTTTATCTATTTGATTTTTGAATGAAAAGAGGTTTTTGTGGCCACAACACCTTCGCTGTCATTCAGTGCTTGCTAAGCAAGGTAAAGTGTATTGTCCGAATTAGTTGTTGTGTATTTTCCTGAATGCAGATTGAATCAAACTTTCAGAAATTAAAACCATTACCTCTTTCAGATAAAAATACACAAAAATATGCTACATATTGCATTACCTTTTTGAGTCACCCAGGTATCTATATATTTACTATATCAAGCCTGTTAAACACTTTTGTGACTCACTATATTATCTGTTACAGATCAATGGTTTTAGATGGGCAGTTGTTATGGGAATGTTAACCTGTGCTGTACTGAATATAGGCTGGTAGGTAGTGTTATCAATAAAAATAACATTAATTATTGCATAAATACCGGTGTCACACGACATGAACAGCCGTTTATTAATGAAGAGAATATTGAATTCACGCGCGCAAGTGCTGTTTATACATCGCTTTTACTTATGCTCGTAACCGGGCGCCACGCAAAGCACGTGCCAATAATGAGAAATTGGAAGTCCGCCCGGAACGAGCATAAAAACAAAAGCTTTTATGCATATGAAAATTTGATGAGGCTGTAAAATATAGTGTACCATTATTTCTTTCGTTTCTGCAGAATTTATGCAATAATAGCGATCAAATATGATTTTCCATAAGATCATATTTGATCCCTATATTGTAATGCTGTGATGTCTACTTTTATAAAAGCAGAGTTCTGACTCCAGCAGAAGTTAGATAGGCTAACTGTATAGAAATATTCCTGAACTAAAATATTTGAGCCTGTGTGTGAGAAAACCAACAATTTGGGTTTCCGAACAGGTCGACACAAACCGGGCTGTACAGTCACAGAAGATAGCTAGAAGCTTGAAATTTCGGATGAAGGAAGAAGAGGGATTGTACATGTACTATCCATGTAGCGAAAACAAAGGTGTTGAAGCTGGTCTGCGCCTTTGTTTTCGCATATGCAGATTGTTGGTTTTCTTATGCAGTGGCTCATTAGCTAATAAATTTGCTTATGTTTTGCCTTGCTAATTCAAAGTCCTTGCTAATAAGGACTTGCTTTAAGCTTTATAAATTGTACAAGACCATGTTTGTGAATTCAAGTTTGCAAATAATCGTAAAATAAAACACCGGTACTTTTAAAATAGAAAATTAATTTGCTCAAAAATTTCTTAATTTACTGTACCTTGTTTGCAAAATTAATCTACTGTATTTGTTCGAATTAAGGCACATGCTCCAATAAGAGCACACCCTGCTTTACGAAAAATATGTGCAGAAGTGCACACTGCTTGATGAGAATGTTGATATTTAAACAAATTGTACATACTAATATCCTATTAATCGCATTAAAACTTAACCTTAAATGATCCATATACTATTTTGCAATGATCGGAACACTTAAATGGCATCTTCATTCATATGCTGACATGGTTATTTTTGCAGTTTATGTGTTGTTTTCATTTGTATTGTGTGCTAGTTAGAACAACATTTTGTTATCTTGAAGATTTTTTTTGAAAAATTAAGTGCATTGTGCGCTATTTAGAATGAACACAGTATTATATATATCATTTTTTTTGTAGGTGTTGGGCTGTGCTAGATATAGTCCCCCAGTTACAGGCATATCACTGTGATAAAAATAACAACACAATATGTTACCATCACATATCTTTAGAACAGTAAGTAGCACCAAATGAATTGTAAAGGGCTCAGAAGAGCAATTAGGGTACTATTGGTCCTCTTGTAGTATTTTATCCGTGAGGCTGTGCTTAATATAGTCCTGCAGTTACAGACATATTACGGTGATTAAAATAAATACACAATATGCTATCAGCACATATCTTTAGAACAGTAAGTATTTGAACAAACAAGCAAATTCAGAGAATTTATGTCCCCCGCCTTAATTGTTTAGGTACACAAATATATCTGACAATAATGTATATCCAAATCACATGCATTTACTTAATGTCACAGTGTCAAACATTAATCTGAGGATTATATTCAAACCACATGCAAATCTTCAAATCATGGTCAGGACATCTGTACAGTTTGAAAAGAATCAGAATAAAACTGAGGGAGGAGTTTGCACACAAGGTACACAATGTCCATTCACTTTCATTGTATAAATGCCTGAAAAACGACTAAGTTCAAATTGCGAAAAAGTGTCAAAAATTAACCCAAGGATTATACCCAAAGCACATGCATATCTTCAAAGCATCATCAAGACATCTGTAAAGTTTCAAAAGAATCTGAATTAAAAACTGAAGGAGGAGTTGCGCACACAAGGCACCCACTGTCCATTCACTTTCATTGTCAAAATACCGAAAAACGACTAAGTTCAATTTGCAAAAAAGTGTCAAAAATTAATCTGAGGATTATATCCAAACCACATGCACATCTTCAAAGTATGATGAAGACATCTGTAAAGTTTCAAAATAATCGGAATAAAACTGTAGGAGGAGTTGCGCACACAAGGTACCCTTTGTCTATTCACTTTCATTATCAAAATGCTCGAAAAATGACTAAGTTCAAATTGCAAAAAAAGTGTCAAAAATTAATCTGAGGATTATATCCAAACCAAATGCACATCTTCAAAGCATGATGAAGACATCTGTAAAGTTTCAAAAGAATTGGAATAAAACTGTAGGAGGAGTTGCGCACACAAGGTACCCACTGTCTATTCACTTTCATTATCAAAATGCCCGAAAAATGACTAAGTTCAAATTGCAAAAAAAGTGTCAAAAATTAATCTGAGGATTATATCCAAACCACATGCACATCTTCAAAGCATGATGAAGACATCTGTAAAGTTTCAAAAGAATCGGAATGAAACTGTAGGAGTTGCGCACACAAGGTACATACTCCTATAGGGGGACGGAAGGACGGACGGAAGGACGGAAAGCCAAAATCTATGTCCCACCGCTTTTCTTCGAAAAGGCGGGGGACAAAAACTTCTATTACCCTAAGGTGAGCAGTTAGGGTACTATTGGTCTGCTTGCAGTATTTTATCGGTGAGGCAGTGTTAGACATAGTACCTCAGTTACAGGCATATCACTGTGATTAAAATAAAACACAACATGTTGCCATCACATTATTGCTGCAAATAAAATTCTAATAACCTCAGGTGAACAATTAGGGTACTATTGTTCCTATTGTAGTATTTTATTAGTGAGGTTGTGCTAGATATAGTAAGTAGTAGCAAATGACATCATAAGCCTATCCCTGTGTGGCTTTGTGGCCAAATACCAACAATTAAGATCTCATATGAGCAACTACGGGACCAATAATGGTCCTCAGTCTGATACAAATAGATTATATGGTCCCACATTACTAGGATATCCAACAATTAAGAACGAAAATTAGACTTTAAAAGTTGTTTGTATGTATTTATTACATTGTTCAGAGAATTAATAATGTTTAAAATCCTTTGCTATATATATAATGTAATTTTGGAATGGAAATAGATTTTGAAGCTGTTGTCTGTGTTAAACTGCCAATTCGAGGTACAATTAAACACATTTTGAAACCATTATTTGTTTGTGTATTTGAATCAGCATTATAAGAGACTGAATTCATCATTCATCAACTTACAATTTTCATTATTTTCTAGGTCTGCAGTAAATGGAGAAATTTCAACTATACCTCTCACAACAGTAAGTTGTTCTCTGAAAACATTTCTTATATGTGACAGTATCTGACATTTTTAGCTCACCTGAGCCATTAGGCTCACAAGGTGAGCTTATAGGATGGCCATGATCCGGCGTCCGTCCGTCTTCTGTCGTCCGTCCGTCCGTCCGTCCGTCCACAATTTCAAAGATCTTCTCCTCTGAAACCGCTTGGCTAATCAAAGCCAAATTTTATATGAAGCATCTATAGGAAGGGGGAACTAATGTATATATAAGAAATCCAGGTCACATGACCAAGATGGCCGCCATACCCATATGATTTCAATGAAACTTGACATGAAGCATCAATGGCTCAAGCACTACAATGTGTATATAAATTATGACCCTGTGATGACCTTGACCTATTTTACAGCAAGGTCAACATAGGTCGCCAATGCATTTGAATGGGGAAAACTTTTAAAATGTCATTTAAAGTGAAAGTCTTGCAGGAAATGGGCAGTAGGACTGAATATTAATGATTCTGAAAAAAATTGGACCCCAGGGGCTCATGTGCCCCCACCCCGGGGCAATATACATGTATATCTTCATAATATTCAAACGTCTTCTCCTCTGAAACCACTTGGCCAATCAAAGCTTAATTTTATGTGAAGCATCTATAGGATGGGATAACCAATGTGTATATAAATAATCCAGGTCACATGACCAAGATGGCCGCCATGCCCATATATGGTAAAAACCCTTCAAAAATCTTCTTCTCCGGAAACGGTGGACCAATTTCAATGAAACTTGGCATGAAGCATCGATGGCTAAAGCACTACAATGTATATATAAATCATGACCCTGTGGTGACCTTGACCTATTTTACGGCAAGGTCAACATAGGTTGCCAATGCATTTGAATGGGGAAAACTTTTAAAATGTCATTTAAAGTGAAAGTCTTGCAGGAAATGGGCTGTAGGACTGAATATTAATGATTCTGCAAAAAATTGGACCCCAGGGGCTCATATGCCCCCAACACGGGGCAATATACATATATATCTCCATCACATTCAAACATCTTCTCTGAAACCACTTGGCCAATCAAAGCCAAATTTTATGTGAAGCATCTATTGGATGGGACAACCAATGTACAATGTATATATAAATAATCCAGGTCACATGACCAAGATGGCCACCTCATCCATATACGGTAAAAACTCTTCAAAAATCTTCTTCCTCAGAACCGGTGAACTGATTTCAAGGAAACTTGGCACGAATCATCGATGGCTCAAGTACTACAATGTATATATAAATCATGACCCTGTGATGACCTTGACCCAGTTTGTGGCAAGGTCAACATGGGTTGCCAATGCATTTGAATGGGAATAACTGTTAAAATGTCATTTGAAGGGGAAAACCAGCAAGAAATGGCGATTATTCTGAAAAATGAAAATGGGCCAAGGGCTACATCTGTCCCTGCACTGGGGTTAAAATACCATAATATTCAAACATGTTTATTGGTATATGCAGCAGATCTCAGGTGAGCGTTTACAGGACCATTGGTCCTCTGGTTGGTCTCAGAAATTTAGTTTTTTTAATAATAATCCATGTCCAAAAGCTTTTATAAATAGCACTAACGATTAATAAAAAAAAAAGAGAGAAAACACACACCACCCACAGTTTGCATCTTAGGGTTTCAAACTGGTAAAAGAAATGAATTGGCCTTGGAAAAATGTTTGTGACACAGAGTTATAGTGTCCTGTTCTGTTGAACTTCACCATGAGTGTTGTCGAAATACTATAGAATCAGAAATTGTGGTCTAGTAGAATTTCCAACCTTTCTTATTAGATGGTGTTTTGAAGCTAATGACTGGGTGTGCAAAAGTCCATTTAATGTCACATGCAGTTTTTTGACGTCAACTTTAGTTCACGTTTTGTGACGTCAACGTCATACCTCCACAAGACCAAAAATCTCAGAGAACATCACATATTTTATGAGCCATGTCATGAGAAATCAGATTTTTGCCTTTGACAATACAAAGGTGCAGATCAACTGTGCAGTAACTTACAGCTGATCAGGGCCTTTGTTTTTGCTACTCAGATAGTACAATCCTTCTTCTTGTTAAATCAGAAAGTTCAAGCTTCTAGCAATTTTCAATGACTGTACAGCCTTGTCTGTCATATCTGTGGTTTTAACCATCTTTTCTTAAATACATAGAGGATATTTTTTGAGGTGAATACCATGTATGAGCCGCCTCATGGGAAAACCAACAATCTGCATAGGTGAAAACAAAGAAGCAGATCAGCTTCGCGGTAACCGCGAAGCTGATCAGTGCCTTTGTTTTCACTACACGGATAGTACACTTCCTCTTCTTCTTAAATCCAAAATTTCAAGCTTCTAGCCTGCTTCTGTGACTGTACAGCCTGATTTGTGTCGGCCCTATTCGGAAACCACATTGTTGGTTTTCCCACGAGGCGGCTCATATATTTCATCAAGTGAGTTGAAATTATCAGAACTTTCACAAGATGAAATATATTTGGTGTTCGCCAAAAAAAAGCAAATTTTCTTTTTATTTTGTATTTTTTTTAGACTAACCTTTGACAAAACGTAATCAAACTGAAGAAAGTAGTTCCTCTTCTACAGTGAAGATATAGGCTGATATCAGTCACTAGTGACTTTTGATATCAGTGAGATTTGATATCAGTGAAATTTCATATACATGTAAATGAAAATACCAGTTTTATCAAGTTTTGATATACATTGGTTTTCACTGTAAACTATCAAATAAAATTGACATTTTACATGTTCTATATGAATACCTGATAATTAATTATGTATTTAATTCCACAACCAATCTTTTGAGAGAAAATATGCAAGCGAGGATAATAGGATTACATGTATCTATTTTTTGCTTCAGATGATAGATGAATTTTATCCGACATTTGCCTGGGTTGCCAAACTTGTGGAACTATTTATAGTCGTCAGCATAACGGTGTCATTTCTAACTATTGGGGCTGTACTACACCATACTTGTAAGTTTGTACTCCCCCACCCCCACCCTGGATACACATACCACCATATTAATCAGTCAGTATAACAGTGTCATTTCTAAGCATTGGAGCAGTGCTACAACATACATGTAAGTTTGTACTCCCCCACCCCCACCCTGTATACACATACCACCATATTAATCAGTCAGTATAACAGTGTCATTTCTAAGCATTGGAGCAGTGCTACAACATACATGTAAGTTTGTACTCCCCCACCCCCACCCTGGATACACATACCACCATATTAATCAGTCAGTATAACAGTGTCATTTCTAAGCATTGGAGCAGTGCTACAACATACATGTAAGTTTGTACTCCCCCACCCCCACCCTGTATACACATACCACCATATTAATCAGTCAGTATAACAGTGTCATTTCTAAGCATTGGAGCAGTGCTACAACATACATGTAAGTTTGTACTCCCCCACCCCCACCCTGTATACACATACCACCATATTAATCAGTCAGTATAACAGTGTCATTTCTAAGCATTGGAGCAGTGCTACAACATACATGTAAGTTTGTACTCCCCCACCCCCACCCTGTATACACATACCACCATATTAATCAGTCAGTATAACAGTGTCATTTCTAACCATTGGAGCAGTGCTACAACATACATGCAAGTTTGTACTCCCCTCCTCAATCCCTATCCCCACCCTGGATACTCATACCTCAGTATAAAAGTGTCATTTTTAACCATTGGAGCAGTGCTACATCATACTTGTAAGTTTGTACTCCCCTCCAACCCCACTCCCATCCCCATCCTGTATACACATACCTCCATTTTGTCAGTACAACAGTGTAATTTCTAACCATTGGAGCAGTGCTACATCATACATGTAAGTACATGTACTAAGTATCAGTCTTTGGCCTTTCTTTCTGTTAATAGGCCAAAGGGCATTAATGTTAAAATGATGACAGCTTATAGATTTTGCTCTGCATTATACAGTAAATTAATGACTACTTTTAGTTTAGTCTGAGTTTAAAAAACGTTGCTTCATTTTATTTTGTATTGATTTATGCTTACTTTTGACTGCTTTACAGTAAGTGGCTGGGTGAGGTCGTTTTGGACCAAGGATACCATGGCAACATACAGGGACAAGTTGAAGACTCCCAAGAAATGTTCCTGTTGTAATGCTCAATGGTAAGTACTTTAACCCAGCGGGCACATGACGTCATATCAGCGTCGATGCGTCGATGCGACGTCATAACGTCGCATCGACGTCGATCTTCTGACGTCAGAATGACGTCATGTGCCTGCTGGGAAGAATCTGTCATGTCCCAGGGATCACTATTTGGCATCAAAGTGTTTTTGAAGTACTTTCACCAACTATATTTTTTTCATTTTTTTTTTTATTTTTTTTTTTTTAATTCAGTTTTATGTCCCGTTCAAGATTATTTCAGCTCATATGAGACGTGGGCCAATCGGAAGGTGGGTCGAAAACGGGAGAACCCCGAGAAAAACCACCTGGCACACGCTCAAGCAGAACTTGGCATGTCTCACATGTGGCCAGTGCGGGGCTCGAACCCACACCAGACACAGCGGTGAGATGATCAATGATTAAGAAACAGCGCTCTTAACCGCTCGGCCACGGGGGCCGCCTTACTACATTTTTTACCAAACTTCGAAGATGGTCTAAAAATGCAGATTGTGAGACTAAGTAATGAGTACCATAAATGAGCCACGGCGCTAGAAAACTGGTCTTAGGGGTTTCCGACCAGGTCTGACACAAATCGGTCTGTTTAGCTATAGAATATGGCTAGAAGCTTGAAATTTTGGGTTTAAGAAGAAGAGGAATTGTACTATCTGCAAAAATAAAGGCGCTGATCAGCTGTGCAGTTACTGCACAGCTGATCTGCGACTTTGTTTTCACATAGGCTAAAATCTGATTTTCTCAGGACATGGCTCAACTGGTGGAGGCTGTGAAACATTAAGTTCCTATTGTTGTAGAAATAAGACTTAAATAATTCATTACCAAAGTGAACTAATTCATTACCATTCAAACCATGATGCATTATTTACTGATAGGTTTCTTTCAATTCCAATACTCGTATATGAGCTATGTCATGAGAAAATTAACAATGTGGTTTCCAAACAGGTCAGACACAAACCGAACAGTGCAGTCACAGAAGTTGGTTAGAAGCTAGAAATTTTGGATTTAGAAAAAAGAGGAATTGTGCTATCCGTGAAGTGAAAATTCCATGTAGTGAAAATAAAGGCGCTGCTCAGCTTCGCAGCCATTGCGAAGGTGATGTGCGTCTTTGATTTCGCACATGCAGATTGTTGGTTTTCTCATGACGCAACTCATCTCTTTGAGCCTACCCCTAACCGTTTCACCCCAGCGGGCACATGACGTCAAAGTGACGTCATATCAACGTCGATGATGACGTCGCATCGACGTCGATCTGACGTCATGTGCCTACTGGGACTATTTCAGAATGATTAGTACACTACTCGGGTATATTGTATTGTTTTACTTTGTTAATTTTGATTATTACATTACGAAAACATGCCCATATGATATACAGTAGTTTTTTCAGGTCAAAAATCGATAATTTTCAGAGGAAAATTTTTGATATTTTTCTTATTTTTGCTCAAAACATAGATTGTGGGTACACGTTAGAACCGCCTTGCCAAGGCAGTTCTAACGAGTACCCACAATCTATGTTTTGGAGCAAAAATAAGAAAAATAGGTATACCCCTTCAATCCCCTATTTTTCTATATAAAAGTGGGGTTCAAGGGGGTATACATTTCACGAACATGTTTTCCTGATGTTTAGTTTTCAAGAGTTAAGACATTTTGTTGTTTAAAGAGGATATGTTTTAGTAAAACAAATGTAAATAATCATGTATAACTCCTTTTTATTGAATGTTTTTATTTTTTAAAGAACCTTACCGTTTTTAAAAGAAAAGCAAATAATTTATTCCTCGGTTTGACCACAGACAGAAAAAGTTAGACCAAGTTTACTTAAAAGCATGTGAGAAGTGAATGAGATTTTAGCATTTATTTCTAAAACAAATACAGTTCAAATTCTTTATAACGTGCCTTACTATAACGCTGTTTTCAACATAACACGGCCATGTCATGGCTCCAAAACAGATTATTTTGCTATATGTCTATAGGTTATAAAACTTTTTTTTCCATGCTAAAATGCCAAAATGTTGCCAAATCTGTAGGATCACTGAAGAGGCATATGTAGCCGAAACTGCGGTATGGCCTACCCCTTTTCTCAGTAATATAATTGCTGCTCTTAAAGGATATCTGTTTTATTTTTATTTCCTATTACTGCAGCTGGTGTTGTGCCGTGTGGTGGCCCTAAAAAGTCTCCCCGTACATCATCCATAGTGCAGATTATATTTTCCTTTTGGTCCCTCGAGATCAGCGAGGGTATTCTGAGAAATCAGAAAATTATTATCGGTTGAGATTCATTTTCTAACCAGTTTTAGTATATTTGGCCCCCATTTGGTTTGTATTGACTACGCTGTTGAAAAATGTAAAACTGCAGTAATACTCTTTAGCTCCATATTGCCAAATCTATAGGGCCACTGAAGAGGCTTAAGTAGCCGAAACCAAGGTATGGCCCATCCCCTTTCTAACTAATATGTTCACTGCTCTTAAAGGATATCTGTTTTATTTTTATTTACAACATTGGGGCCTGGTGGCTTTGTGTTGGAGTGCCAGTCTTTGAATAGAGGTCCTTGATTGTATCCTTGATCAAGATACCCCCATAGTACTTGTTAACAAGCAGGAAGTAGTGGCTCAACTGATAAATTGTTGGTTTGGACATTAAACCAAACAAAAAAAAAAAAGAAAAAAAAAAGTTCATCAAAAACATGGACCAATGTCAAAATCCAATGTCAGTACATATGCAATAGAGGATATTTACTTTTTTAAGGTGAATACCAAATATATTTCATCGAGTGAGTTGAAAACATAAAAATTTTCACGAGTGCATAGCACGAGTGAAAATTTAGATGTTTTCAAGTCACGAGATGAAATATATTTGGTATTTACCGATAAAAAGTAAATTGTCTTTTTATTTTATACAATACACGGGCATTTTCCTATTCACAAAGCAGGCGGTGAAAATGCAAAAACCAAAAATATTTGAAAACAAAAATAATTTTGGTACCACATTGTTCCTAACGTTCTAACTAAGAAAATGAATTTCCACACTTTATGTTTTCGTTCATAAATAACGGAGTTATAGGCATTTGAATTTCTGAAGTGAGGCACATTTAATGACGTCAAGTGAATGGAAACGTCAGAAGTAATCCAAACTCTACAGTGAAAATATCGGCTAATATCAATCACTAGTGAAAATATCAATATCAATTCTGCAGTGAAAATATCACTTTTATCCATTTTTGATATACATTCATTTCACTGCTAAGTATAAGATAAATGTACTTCTTTTTCAACTGTTTCAGTATGTGCAATACGGTGCTATCATTTGTGGCCTTTGGTGTTGTTTTCTTGGTAGCCATGCTTGACCCTCAGGTAAACCATCAGGAAAATATTTCCGTGTGAATACCCCCTTTAACCCTACTTTAATATAGTTAAACTAATTTTCTGGGGGTTTTTTTATCCAAAACATTCATTGTGGGTACTCGTTAGAACCGCTGCAGTGAGGCGGTTCTAAAGTGAATTTTCGATTTTCTCCTGAAAAAATCTTTATATATTGCATGGGCATGTTTTTGCAATATATTATTTAAGTAATACTGACTGTAACTTTGTATATCATGTAACTCAGGCCAAAAAAAAAAAAAAATGTCTCGTTTCCGGAAACCCTACCGATCCTACTTTTATGGGGCCTACTCTAAATTTTTTTGGGACATCTGAGAACTTTTTTCTATTTTTAGGCTAATTTTGAATGATTTTCATGCTTTTCCTATACAAAAAATTATTTCTAAAAAAAAATTTTGCCTACCTACCGACCCATAAAAATATTTTGACGTTTCCGGAAACAAGACATTTATTTTTTTTTTTTTGGCCTCAGTATAATACTGAGAATGACTGAAATGTTTTGATACTTTGAAAATGAAATGATAAAAAAAAGAAACATGTCATTTTATCGTTAAACTTAATTGCAGAATGGGGATTTTCATTTTACCATTTAACCTTACAAAACATTTAAGAATATATATAGTTTGTTTTTGTTTTTCAAAAACAATGATCTCTGCAACTCATTAAAAAAAGTAACATTTGGGCTGCCGCATCAGAAAACCAACAATCTACATATGCGAAAACAAAGGCGCAGATCAGCTGTGCAGTAACTGCACAGCTGATCGACGCCTTTGTTATCACTTCATGGATAGTACAATTCATCTTCTTCTTAAATCCGAAATTTCAAGCTTCTAGCCATTTTCTTTGACTGTACAGGCCTGTTTGTGTTGGACCTGGTCAGAAACCCTAATTGTTGATTTTCTCATGCAAAGGCTCATTTTATGGTTATAAATAGAATGCCCAGAATGCCTAGTGTCTCATTTTCGCAATAATAGTCATCTAATTTCTTTTCTCCAACATATGAGCCACCTCGTGGGAAAACCAACAATGTGGTTTCCGAACAGTCCTGACACAAACCGACCTGTACAAGCACAGAAAAGAGCTAGAAGCTTGAAATTTCGGATTTAAGTAGAAGAGGAATTGTACTATCCAAGTAGCGAAAACAAACGCGCTGATCAGCTTCGCGGCTACCGCGAAGCTGATCTGCGTCTTTGTTTTCGCCTATGCAGGTTGGTTTTCCCATGAGGTGGCTCATATTGCTTAATTTTCTAGGGATTCCTGGATATGTTAGAAAAGTTTGCCTCTCTGATGATAAACCTGGAAGTGGCCTTGTTTATATTTCTTATGTTGCTCAAGTCACGGAATAAGGAAAATATGTAAGTATTTTTCATGTGATCATAAAAGCTATTGAGAATCCATAAAAAAATTTGGTTAAAAGTCTTTGCAAAACTACATGACCCATTTCATAAGAAAACTAAACATACCTCAACCTCTTTATAACAGTATTGCTTGAATCCAAACAAATGTCTGTGTTTGCTGTCCAATCCATGTTATAACAAGAGTAAAATGTATAGGCATATATAGCAAACATAGCCCAATTGGGGACCAACAATGATCAGTGTTATATCTAAAACCATGTTATAACAAACTGTGTTATAAAGAGGTTCAGGTGTACATGTATTAGTTCTTTCACAGGCTTGTGAAACAATTGAAATGTCTTTGGTCTTGAAAGTTATCCTGACAAGTCGATTGTCTATTGAAGTAACCTCAGCTGCAGCATTGACTTAAAAAGACAGCTTTATCTTGTGGTTAACTATACTCTGTATGTATAGAAAATAGATAGTACATGTACTGGCCAAAACATTTGTTGTTGTTTTTTTTTGCATAAAGAGCTGCCAAGGGAGAAGACCGGTCTTCAGATTTTCTGACTAGGTCAGACACAAACCTGTCTGTGCAGCCACAGAAGATGGTTGAAACTTGAATTTTCGGCTGTAAGAAGAAGAGGAATTTTACTATCCATGTAGCAAAAACAAAGCCGCTGATCAGTGTGCAGTTACTGCACACCTGATCTGCGGCTTTGTTTGAGCATATGCAAAATCCGGCTTTGTCATGACGTGGCTCTAAAGTAAACAGCAGAATTTTTAATAACAAACATAACCTTTTTTAGGCTTTAGGAAAATGTGCCTGTTGAAATAACAATGTTCTTTTTCTGTCTTTCAGAAAGTTGAAAGTGAGTCTTCCACTGCCTCCCGTAGTCCACAAAATGTTGTTCATCATTCCTCTATATTTCGGCTTTGCGGTCGTCTACGACGTTTATAGTACTATACATGACATAGTCATGGAACATTCAATATCTCCGGGAAAAGTTATAACGCAGGGCGTTCCGACAGGGATTGTGAAAAATACTAGTGCCTTACTCAATGTGACTAGTGCAACAAATTCTGATTTTTACAACACGACAATATCATCCATTTTATCAAGTCATTTTTCAACCAATTTCTCATCATTCACTAATGTTTCGTCAACTACTACAGCAATGCCTATGTTATGAAAGATTGTTTTAGATTTTGGAAAACATTAGGAACCCATTATTCGTTTGATCTGATTTATCTATGATATGAGCCGCCTCGTGGGAAAACCAACAATCTGCATATGCGAAAACAAAGGCGCAGATCAGCTTCGCGGTAACCGCGAAGCTGATCAGCGCCTTTGTTTTCGCTACTCGGATAGTACAATTCCTCTTCTACTTAAATCCGAAATTTCAAGCTTCTAGCTCTTTTCTGTTACTGTACAGGCTGGTTTGTGTCGGACCTGTTCAGAAACCACATTGTTGGTTTTCCCACGAGGTGGCTCATATGTGATTTAAGAATCTTACCTAACTGGAGGACAGGGTGGCTCACTAGTAATGTTGGACTCAAGAGTGGGTGGTCTGAGGTTGGAAACCTACTCTCGCTTTGTTTTGACTGAGCAAAGGACTTTATATGAGCCGCAATGTGAGAAAACTAGTCTTTGGGGTTTCCAACCAGGTCCGACATAAACCAGTCTGTACAGTCACAGAAGCTGGCTATACGCTTGAAATTTAGCATTTAAGAAGAAGAGAAATTGTACTATCCCTGTAGCAAAAATAAAGGAAAAACGGATATGATGAAAGGCGCTGATCGGCTTCGCAGTTACTGCGAAACTGATTTGCGCCTTTGTTTTCGCAACGGCAAATATCGAGTTTTCGCAAAGGCAAATATTGAGCTCATATAATACAGATTAAGTACCCAAGTAGTGGCCTCTTTGCAGGAGCATGGTGGCTTAGTGTTAGAGCATAGGACTTGGAATTTAGAGGTTCTGGGTTCAATCCCTGCAGGGCCAGATCAAATCAAATCATTGATAAATGCTTACTTGGGTGGTGCTATATATATTGCAGCACATTTGAGCCACCTCATGGGAAAACCAACAATGTGGTTTCCGAACAGGTTCAACACAAACCGAGCTGTACAAGCACAGAAGCGGGCTAAAAGCTTGAAATTTCGTATTTAAGAAGTAGAGGAAGTGTACTTTCCGTGTAGCGAAAACAAAGGCGCTGATAAGCTTCACGGTTACCACAAAGCTGATCTGCATCTTTGTTTTCGCATATGCAGACTGTTGGTTTTCTCATGAGGCGGCTCATTTTATGACATCCAAATCTTGTGTAACATTTCTATAAAATGGTGTCCTGACATGACTATAGCTGTTGATTTGGACGTTAAACATCAAAACCAAACAAATAGATCATAAGGTTGCTTAAAGGAGCTCATTCTTACTTGAGCCCCAACGCGAGAAAACCGGTCTTAGGGATTTCAGATGTGTCTGACACAAACCAGCCTGCGCAGTCACCAAAGAGGTATAGAAGTTTAAGATTTCGGATTTAACAAGAATAGGGATTGTACTATCCGAGTAGCGAAAACAAAGGTGCTGATCAGCTGTGCAGTTAATGCACAGCTGATCTGCGCCTTTGTTTTCGCACAGGCTTAAATCAGGTTTTATCATGATGAGGCTTACTTAATGATACCTTTACAGCAAACATCAACTTGACATTTTCATATCTGAAAATTGGTGCTTCACAAAAGCCCAAAATGATTTCATGCATTATTGAGATCCAAAGCTGTTTTTAAGGGTACATTCATATTTAATGATATTTAATTCTGTGATAATTAATTATTCTACCATAACATGGTGCTTGTATATATAATATGAGATTTTGGGAAATTTATTTGTAGATATAGGACTTGGGAATGGTTTGATGTTAGCTTTTAAAAAGAGTTTTGATTTTTTAAAAAATGGTGTAGAAATAGTTAACAGCTTTTTCTTGAAAAATGCCAAACTGAAAGAAATACCTTATTCACTTGTGTAATCAGGTGATTGAACCTTACCAACTTCATGGAGTGCAATGTGAGTGTTTCCAGTATAGCTGCTACTGGGTGTGATCACTCGATTGGTATTGAATATGATACATAACGAAGCAGTTTTATCCTCAACGTTACAAAAACTTGCCCATGTAATATACAGGGAATTTTTTCAGCTGTAAAAATTGAAAATTTTGTCGGAATTTTTGTAATATTTTTCTTATTTATGCTCAAAACATAGGTTGTGGGTACATGTTAGAACCGCCTCGGCGAGGCGGTTCTAACAAGTACCCACAATCTATGTTTTGGAGCAAAAATGAGAAAAATAGGTATACCCCTGCATACCCCATTTTTGCTACATAAAAGTGGGGTGTGAAGGGGTATACATTTCACGGACATGTTTTCCTGATGAGCATGGCACATTTCATGAAGATTTTGTTCATTCTTCTTCTGCTGAATCAAGAATCTTAATCTGGGTTCCATCCCCACTCAGGGTACTTTGTTGTATCCTTGAGCAAGACATGATAACTCTCCAGAGTACCGGTTAATACCCAGAAAGCATTTGCTCTGTCTCGATATTACTGAAAAATTGTTCACTGGGACCATGTCCCAGCCTAAATACAAACAGTGACCCATGGACAGTTTTGTATAATCCTGTCCACAGAACCTTGAAAGTTTCTTATTTTCTCCAGTTATTGTCACATATCCTCTAAAATTACAAGGAAAAATTAAGATCTATATAGAATCTTAGGGCTATTCCAGTAAAATCTATCTGGGTTACCCCTAGGCTGTAGTTGGACAGAAAAAAAATATACTGTAGGCTGGCTCATTGAAAAATGGTAATTTCTCGTTCTCCAGATATTGTCACATATCCTCTAAAATTACAAGGAAATAGATCTATATAGAATCTTTAATATATTTTTTGGACACATTTACAGCAAAATGATTGGCGATTATTTATTTTATTTCTGAGTTGTCATATTTATTTTTCAACTATTAAATTTTAAATATTGTTACTGATGTTGCAATGGAAACCATATGCAAAGTGTGTAGACTGTACAAAATTTCTATATACTGCAAACAGCATCTGTTAATTTGAAATATAGTTGTTGCCACAAAAACTGCAATTTGTTAAGACAAAATTTCTAAAAATTATAGAAGCAGTTATGCTTCAAAGACAGTCTTTATCTCCTATAGGTGTGCATATAGCAAGATCAGTGTAACCAAATTATGTAATCATTGTGCATGTTTTCATTCCTAAAATGTGAATCTGTTTTTCATTATATTTATAGCAATACGAGGGGGGTTCAAAAAGTTCGAGGAAAAGTGCTGCCAAATTTGTAATTGTCTTCGGAAATTTACGTTCTCTTTGCATTTTGTAAATTAACATATAGTTAACATTTGCACAAAATTTGAATAAAATCGGATGAAAATTAGGCATAAAATTACGTGCGTTTCTAAGGTAACAACAGTTAAACCGGCCCAACGTAACAACAACGTCATGCTACACGCATTCATGCCGCTGTTGGCTAGCTCTCAAGCATTTTCGGAATAAACCTGGAAAATGGGCGTCTAATTGTTTGTTCTGTGTGTGTAATGCGGTAAATGTGCCGAAATTACAATTCGATATATTGTGTATTTCACGAATTCTAGTCTTTTCTATCACGACGATCATTTTTGACAGTGTGACGTTATTTGACGTTACACTGCACGAGTCGACATGGACCATTTCTGGTCGTGTAGAAATCATGCATACTACTTGTTGATTGCCGTTTTCTTAATTTTCTTGTTGCCATATGTGCTTTCTGCTCTTAGCAGTGTTTCTTTCATTTATAGTCCGTTCCAAACACACAATTTATCGAATAACGTTGTTCCCTTCGCATTTTAGGCATACCCACTAAACAATATGGGCGCTTAACGCCTAAATGACGTCACACACTTAAATGACGTAATGTGCTAATCGCAAACATATTGAACTTTGCTCATACAATGTTTGGTGAAAAAAGCATGGTTAATTATCAAATGCACTTTCATCATTAGACATCGACCTTTTGCAAAAATGAACAAAAGTGGGCCGGTAATCGTGATGTACGGTTTCCATAGCAACCACTGTTAGCATTGTGTTCATGCCAGAGCAGCAAAATTTGCTGTATAAGTACAAATCATGTTGGTCTATATAACTGTATTAGTTTAATTCACCTGATTTACAAAATAAGAATATGATGGCACTTTTCCGCGAACTTTTTGAAACCCCCTCGTACATAATTTTATTTTTGTTGAAGAATGTTTTCTATGTACATGTACAGTGTCTGTTTATCAATGCATAATTTGTGATATTAAAATGTTTTCATGGGCACTGTTTGTCATGTCATTACTAAAACTTTCACAAATGATTAGCTGCCTTGACCATGCCCTGAGGTTATAAAATTTTTTCATGCTCACCTCAGCTGAGATCAAAATTTATCATGCTGATAAATTTTAAAATGTCATTACTAAAACTTTCACAAATGATAAGCTGCCTTGACCGGGCCCCGAGGTTATAAAACTTTTTTCATGCTCAAATCAGCTGAGATTAAAATTTTTCCCGCTGATAAATGTTAAAATGCCAACAATTGTTGGCATTTTAACATTTATCAGCAGGATAAATTACTGTCCTATGGGATTTATGCCAGAATTTTCAACTGATTTTGGCTATTTTAGTAGTAAAGAGCTATTGAAATTTCATGCTCAGCTGAGTTGAGCTTGAAAAATATTTTATTACCTCAGAGTCAGGCCTGCTTAACCATTGAATACACAATTGAAATGGTACTCTCTAAAAAGCAGGTCAGATCTTATAGTCTTGTATTTAACGAAATGGAAAAGAGGTATGTGTTTCATTTAAAAAGTTAGACAGATGTAAAATTTAGTCAAACCTTAGACAGAGAAAAAGACCAACAGTCGCCATTGATCTGTTAATTTTTGGCTGGGCCTCTGAATTGATGGAGATGACCATACCCCTTTAATATGATAAATATTCCATTTTTAGCAGCTGTGCCCCTTTTATTATTAAAACAAATTGTTTTGTCTTTATGCAATATTGATAGGACAGCTGACACACCAAAGCTTCAAAAGAACCATGGAAGACATGTGACACATCTTGCTCTGTTATCACCCACACCTTCAGCTTCTAAAATCCTCACAAACTGCTTCAGTCCTTTATATCTTGCCAGATACAATGCCTCACTTACACCAGCACTTTTTGGGTTCCAAGTTTTACCCTTCTTCAAATCTGCTATAACTTCCTTGAGCAATGCAATGTTCTCAACTTTTATACAACTTTGTAGATTTCCCTCCTTGTGTGGCACACCCCCATGTTGGAGTAGTTTGCAGGTGTCAATATTTCCAAAGCTTATTGCCACTTCCATTGCTAAGTTTTTCTGAGCACACTTCCAGCAGCATATTTCTGAGTCAGCATTGTCGCCATGGTTACAGGCTAGGGAATTCAGGACTTGCTTCACAAGATGTTCTTGAATGTCATTCCCTGATGTGCTATTTTTGGCCAGATTATACACACAATAATGAAGGAAAGAGAATTGCACCTTGCTGCCATCATTTTTCTGAAATATTTCGTGCTCTTCAAAGTTCTGAGCATGCAGGAATTTGTCAGTCTTTTCGGTTTTCTCTAGATATTTGAAGAAAGCATCAATGAAGTCTGATTTGTGGAATAATGGGTCAGCTGCCACCTGCTCGATATGTTGCTGTGTGATGGTTGTCTTTACCAAGTTTGCTATATCCTTCTTAGTGAAACCTGCAACAACAATTGTTGTAGCTTTATAGAACAAAATAACATTCCCTGACAAGTAGAATTCAAACAATTTTCCATATCCCAGGCTTGAAAATGAAGTTAACAGCAGAGAACAATAAAGACAATATTTTAATTAGTTTTGTTGTTTGTTACCTTGTTTGGTATCCATTGCATGGGCAAAAAATAGCTGTTCATGTGCAAGATTGTGTGGATGAGCAGCTATGCATTCCTTTTGGCAAAACATACAACACTCTGAAATGCTTGACCAAGAAAGTTGAGAAACATTAATAACAAAATGATAGCGTGAGGCTCACTTTTACACTTTAATTCAATTTCACATAAAAGCTTACCTTCTTTTGTGGTTACACTTTGCTCTTGTTGAATTTTATCCATTGGAGCAGAGTTGACTTTGGGGATATTCTCAAAACTTGCATCCATCAGCCTTTTGCTTTTCTTCTTGGGGCTTGCAGTGGTTCCTACATTTGCTTTTCTAGTTCTGGGAAATGTGTCAGCTTTAGGCTTTGCAATTGGTTTTGTTCCTTTTCTAACAATTTCAGGTAATTCACTTTTTGGTCTTAAACTCTTTAATTTTGTAGCCATTGATTTTGCAGCTTCAGCTTTTACAGTTCTGAGGAAATGGTCAGCTTTGATAACTTTCTTTCTTACAACTTGAGGTAATGGTTCACTTGTTGGTCTGGTTTGTATTGGTTTAGTGGTCCTTGGAGTTACAGTTTTAGGTATTGGTTCACTTTTTGGTCTGACATGTTTAATTTTAGTAGCCAATGGTTTTGCCACTTTAGGTTCAAGCACAACCTTGGGTATTGGTGCACTTTTTGGTCTGGCATGTTTCACTTTAGATGCCAGTATTTTTGCATTATTAGGTTCAAGCACAGCTCTTGGTACTGGCTCACTTTTTGGTCTTGCACTTTTCAATTTAGTAGCCATTGGTTTGGCATTTTTATGTTCAAGCACAGGTTTTGGTAATGCCTTACTTTTTGTTCTAGCATGTTTAACTTTAGTAACTGCTGCTTTGGGTTTGTGCCCTATCTCCTTTTTGGTCACCACTGATATAATTTTCAACGGTTTCAGTCTAATGGGTTTCTTAATTGGTTTGAGATCCAAAAATGTTCTTGGGATCTGAACTGGTGACATTAATCTACCAGATAACTCTCTTAACCTCTGTTCATTGTTGGTTTTATCCAAAGCTTTGGGGAGAGCATTGGTGTGTACAATTTTCTTGTCCAGATTGCTTTGAGCATTTTCCTTCAAATTGATCTTGTCAGGTTCAAGTTTTTCCTTATTGTTCACAGAGTTTTTAGTGTCTACAGGCTTCTTCAAATTATTCTGAATATTTCCCATCAAAGTCATCTTTATAGGTTTAAGTTTTTCTGTATTGTTCACACCTTTTTTAACTTTAATGGTTTCATTATGATTTTCCATAATCTCTCTGTCTGGTTTTGAAATGTCATCCATTGACATTGGTGTAAGAAGCTGCTTTGGTGGTCGGTAATTTGAATGATGCTGTCTTACAATATCCATCCAAGATCTTCCAGAAGAGGCACTCAATATAGACCTTCTCTCATAGGCTGAGTTGGAGGTTACTGGCCTTCTAAGTGAAGCAGACTTTAGACTGCTAGGTCTCTTCTTTGTTCTAGCTGGTGCTGAGTAGGGCCTTTTAAATTTCCTTTCTTTCTGCAGAATAACCTCATCATTAAAGTTCCTGACAGATTTTATCAATTTAGCATTTTTCGCAGAGTCAGCAAGTTTCTGAATGCTTGTGTAAAGCACACTCCAGTCTCGTTTTACTCGCTCCAAACTTTTCTGGCGACCAGATTTGTATTTTATGACATATCTCTTACAAATTTTCTGTATAACATTAAGGTCTTCTAATTCATCTATACTTAAACATTTTACAGCCTTCAATACCACACATGTCAGCAGAGGACCCCAAGTTGTCAGTTTCAAAGACTCCGAGACCCTGGGGTAAATGCGATCAATTATCATTTGATTGGCACCTATCATTTTCAAAATATTCCACTGATGTTTTTGCAGATATGATTCAAGAGACATCTTTTTCTTCTCTGCTGCATGTCGCAAGTGTTCCTTTAGCACCTCTGCTGTTAGTGTTTTCAGGAATGTCTTTATCAGGCGTCGGTATCGTAGACTCTCACTTGACGAGGGAGATCTTTTACATTTCTTAGTCATATGTACTAGCTTTGGTTTATTATATCGTAGAAGATATGCATCTAGGCTTAGAGTGGATGTAGATGGTGGAAACATAGTTAATGTCCTGAAGCAAATTCAATAGGAAACGAAATACAGAGTTTATTCTTTTAATATTCAATTTCAAGAACCATAGTTACTGTAACTATTTGACTATTTGTATAAGCCAGCGTCACATAAAAAAACAACAACAACTAAACAGCTGAATATTATGGACAATTGTTTATGTAATTGCTTGCCCTTAAGTCTTCATTTCTTACTCAAATATGGCTTTCATATTAATGAAAACAGAAAAGTTCAATGCAGTACATGTAATATATTGAACCACTCGAACTGCAGTGACACAGTATATTGGAAACTAAGTTTAAAAACGTGGTTGCGCAATTAAGGCAGGAGCCTCCATGGTAAAGTGGGTAAGCCACTAACAATTTAAACAAGGAGTGCCATATGTTCCATCCATGTCCATATCTTTCAGATGAGACTTTGAATTGTAGATCAAAGTTGCAACTTTGTAAATAATTATTAAAAAAAACTCACCGGCTATAGTTTTCCATTTACATGTAACTTTATTGGTGGCATTTAAAACATTTAGAAAGAAATGTTTTTGTCTTAAATTCACATTATTAGCCTTGTCATCGAAACAAAACTATCTTGATGCTTGTAATAATAAAACACTTTTCGATTTAAAAAAAAAACTTATTAGCTGACATGAAATTTTTTGACAATAGAATGAATTTCACGCTATTTACCCAGTGAAAAACAAGCAATTATGACAAACTTTGCAGTCCAATCTTTTTCTTTATCTCATAGTAAAACTATGTTCTCTTACATTACATGTACATCAGGTTCTCTTATGACACTTCCCCTTTATTGTGGCAGAGTATTAAATTACACCTTTTAATTTTTTTTCAAAGGAATGATTTCTATAAGGTCATTAAGGCATGTACAAATTCAAGAAAGTGATACTATTCTAATGTATTAATGTTTCCTACATATACTGAACAAAAAAAAAAAAAAAAAAAAAAAAAAAAAGAAAGAAAGAAACGCAACATAACACCACCCACAGCTTTTCTCATTTATGACTAAACAGTGATATTCGCAGGTTTGGCTTTATAATTATGATCTCTAGCCATTTGATGTGGCAATGAATAACTCTGGCAGTATTTGTCAGAATGAGAATCTGTTTCTTGCATTTGGATGTCTGATATCTAGCACACATTAAAAAAGAATCTGTACCTGAATATAGCATAGCTTGTCCAAAATAATTGAGAGATTAAACAAAGTTGTGCTTCTTTTTTATTCAGTATATACATGGGTGATCCAATAAAGAATGAGACTTTTTGAATCATCCATATGTAAATAAACTTGGCTTATTGTGAATATCTTGTTAACATTGCTCGATATAACGTGAACATTATACTCTGGTTAGAATTCACATATAGACAACTTCATTCTGTTGCCTAGCAATGGGAGAATGAGTCAAAAGTCCTTGGCCACGTAGGAATTATGCATATACCAGAGGACCAATGGTCCTGTAAATGCTCACCTGAGTCTGCTGCATATACCAATAAACATGTTTGAATATTATGGTATTTAACCCCAGTGCAGGGGCAGATGAAGCCCTTGGGCCGTTTTCTTTTTTCAGAATAATCAATATTCTGTCCATTTGCCAATTTCTTGCTGGCTTTTCCCTTCAAATGACATTTTAACAGTTTTTCCCATTCAAATGCATGGGCAACCCATGTTGACCTTGCCATAAACTTGGTCAAGGTCATCACAGGGTCATGATTTATATATACATTGTAGTACTATAGCCATGGATGCTTCACGCCAAGTTTCATTGAAGTCAATCTATTGGTTTCAGAGAAGAAGATATTTGAAGGGTTTTTACCATATATGGGCATGGCGGCCATATTGGTCATGTGACCTAGATTATTAATATATACATTGGTTCCCCCATCCTATAGATGATT
Organism: Rugalucina vietnamica; assembly: GCA_964017185.1. Lineage (NCBI taxonomy): Eukaryota > Metazoa > Mollusca > Bivalvia > Lucinida > Lucinidae > Rugalucina > Rugalucina vietnamica. Next base: position 31,934,553 of record OZ024883.1, on the reverse strand, counting down.
CACATAAAATTTGGCTTCAATTGGCCAAGTGGTTTTAGAGGAGAAGATGTTTGAATATTATGGTAATATACATGTATATTGTCCCGGGGTGTGGGCATATGAGCCCTTAGGTCCATTTTTTTTTTCAAAATCATTAATATTTAGTCCTACCACCCATTTCCTGCAAGATTTTCACCTCAAATGACTTTTTAAAAGTTTTCCCCATTCAAATGCATTGGCGACCTATGTTGACCTTGTCCTAAAATAGGTCAAGGTCACCACAGGGTCATAATTTATATACACATTGTAGTACTTCAGCCATTGGTGCTTCATGCCAAGTTTCTTTGAAATCGGTCCACCAGATTCGGAGAAGAAGATTTTAGAAGGGTTTTTACCTTATATGGGCATGGCAGCCATCTTGGTCCTGTGAACTAGATAATTTATATACACATTAATTCCCCCATTCCATAGATGCTTCACATAAAATTTGGCTTTGATTCGCCAAGCGGTTTCAGAGGAGAAGGCGTTTAAATATTATGGAAATAAACATGTATATTGCCCCGGGGTGGGGGCAGATGAGCCCCTGGGATCCAATTTGTTTCAGAATCATTAATATTCAGTCCTACTGCCCATTTCCTGCAACACTTTTTCTTTAAATGACATTTTAAAAGTTTTTCCCATTCAAATGCATTGGCGACCTATGTTGACCTTGCCGTAAAATAGGTCAAGGTCATCACAGGGTCATGATTTATATACATGTACACATTGTAGTGCTTGAGCCATCGATGCTTCATGCCAAATTTCGTTGAAATCAGTCCTCCGGTTCGGGAGAAGAAGATTTATGAAGGGATTTTACCATATATGGGTGTGGCGGCCATTTTTGTCATGTGACCAGGATTATTTATATACACATTGGTTCCCCCTTCCTATAGATGCTTCATATAAAATTTGGCTTTGGTAGGCCAAGCGTTTTCAGAGGAGAAGACGTTTAAATATTATGAAAATAGACATGTATATTGCCCTGGGGTGGGGGCAGATGAGCCCCTGGGATCCATTTTGTTTCAGAATCATTAATATTCAGTCCTACTGCCCATTTCCTGCAAGACTTTTTCTTTAAATGACATTTTAAAAGTTTTTCCCATTCAAATGCATTGGCGACCTATGTTGACCTTGCCGTAAAATAGGTCAAGGTCATCACAGGGTAAAGATTTATATACACATTGTAGTGCTTGAGCCATCTATGCTTCATGCCAAGTTTCGTTGAAATCGGTCCACTGGTTCTGGAGAAGAAGATTTTTGAAGGGTTTTTACCATATATGGGCATGGAGGCCATCTTGGTCATGTGACCTGGATTTCTTATACACACATTGGTTCCCCCTTCCTATTGATGCTTCACATAAAATTTGGCTTTGATTGGCCAAGCGGTTTCAGAGAAGAAGATCTTTGAAAATGGTGGACGACTGACGACGCCGACGGACGGACGCCGGGTGCCTCCCTATCCTATAACCTCACCTGTGAGCCTTCGGCTCAGGTGAGCTAAAAATGAGTTGCCATAGCAACTGGTGATTAAAATTCCAATCTTGACACACTGTTAGTTTTAGCATGCATTGCTAGCTTTATGCTCTGCAAATATCACTTACATACATCTGACAATTCAAGTAGGCATAGCATTTTTAGCTCATTGGTCCCCTGGTTGTTAGAACAGTTGTTATTTATTTGCAAAAACAATCAACCGTTTTGGGGGGTAGGGGTAGGAAACATCTTGTAAACTTAGTATAGATGACACAATAAATTGTTTTGAACCTTGAAATGATCGGTTATGGGGTAAATATTGCAAATGAATTACAAAAGTTACACTTGACCTTTTAGTTTTATGTTGCCTAGCAATGATAAAATTTGGAAAATGTTTTTAGTCATAACTTATGGAGTAAAATGGTAGCTAAGCAACCACCTCTTGATCACTGGCGCTAGACATGAAATTGATGGATACAAAATATTTCAGAGATGAAGGTTAATGCAGGCAACACTCAATTATGATTTGCTAGTTTATAAAATTTGTGACATAGCTAGATTTGTGTAGGCTATGTTTATTCAAAGGACATATTGTGGCCCGAGTAGTTCTTAATTAAGGATTGAAATTCAGATTTTAGCTTTCACTGGATGATGAAAAACATTAGGCTGTTTTAATGTCTGTGAACCCCGAAGGGCTTCTCGGAGACATAACAACTAATGTTTTTCATCAACCAGTGAAAGCTAAAATCTGAACTTCAATCCTTATATTTACATTTTATGTTATCAATCAAGTATCAGATTTTGAATTGCACATATCATCGCTCATTTTCATGTTATTTGACATTAAATCCGACTTAACGTAATTTTGGAACAGCCAAAACGTCAAATTTTCGCGCTTAACATCATGGCGATACGCGACAGACGTCACATCAACAAGAGTAAACAAACAACGTCACTGGCTTGTTTTGAAGTCGCTCCGCCCATAGGCATGGCCTCCAAGATCACGTGACTTAATGTTTTTCATTGGGAAATGAAGAACAGCAAGAAAGATACTTTCATCTAAGGCGATTGCAATAAAAATGTAAATATATAACCATGACAATCAAAGTTGTTCAGCAAATTTGATAAAAGATACTCCATAGAGAGATCAAATGAGCCGCCTCGTGGGAAAAACCAACAATGTGGTTTCGGAAAAGGTCCGACACAAACCAACCTGTACAAGCATAGAAAAGAGCTAGAAGCTTGAATTTTTGGATTTAAGTAGAAGAGGAATTGTACTATCTGAGTAGCGAAAACAAAGGCGCTGATCAGCTTCGCGGTTACCGCGAAGCTGATCTGCGTCTTTGTTTTCGCCTATGCAGATTGTTGGTTTTCCAATAAGGTGGCTCATTTCATATTAATGTTTGGATTGCAACCATATCTAGCTAGTAAAAATTGTTAGAAATAATATCAATAAAGTGGATGCTGCTTCATTTACTGGAGCCTTCACAGCACCCATTACTGGAGTCTATTTGCTTACATTTGAGCCGCCTCGTGGGAAAACCAACAATGTGGTTTCCGAACAGGTTGACACAAACCGACCTGTACAGTCACAGAAAAGAGCTAGAAGCTTGAAATTTCGGATTTAAGTAGAAGAGGAACTGTACTATCCGAGTAGTGAAAACAAAGGCGCTGATCAGCTTCGCGGTTACCGCGAAGCTGATCTGCGTCTTTGTTTTCGCCTATGCAGATTGTTGGTTTTCCGATGAGGTGGCTCATATTAATGTTTGGATTGCAACCATATCTAGCTAGTAAAAATTGTTAGAAATAATATCAATAAAGTGGATGCTGCTTCTGATGTAAGAGGATTAAGTGAGCCGCGTCATGAAAAAAAACGGATTTTTGCCTATGCGAAAACAAAGGCGCAGATCAGCTTTACTGTAACTGTGAAGCTGATCAGCACCTTTGTTTTCACTACTCGGATAGTACAATTCTTCTTCTTCTTCTTAAATCCCAAATTTCAAGTTTCTAGCCATCTTCTGAGCTTGTACAGCTCAGTTTGTGTCAGACCTGGTCGTAAACCCCAAAGAGCGGTTTTCTCACGTCGAGGATTAAGTCATAATGTCACTGGAGGAAATACTGCTATCATTCATCTTTATATAGGTGAAGCGATGTGGCTGGAGTCTTACCTTGCAAGTGACAGTCAGCTCCACAGCAACCCATATTTTAGAGTGACAACATTTTCAGGTGTTTTGTTGTATACTTAGAGAAAGAAACTGGATATCTGTTTGCTTATTTCTCAACCTCTGATGAAATTGTTGAAAACGAATAGCCCAATCGGCACCAATCGCTCACCTGAGAGCCATAATAGACCTTACTAAAATAGAACAATTTGTAAGAACCATCAAGGGCAACTAAGGCAGAACAATCATTAGTCCGGCAGAGAAACAGCATATTTTTGGTGGACCTGGATTTGCGGTGTATAGAAAATGTTTTGACTGATTATGATAGCCAACACCTTCAGAAACAAGAATCCACTTGATGCCACCTTGTCACCCTTGGGCAACTCCAATAATTCAAGATGGCGTCCAAGAGGGTTGTGATATGTTAAAACCTTAAAGATCTAAGCCGTAATAATGCAAAACCGTATGTTTTCTGATCAGATTAAGTCCATGAATGTTACATATGTGTCAAATTGTGGAGCAGTTGCACTCTAATGGGTATTATGTGATTGTAAAATAGTGATGGCATCCAAGATGGCTGCCAACATTAAAGAAAAGTTTTATTTTCAATCAAATTTCATAATTTTACATTCTTTCTTACTTGATAAATGGTGTAGAAGAAGAATATGCAACAAATGAACCCAGAGGATTCCACCTTGTTACCCTTGGGTAATTAAAATAATTCAATATGGCATCCAAGAGGGCTATCATCTGTAACAGTCATACAGTACTTGGCCCTTATAGTGCAATATAATGCATTATCAGTCTCAGATAGTCTCCGCAAATGCCATATATTCATCGTTTCCTGAAAAAAGTTGCACCCTATGGGTAATAATAATAATAATTAAAATAATAATAATAATAATAATAATTGTAATAGCATCCAAGATGGCCGCCAAAATTTAAAAAGTTGAATTTTCAACCGAATTTTATCATTTTACATTGTCTCTAACTTTTTAAGTGGTGTAAAAAGAAGAATGTGCAACAAATGAACCCAGCCGATTCAACTTTGTTATCCTTTGGCAACTCACATTATTCAATATGGCAACCAAAAAGGTTGTCACCTGTTACAACAACACAGTACTTAGGGCTTATAGTGCAAAATCTTGTGGTTTCTGATCGGATTTAGTCGACAAATGGTGCATACCTTCTTACAGAAGTCAATTTTCTCCATCCTCAGAAGCTGTAATACTACCTACAATGTATCTGATAAGTAGGTTTACACCGGAGCTAATTTAACTGCAAGAGTTGTTGGGATAAAATGAAAATCAATGGGATTTCGAGTACCTAAAAATTGAGGGAGATTGGTGGAGAAAATTCACAGTGCGTTTGGGAATTATATAATTGTACAATTGTCTCATTCAAAAGACCGGAGAGACACGGGATCAAACCCAGGACTATGACAAAAAGATGGTCTGTTTCTGCCTCTAGACAAAGCTTGTCACTAAAATTTACACCTTAGATGGTCTAAGCATGTTCTGGAAAGAGCATAAAACCATTTGAAATTCGTCAGCAGACAATTCATATCAGTCCATTGGTGAGGGAAACTTTGAAGACCCACGATGGGATATTTTGTAAGTGACAAAACAAGTTGATTATAAAATGGGCAAAACAAGTGAATGCAAATATTCATGGACAGGTAGGAATTAGCATGCAGCATGACGTTTAGTATAAGAGAAAGTTATAGAATGTTTCCTTAATGAGCACTTCCAAATCATCTGTATGTAGCGATACAAGTAATGTTGTTTGTGTGTGTGTGTGTGTGTGTTTTTTTTTAAAAAAAGGATCTCAGTTTTATTTTTATTCTCTAAGTGACCTATACGAACACAAATTGCGCTACCTATCTGAATGTGTTTGGTCTTTTTCAAGAACAGTCTATCACTCCTGAAGAAAATTTGTGCGTGTTTGACTGATGTCTTCTATTCATTTTCATAGGTGATAAAATATTAAATTTGCCCAGTCAGTCATATACATTTCAGAAGTTGTTTCATGTGAGAATGAAATATGTATGTTGTAACATGATCTATGGGTATGAAATGAAAAGTCATTGTCAGTCTTTGCCTTTAGCTTACAATATATGTTATTATTGTTTATTCTACTGTAATTGCTTATAAATGAATTGAACTCTCTGTGGTCCATGTTTTATTGGTTGTGTGGTTTCACCATGCAAGCATTCGTCAATCTTAGAAAAGTATCAAAGCCCCATGAGATGATGTTAAGCACTTACGAAACCTGAAAAAAGGGAAATATTATTTGAGTTAAGAAAATTCAACACATCACTCATGACCCCATCTGACATATGACATCAATAGAAATGTGCAATTATGATTAAGAGGAAGTGGTTGCAAAACCAGAAGGAATTTAGACTTTTCATATTATATCCAATACCATTTTATTTCACACTTATAAAATGCTATTGGCCTGCAACTCCATTGAAGCACTCCTAGATGCATGTGTGATATACCAAGATTATAATCAGAAAACACCTTCTTGCATTATATAGAGTTTTTCACACAAAAAATAATATAGAGTTATATACAGTACGTAAAATGTGCCAAACCGCAACCCGCTTGGATGCGATATTAAATTTTCATGGTAAACCAAGGGTGCCAATGTGGCATCAAGTAGATTCATTATTTTGCATGCAACTTTGACACTACTTGTTAAGATATGATAAAAAGGTACAAGTAGGCAACGATCAGGAAAAGGCGCCAATAGAAAGAGAATAGCGTAAATATGTTGGACATTTTTACTTTTGGTTGCCATCTTCGATGCCATTATTATTTATCACTGATAAAAGGCCCATGGGCATGCAAATTCATCACAATATGATACATAGATAAAAGTAAGCATCTTTCTGATCACAGCATTTTACACTTAATTGGGAGACTGTGATGTGTTCATCTCCGAGATCAAGAAAATCCTTTTGCATGTATTTGTATTTTACCAATACACATATCATATAAAAACGGAATTCTTGATCGCTGTCATTTTTACTTGTTCCATACCACTACATGTATAATTTATAGTGATAACAAGGTACCCGTTTAGTTTACCCCGTCATTTTGTCCAACCTGTCATTGTTGCTACAGACATCGTCAATGACGTTAAGGTTACCTTCAAAAGTGTTAATATACGCAACAACTGTATTGTCTTAAGAGATGATGCCCCTCTTGGATGCGACTAAGGATGATATGTACTGGATTATTGAGCTGCATATCATTTTTCTATATTACTGATGAATAAAAAAATGTAAAAATATGAATATTTGATCGAAAATTCCATTTTTATTTAATTTTGGCAGCCATCTTGGATGCCATTTTTATTTCACAATGACAATTCCCATATGGGAGCAATTTATGCACAAATGATACATATATGACATTTCTAGACTGTTTCTGATCAGGAAACAAAATATTTTGCACTATGAGTGTTTGATACTTATGGTTGTAATAGATGGCAGCCATCTTGGATTCCATATTAAATTAATTTTAATTGCCACAGGGTGACAAGGTGACGTCAGCTGTGTTCCTGCTTGCAAATACTTCTTCTACACCATACAATATTTAAAAAATGTGAAAAACTATGAAATCCGTTTGAAAAAAAATCCAACTTTTTTCATTTAGGCGGCCATCTTGGATGCCATTTTTGTTTCACACTCACAAAAGACCAAATAAATTACAACTTTTTAACAATATGAAACATTTGTGGATGAAATCTGATCAGAATAGCTTGCATTTTGCACTATACAGGCCTTGAACATTAAAATTTTAACAGATGAGAACCCTCTTGGACGCCATCTTGAATTATGGTAGTTGCCCAAGGGTGACAAGGTGGCATCAAGTGGATTCTTGTTCCTGAAGGTGTTGGCTATCATAATCAGTCAAAACATTTTCTATACACCGCAAATCCAGGTCCACCCCAGAATCTGCCAGACTACATGCTATTTACTCATTTAAGCCTGGCGTCCCTTTTATGGGACATAGGCAAACAGAAAAGCCCCAGATGTGACGCCGCAGAACGCGGCGTCCCATCTGGGGCTATTCTGTTTGCTTAGAGAATTTTCATTGAAAAACTGAATAAAATTTGAAAATCATTCCTGACGCCCCTAAAAATGAAAGTGGACTCGTCCAATCGATAATGATGGGAGAATCCATTCGTCAAATATGGGTTAACCAATAATCTGTGATATTTCCCCTCTACATCAAAATTCTAGGAGTACAAGATCTACATAACATGAAACAAAGAAAGATTTAACGGATATGGTGGTTTCATATGATTTGCTCTTAAAGGATCTGTTTTAGTTTTATTTCATATGATTTGGTGTACGGTATTACATGTACATGTAACAAGATTTTTTCCTGCTATGGATTAAACAGTAACTCCTACTATATTGTTAAATACATCTGTGCGGCAGATATTTTCAACTGTTATGTATGTTTTCAATACTTTAGTTATGTTTGGGTAGCTGAGTGACCACCTATTGGGAAAAAGCTGCACACTCGGCTTACGGTGTCTATTCTAAGTACCTGATTGTAAATTTAGTTTTTTCTCACCACGTTTTTTGGAGTGGGAATTCCTTTCTGACTGCGGCATTTCCTGATCACCGCCTACTTTTACCTTGACTCAGAGGCAGATTACACTACCGACTGTTTCATTTAATGTTTTGTCTACAGTCATCAACAAAGGTAATGTGCATTGTATTATCACAATCAAAACCTTTCTGGGCTGACCTCTTATAACTGAAGAGACAAATTACCAGTACTCAGTGCACATACGAGGATGATCCAATAATGAATTATTCCTATGTAAATAAACTTGGCTTATTGTGAATATCTTGTTAACATTGCTCAATGTATTGTGCACACGATACACTGGTTAAAATTCACACTTAGACAACTTCCTTCTGTTGCTTAGCAACGGAAGAATGCGAGTCAAATGTCCTTTGCCATGCGGTACCAATGCATATAAAATGGGTTGCAATGTCAACTGATGATAAAAATTCCAATCATGGCACATTGTTATTTATAGCGTTCATAACTAGCTTTATGCTCCGCAAATATCATTTACATACAGCTGATAATTCAAGCAGGCTGATCGTTTTTGCGAAAAAAGTTGTGTTTTAGTTGCAAACCAGAGGACCAATGGTCCTGTAAACGCTCACCTGAGATCAGCTGCATATACCAATAAACATGTTTGAATATTATGGTATTTAACTCCAGTGCAGGGGCAGATAAGCCCTTGGGCCATTTTCTTTTTTCAGAATCTTCAACATTCTGTCCATTTGCCAATTTCCTGTTGGCTTTTTCCTTCAAATGACATTTTAACAGTTTTCCCAATTCAGATGCACAGGCAACCCATGTTGACCTTGCCATAAACTTGGTCAAGGTCATCACAGGGTCATGATTTATATATACATTGGAGTACTTTAGCCATCGATGCCTCACGCCAAGTTTCCTTGAAATCAGTCTATTGGTTTCAGAGAAGATGATTTTTGATGGGTTTTTACCATATATGGGCATGGCGGCCATCTTGGTCATTTGACCTAGATTATTTATATACACATTGATTCCCCCATTCTATAGATGCTTCACTTAAAATTTGGCTTTGTTTGGCCAAGCGGTTTGAGAGGAGAAGACGTTTGAATATTATGGAAATATACATGTATATTGCCCCGGGGTGGGGGCACATGAGCCCCTGGGGTCCAATTTTTTTCAGAATCATTAATATCCAGTCCTACTGCCCATTTCCTGCAAGACTTTCACTTTAAATGACATTTTAAAAGTTTTCCCCATTCAAATGCATTGGTGACCTATGTTGACCTTCCCGTAAAATAGGTCAAGGTCATCACAGGGTCATGATTTATATACACATTGTAGTGCTTGAGCCATCGATGCTTCCTGCCAAGTTTCGTTGAAATCGGTCAACCGGTTCTGGAGAAGAAGATTTTTGAACGGTTTTTACCATATATGGGCATGGCGGCCATCTTGGTCATGTGACCTGGATTTTTTATATACATATTTGTTACCCCTTCCTATTGATGCTTCACATAAAATTTCGCTTTGATTGGCCAAGCGGTTTCAGAGGAGAAGATGTTTGAATATTATGGAGATATACATGTATATTGCCCCGGGGTGGGGGCGGATGAGCCCCTGGTGCCCAATTTTTTTCAGAATCATTAATATTCAGTCCTACTGCTCATTTTCTGCAAGATATTTCCTTTAAATGACAATTAAACAATTTTTCCCATTCAAATGCATTCGCGACCTATGTTGACGTTTGAATATTATGGAAATATACATGTATATTGCCCCGGGGTGGGGGCACATGAGCCCCTGGGGTCCAATTTTTTTCAGAATCATTAATATCCAGTCCTACTGCCCATTTCCTGCAAGACTTTCACTTTAAATGACATTTTAAAAGTTTTCCCCATTCAAATGCATTGGTGACCTATGTTGACCTTGCCGTAAAATAGGTCAAGGTCATCATAGGGTCATGATTTATATACACATTGTAGTGCTTGAGCCATTAATGCTTCATGCCAAGTTTGGTTGAAATCGGTCCAGTGGTTCCGGAGAAGAAGATTTTTGAAGGGTTTTTACCATATATGGGCATGGCGGCCATCTTGGTCATGTGACCTGGATTATTTATATATACATTGGTTCCCCCTTCCCATAGATGCTTCATGTAAAATTTGGCTTTGATTGGCCAAGCGGTTTCAGAGGAGAAGATCTTTGAAAATGGTGGACGACGGACGGACGGACGAAGGACGGACGGACGACGGAGCATGGGTATACTATAAGCTCACCTTGTGAGCCTGACGGCTCAGGTGAGCTAAAAAATCAATGATTTCGGGGGTAGGGGTAAGAAATACCTAATAACCTGAGTATACATGACACAATAAATTGATTTTAACCTAGAACTGACCAATCATGGGATAAATATTGCACATGAATTTCAAAAGGGACACTTGGCCCTTTCGTTTTATGTTACATTGCAACGATAGAATTTGGAAAATGCTATAAGCCAAAATTCATAGAGGAAAATGGTTGCTAGGCAACCATGTCTCGAGCACTAGAGCAAGTATTTCAGAAATGAATGTTAGCACAGGCAATACTCAATTATTATAAGATACCGTTTTTAAAGTTTGTGACATAGCTAGATTCATAAAGACTGACTATATTTGTTCGAATGGGCAAAAGGTGGCCATGGGTACTGCGCGTGTGGTTCTTAAATAACCATAGCAACCAAAGTTGATGAGCAAATTTATTAAAACATGCTCTGTAGAGAAATCGGATGTGTATCTAGTGAACGAAAGTAGTTAACTTGAGCCAGTCAATAAGGTTTATAAAACAAGAGAAAAGTCTCAATCATTATTGGATCATCCTCGTATCTTTCACAACTAACTGACAAACACATATTGAATCAGGTGAAGAGGAAGGTACAAATATTTTCCTGACCACATTTTCATGTAAGAAATGTGACGCCTATGTGAATTGATCGAGAAACCATCTTAAAATAAGTGGGAAATATTGGTAATACAAATGCTTAATAGAAATGCTAACCAAAACAAAACATCTTAAGCAATTATTTTAATTATTTGATAACCTATAAATAAACATAAATCTCAATGTGTCAAAGGGTAGTCATGTGCTACACAAATAATACATCATAAAGTTATGCCATTTGTACATATTGCATAGTCTTCTGGGTATGAAAGAAAAGCAAAGTATCAAAGCATGATGGTATAGAACTAACTTGTTTGTTTGAGGTCATGCTTAACATGTACATCCAGAGAAAACAGCTTAGATCACCTCAAGATGGTCACTTACACTAATCAAACATTTCCTGGACATGCTTAACATTAGCAGTTAACCAGTACTTAAGTCACATCCTTTCACCCATTACTGACAACTTGTGAAAGGCTGTGAGCCTGTGACACACCTGAGAATCAAAGCTTTAAACAGGAAATAAGCCCAGATGGGCTACAAATTGAGCTAAACTGGTCCGGGAAATATTTGTTTGTTAGTGGTTTCACTTCCCAGTTAATATTGTACTGTCATGTTGGGAAACTGTACTATGAGGAGTTTTAAATGCGTCTTGCTCAAGGACACAGGCACCAGTTAAGATCAAACCCCCAACATATTGATGGCAAAATATTGGTTGTAATGCTAAACTATCTTCACAAATCTTATCATCTTTGCACATCTTTCACTTTCATTTTATCTTTCACAACAATTCTTTCTAATAAAGGCCCTGTATTGGGCCCCAGAGGCAAACACTCGGGTGAATTAAGATAAGACGTCCTCGCATGCTCCACCATCCTTTTATCCTCAGGAATTCCTAACCGATCTAACAATGTCTGAGCAAGTTTCGGAATAACCGGCTGTAACAGTATCCCACCAACTCTAAGAGTCTCTAACGCCATATGTATCACTGTTTTCCTGTGCGCAATGTCCTCGGGATCTTGAGATTTTACGAGTGTCCAGGGCTCGTGGTTTTGGACGAGAAGATTAGCCCATCTGAGATAGGACATTATACTGTTGAGACCTTGGTAGAAGTAGAGATTCTCGTAGTGCTCACCAACTGTGGCTGCAATAGAAGTAAAATATGAGTCTGTGGGTGAGAAAACCAACAATTTCAGTTTCCGATCAGGTCCGACACTAACCAGGCTGTACAGTCACAGAAGAAGGTTAGAGACCGGAAATTTTGGATTTAGAAAGTAGAGGAATTCTACTATCCGTGTAGTGAAAACAAAGGCCCTAAGCAGATTGTTGGTTTTCCCATGCGGCAGCTCATATTTCAACGTTTCGTTGAAACGGCATTTATTTCCACATACATAAGATTGAAAAACAAGTCATATGACTTACGAGTATATATATCCTGGTGTCATATGTTCTCGATAGCGTAAGAAAATCATTGGCCAATGTTGATAATACTTTGAACTCACTCCAATCATTCTCATTGTGCCGACAGATACTCTTTCTCTAAATGTTTTAGTGGCGATTCTATGCCATCTCCATGGAATAGGGGGTGGTGGCCAAGATACCCCGGCTGGGGTATCTTGACCCCCACCCCCCACCCCCCACCCGGATATATACTGTTATGACCATTAAAACATCATACACTGGTAGAACTGTTAAATGTTCAGAAAAGCATTTTTATGTGTAATCAACAACAAAAAAAAAACAAAAAAAAAAAAAAACAAACAACAAAATCCACTTTTTGGCCTGGTATAAGGGGTGGGGGCCAAGATACCCCGGCTGGGCTACTTGGCCCCCACCCTGATATATACTGTAAAGACCATAAAACATCATAAACTGGAAGATTACTGTTGTATGATGTTCAGAAAAGCAATTTTTATTTGTTTTCGGCATTTTCCCCCTTCTTTGTGGCTTGGAATAGGGGGTGGGTATCCCACCCAGATATATACTGTTATGACCATTAAAACATCAAAAACTGGTAGAACTGTTGTTAAATGTTCAGAAAGAAATTCTCATCCTGATAATCGAGATGGGAAAAAAATAAATTGACACTCGGATACTTATACTTAGAAAACAAATCGTAAGCCTAGTGAGCAGCTATTTCTCATTAATACGAGGTATGGCAGAAAAGTTCGTAGAAACCATTAGTATTTTCAACAGGAAAAGAAATTCAGTCAAAATGAATATAGCTGGGTTTGCAAAAATATTTCATGAGCAAATAGACGAAATTTTATGAAAATCTGGCAAACACGACATCTTCTACAGCCTTTTATGTGCACCTCCCTAACCGGGAGCGGGGCAAGGGTCAACGTCTCAGTGACGTTACTTGAAGTTTATTGCTGTCAGTGCTTTATATATTTGTAACAAATTTAACCATGTTTCAGAGTTATTCCACAAAGGGTCCTTGGATATCGGTACAATTTTATTATGTGTATCCAGCTGTCAAATGCAGATCTGTGCCAACTGTCCTCAGGTTCTCTGATGACCGGTTGAACATATGAAACCATTTTCATTCGCTGAGAATGTAAGACGAGTGGCCCTTCCGCCGCCGTTTATCATCTTTAATGATCTATCGATCATCCAAAAATCAACTCTGCCACTTGTAAACTTTTGACAGACAAGCTGATAGTTTTTATGTTGTTGTTTATATCATTTCCATCGTGTTTGTTGGCCATTGCCATAACAAAAACACGCAATTTTATGGTTATCGGCTGTTCTCCGACGTCAAAATTACGCCATTTTTTCAAACAATTTTTTCGGACTGCATCTGAAATTTTATTCACAGATATCAAACTGTACTGCCGCCAAGGCCGAAACATTCAGAAAACGTTGCTGATTGAACATTCTTTCAGGTTCAAAATATTTTATCGTTACAGCACACTTCCGTGCCGTTTCACAAGCAAAAACAGAATGTGAAAATCGTCACATTTTATCACGTTTTGACACCTGCCCCGCGCGGCCCTACCCTCAAACAGAAAAGTGGCCATACCGAGCATGTTATTACTTCAAATTGCACAAAATTTATGAAATATACCCATAAGATATTGCTGCTTGAAATTATGCAAAACTCTTCTTCAACAATGCGTTACTTTTTCTGATAGCTGAAGTGTCTACGAACTTTCCTGCCATACCTCGTACATATTAATTAATCCCCATTAATATGTATGGGGGTATCCTGGCCTCACCCCCTATTATGAGCCAAAAAGTAGGATTTTTTTTTTTTGCAGAAAACACATAAAACTTCTGCTTTTCTGAACATCTGTCAACAACTCTAACAGCTTATGATGGTTTTATAGTCTAAACAGTATATATCTGAGAGGGGGCCAAGATACCCTGGCTGGGGTATCTTGGCCCCCACCCCCTATTCCGAATCAAATCAAATCAAATATCTTTATTGGTTTTAAAATCCAGAAACAGGATTGTTACCAACAACATACAAACATACATGTACTAAACATATAAACATATAACAAATGTATTTCAAACAGCAAATCTTTACACATGATGTTATGCAAGTACTATAAAAAGGTTTCTATGACCAACTTAAAACTATTTGTATGGTATCAATGACCCAGCCAAACAGTGGGAAAAATTTTTTTTGCCGAGAACACACAAAAACTTCTGCTTTTCTGAACATCTGGCAACAGTTCTACTAGTTTAAGATGTTTTTATAGTCTAAATAGTATATATCTGGGTGGGGGCCAAAATACCCCAGCTGGGGTATCTTGGCCTCCACCCCCTATTCCCAGCCAAAAAGTGGGAAAAATTATTTTGCCGAGAACACACAAAAACTTCTGCTTTTCTGAACATCTGGCAACAGTTCTACCAGTTTAAGATGTTTTTATAGTCTTAACAGTATATATCTGGGTGGGGGCCAAGATACCCCGGCTGGGGTATCTTGGCCCCCACCCACTATTCCGAGCCAAAAAGTGGGATTTTTTTTTGCCGAGAACACATAAAACTTCTGCTTTTCTGAACATTTGGCAACAGTTCTACCAGTTTAAGATGTTTATACAGTCTAAACAGTATATATCTGGGTGGGGGCCAAGATACCCCGGCTGGGGTATCTTGGCCCCCAACCCCTTTTCTGAGCCAAAATGTGGGAATTTTTTTTTTGTCGAAAACACGTAAAGCTTCTGCTTTTCTGAACATTTGGCAACAGCACTAACAGTTTATGATGGTTTTATAGTCTAAACAGTATATATCAGGGTGGGGGCCAAGATACCCCGGCTGGGGTATCTTGGCCCCCACCCCCTATTCCGAGCCAAACAGTGGGAAAAATTATTTTGCCGAGAACACACAAAAACTTCTGCTTTTCTGAACATTTGGCAACAGTTCTACTAGTTTAAGATGTTTTTATAGTCTAAATAGTATATACCTCGGCTGGGGTATCTTGGCCCCCACCCCCTATTCCGAGCCAAAAAGTGGGAATGTTTTTTGTTGTTTTTTTTTGCCGAAAACACATAAAACTTCTGCTTTTCTGAACATTTGTCAACAGCTCTAACAGTTTATGATGGTTTTATAGTCTAAACAGTTTATATTTGGGTGGGGGCCAAGATACCCCGGCTGGGGTATCTTGGCCCCCACCCCCTATTCCGTGCCAAAAAGTGGGAATGTTTTTTTTTTTGCCGAAAACACATAAAACTTCTGCTTTTCTGAACATTTGGCAACAGCACTAACAGTTCATGATGGTTTTATCATGAGCTCTCTGAAGTGTTCAAAGCAAAAACACAAGAAAGACAGCTGTCACAGACATGCACAGTAAATGAGCGTTGGACTTCTCTGAAGGACAACCTTCTGCAGGCTACAAAGGAAGTATGTGGTGTTTCCTCGAATCACCCATGGAGAAAGCAGACTTGGTGGTGGAACAAGCAGGTGGAGGAAGCAGTTAAGGAGAAGCGCAGGTGCTTCAAGTTGTGGAAAGCTGGTGGCAGTCGAGCTGCATACAACTCAGCCAAGCGTGCGTCCAACCGTGCAGTGTACCATGCCAAGAATGAGGCTGAGAAGGTTGCTCTCCAGAAAATAGATCCAAGATCTGCAGATGTGTATCGTCTGGCCAAGCAAATGAGACGTGACAACCAGGATGTCATGGGAGAGAAACCTGTAAAGAATGATGAAGGCCTACTGTCACCAGATGAGGATGCAAAGAAAGATGCCTGGAAAGAGCATTATGAGCGTCTCCTCAATGTCGAATTCCCATGGAATCCAGAGGACCTGTCAGTGGAAAGCCCTGTTGAAGGCCCAAGCGAGCCAATCACCTTGGAGATAATCACAAAGGCCATCAACAAGATGGCATCTGGCAAAGCAGCTGGACCATCAGGTATTGTTGCTGAGATGCTGAAGCCCCTTGGTGAAGCTGGTGTAGCTGAGGTGCGTGATCTTATCGAGGACATCATCTCAGAAGGTTGCATCCCAATTGACTGGCAGGAGAGTTACATTGTCAATTTGTACAAGGGCAAAGGAGATGCTCTGAACAGGGGTAACTACAGGGGCTTGAAGCTGATTGAACAGACGATGAAAGTATTGGAGCGTGTAGTAGAAGGACTCATCCGACAAAGAGTTGAGATTGATGAGATGCAGTGTGGGTTTATGTCAGGTCGTGGCACTACAGATGCGATTTTCATTGTCCGTCAACTACAAGAGAAGCACTTAGCTGCTAACAAGCTGCTCTACATGGCCTTCGTTGATCTGGAAAAAGCATTCGATTGGGTCCCACGGGATGTCATCTGGTAGGCAATGCGAAAATTAGGAATCGACGAGTGGCTAGTGCGCCTTGTCCAGTCCATGTATAAAGACGTGAGAAGTAGGGTAAGAGTTGGCAGTGGATACAGTGAGGAGTTTGGTGTCAAAGTAGGTGTTCATCAGGGCTCTGTCCTAAGCCCGCTTCTCTTCATCATTGTGTTAGAGGCTTTATCCAGGGAGTTCCGAACAGGCTGCCCTTGGGAGCTGTTGTATGCAGATGACTTGATGATTAGTGCTGAGTCCATGGAGGAACTATTGGTAAAGCTGAAGACATGGAAAGCAGAGATGGAGAGGAAAGGCCTTCGAGTGAACATGGGGAAGACAAAGATCATGGTCTCTGGCCCCAATCTGGACCTTCTGAAAAAATCTGGAAAGGATCCCTGTGGCGTCTGTCAGACAGGTGTAGGAAGAAATGCTATCTTCTGTGGTGGCTGCTTGTCCTGGATCCACAAGAAATGCAGTGGAATCAAAGGCCCCTTGCGCCCTGATCCTGATTTCAGATGTGCTCGCTGCCTAGGAAAGGCACATCCAATAGATGGAAGACTAGTGAAGGAGGTTCAGGTTGATGACGAAACAGTTGAGGCTGTTCCAGAGTTCTGTTATCTGGGAGACATGCTTTCTGCTGGTGGTGGTTGTGAACTGGCTGCAATAACGCGTTGCAAATCCGCTTGGGGCAAGTTCCGACAGTTACTCCCCCTACTCACCAACCGCAATCTGCCACTTTTGACCAGAGGTCGAGTTTATTCAACTTATGTGAGAAGTGTAATGCTGCATGCGGCAGAAACATGGGCCATGACTGTGGCTACACTTAACTGCCTACGGCGCAATGACCGTGCGATGATCCGCTGGATCTGTAATGTCAAGGCGAATGATGAAGTAAGCTCAGACTCCCTTCTCTCAAAGCTTGGACTTCAGGATATAGATGTGGTGCTTCGCTCCAGCAGAATGAGATGGTATGGACACGTAGAGCGCAGCAAAGGCTGGATTGCTCAAGTACGCAAGCTGAACATAGTTGCACAGAAAAGATCTGGCAAGCCAAGGAAATCATGGGATGAAGTGTTGTTAGACGACAGAAAAAAGCTAGGAATGGATACTGCTGATCCTCAGAATCGCTCAGAGTGGAGAGGTCGTCTAAGAAGGAGACTTGTCAAACAAGTCCAACCCTCAGTAGAGGACAACGGACTATAAAACGGATATGATGATGATGATGATGATGATTTATAGTCTAAACAGTATATATCTGGGTGGGGGCCAAGATACCCCGGCTGGGGTATCTTGGCCCCCGCCCCCTATTCCGAGCCAAACAGTGGGAAAAATTATTTTGCCGAGAACACACAAAAACTTCTGCTTTTCTCAACATCTGGCAACAGTTCTACTAGTTTAAGATGTTTTTATAGTCTAAATAGTATATATCTGGGTGGGGGCCAAGATACCCCGGTTGGGGTATCTTGGCCCCCACCCCCTATTCCCAGCCAAAAGTGGGAAAAATTATTTTGCCGAGAACACACAAAAACTTCTGCTTTTCTGAACATCTGGCAACAGTTCTACCAGTTTAAGATGTTTTTTATAGTCTAACAGTATTTATCTGGGTGGGGGCCAAGATACCCCGGCTGGGGTATCTTGGCCCCCACCCCCTATTCCGAGCCAAAAAGTGGGAATGTTTTCTTTTGCCGAAAACACATAAAACTTCTGCTTTTCTGAACATTTGGCAACAGCACTAACAGTTTATGATGGTTTTATAGTCTAAACAGTATATATCTGGGTGGGGGCCAAGATACCCCAGCCAGGGTATCTTGGCCCCCACCCCCTATTCCCAGCCAAAAGTGGGAAAAATTTTTTTGTCGAGAACACACAAAAACTTCTGCTTTTCTGAACATCTGGCAACAGTTCTACCAGTTTAAGATGTTTTTATAGTCTAACAGTATTTATCTGGGTGGGGGCCAAGATACCCCGGCTGGGGTATTTTGGCCCCCACCCCCTATTCCGAGCCAAAAAGTGGGAATGATGTTTTTTTTTTTAGAAAACACATAAAACTTCTGCTTTTCTGAACATTTGTCAACAGCTGTAACAGTTTATGATGGTTTTATAGTCTAAACAGTATACATTTGGGTGGGGGCCAAGATACCCCGGCTTGGGTATCTTGGTCCCCACCCCCTATTCCGTGCCAAAAAGTGGGAATTTTTTTTTTTTTGTTGCCGAAAACACATAAAACTTCTGCTTTTCTGAACATTTGGCAACAGCACTAACAGTTTATGATGGTTTTATAGTCTAAACAGTATATATCAGGGTGGGGGCCAAGATACCCCGGCTGGGGTATCTTGGCCCCCCACCCCCTATTCCGAGCCAAAAAGTGGGAAAAATTATTTTTCAGAGAACACAAAAAAAACTTCTGCTTTTCTGAACCTCTGGAAACAGTTCTGCCAGTTTAAGATGTTTTTATAGTCTAAATAGTATATATCTGGGTGGGGGCCAAGATACCCTGGGTGGGGGCCAAGATACCCCGGCTGGGGTATCTTGGCCCCCACCCACTATTCCGAGCCAAAAAGTGGGAAAAATTATTTTGCCGAGAACACATAAAACTTCTGCTTTTCTGATCATTTGTCAACAGCTCTAACAGTTTATGATGGTTTTAAAGTCTAAACAGTATATATTTGGGTGGGGGCCAAGATACCCCGGCTGGGGTATCTTGGCCCCCCCCCCCCCCCCCCCACCTATTCAGAGCCAAAAAGTGGGAATTTTTTGTTTTGCAGAAAACACATAAAACTTCTGCTTTTCTGAACATTTGTCAACAGCTCTAACAGCTTATGATGGTTTTTGTATTCTTTGAAGACTTTTGAAAAAAATATTAGGTGGGGGCCAAGATACCCAGGGTGGGGGCCAAGATAACCCGGGGTATCTTGGCCCCCGGGGGCCAAGCTGCCCAGGGGGCCAAGATAAACTGTTACACCGGGTGTTTACAGATATGACCTTGACCTAAGGATGTTGAAATTGACCAATCAAATGACCCGTCATATGATCTCGATAGTCATTTACATATTGTATAAGTCACGCGCAGATTAAGTGGAAAAGCTTCAACTATACGGGAGCGCATCATGGCGACATATGCCTTCAATATTAACTATGCAACACCGCAGAATAAAGGCAGTGAAGATTGTAAAATGTGACTTTAAACAAGAAGTTCGAATTTTAACTACACCACTAATGCACCGAGAAATGGCTTCGTGCCATTCATAGGTAGTCTCATGTCCATCATGTCCCTCAACAAAATCATCGGAACTGCACCTTCTCAAGCTGTCATTTACACCAGAAAACCTTACTTATTACAACCGTAAAAGCTTTTTAAAAAATGTTAAGGATATATGCCCACAAAATTTGCTTTTTGGAGACAAATTCATACTGTTTTTACAATTCCTGAATGTTTTCCTATAAACTGCAACGTAAGATCCCATTACACGTTTTTGCTCCCGTATTTTTAAAATGCAAGGAAAACATGCGCATTTCTCTTATCTAATTATAGCATCATGGTATAAATAAAACAGACGAAAGGTGGATGGCTGTTCAAAGAGTCAGTTAACTTGAATTTTAGGGTTCAAATGCATAAGAAATTTGGAAATAGCGGAAAAAGGCCAAGTTGAATGTAATGTTGTAGAATCACAAAAATTTTCTTTTAATTTGAGCATTTTGATTGTTGAGTTATGATAAAACTTTGAGGACTTTAATTGTCCTGCAAAACAAGGGGTCAAGGCAATGTATGACGTCAATCAAAGGGAAAGCTTAGCGACAGAACGAAAGCTATCGAGAACATATGACTATCGAGAACGCATTACGCGACGATACATCCTCTTCCATATTTACATGCCTTTCTTACAAACTGCATTTTTATGGCTGTAAACAATGGCAATCATTTCCTATTACTAATTTGATTGCTTATGATTTAGAAACTAGACAAATACATGTATACAAACTATTTACTAGTACTGAATTATATGTACTTTGAATATATCAAAAGGGCCTTTTGGATGTCCGAAAAAAAAAAGGTAAAGGTAGGCAATGATTAGGAAATGGCCAAATCAGAAAGAAATTCCCACTCCAAAAACCAGGTGGGAAAAACTAAATTGACAATGGAGAAGTATACTTACTGTCTGGAGATCTACCATCACTGAGAATCCTCAGTTCAGACTTGGAAGACTTATCAGGGAGGCTTTTACTTGAATATGATACTGGTGATTTGTTTCCAAAAGCATATGTAAAATTCAGCACTTACAAACAAGCATAGGTAGATCTTCAAAAGTCTGTCTTTCTGTTGCATTGAATTTCTTCTGATAAGTGACCAGACATTTTCTAGGAAACAGTTGTTCCGGGTTGAGTTTCGGTGCCGTACAACGACTGAGTAAATTGCCGCAGGTGTTCACTACGTCAGCGTTGATGTATTCTAGACATACTGTTTCACTGTAATCTGTAACAAAGGAATAAAATGAGCCGCGACACGACACGAGAAAAACGGTCTTCAGGGTTTCCGACCAGGTCTCACACTTATCGAACTGTACAAGCAAAGAAGATGGCTAGAGGCAGGACTTATCATTTAGGAAGAAGACGTACTATCCGAGTAGCAAAAACAAAGGCGCTGACCAGCTTCGCAGTTACCTTGAAGCTGGTCTGCGCCTTTGTTTTCTCATAGGCAAATGTCCGGTTTTCTCACAATGCAGCTCAAATATATAAAAGATGTAATTGTTTTAAATTAAATCCTAACACATCCTGCCTATTCATGCCAATTGTAAGATATACGATATACTGAATGACAAATCACTATGTGAATAAGCATGATGTTGATGTTATTTTGTGCATCATACATGTGATACCTCTCTCATCATCAGGGAGACTCCAGGAAATGAGTGGCAAAATTTGTCTAAAATGTACCACTTTTTCGCAAAAATTCAAAATCTCCCTGAAATGAACCAAGAATTTTCCTATATATTCTATACATTTTTCAAAATCTCCCTGAAATGAAGGAAAAGTCTCCCTGATGCCCATTTTAAACTCATCACATGTATGATACATGTACAATGATAAAGCAAAATTCAATCTGGTAAAATCATTGTGGACACATCACTTACTTCCATCATTATGCGGAACCCCCTCTCTCAACAGTAGATAGCGGAAAGCCTCAGACGAATATTTTTCCTTCATTATCATAGGGTCTACAACATTGCCTCGACTTTTAGACATCTGAAAACAAAACCATAAACTCTCATTTTTTATTTTTTCATTTAAGCAAGAGACAAAGCTCTAATCAAGTTTGTGAAGGCTATTTGAACTTTCACCAATGCATTAATACATCTTGAATAACCTTCGTTTTAACGCTATCTGTTTCAAAATCAAACAACATAACATTTTACATAACCTGATAAATAAAATGACCTTCACTTTGGGAGCTTGAGGTCCTAGCCTAATGCTCCGGCTGTGTCATACCAATAACTTTAAAAATGGTACCAGTGGCTACCTTGCTGGGCCCTCAGCATTATAAGGCAAGCACAAGGTACATGTTTGTCACATTGGTGACTTATATTCATCCGGACTTAATTTTGGCAATTCGGCATATAAGTGGGGAATTATGTTGGTAATAAATGTTATAAAATGAGCCGCCTAATGCGAAAACCAACAATGTGGTTTCCAAACAGGTCCGACACAAACCGGCCTGTACAAGCACAGAAGCAGGCTAGAAGCTTGAAATTTTGGAGTTAAGTAGAGGAGGAATTGTGCTATCCGAGGAGCGAAAACAAAGGCGGTTACCGCGAAGCTGATCTGCGCCTTTGTTTTCGCATATGCAGATTGTTGGTTTTCCCATGGGGTGGCTCAAATACCTTAACTCCATCCACCATCCAGTGAGAATGACAAAATATTTTCTTGGGTGGTTCTAAACCTGCAGCCATCAAAAATGCAGGCCAGTAAACTGCATGGAATCTGCAACACAGACAGCAGCAGGTGGAGTACTCTGAACAGTGGTAAATATCTTAACATTAAGAAAACATGCCCATGTAATTATACAGATTTTTCCTAAGTGGTAAAAACTGAATATTTTCTGTAGAAAATTGTTGATATTTTTCTTATTTTTGCTCAAAACATAGATTGTGGGTACACGTTAGAAGCACCTCGCCGAGGCGGTTCTATCGAGTAACCACAATCTATGTTTTAGAGCAAAAATAAGAACCAGAGGAACAATGGTCCTATAAACGCTCACCTGAGTTCCTGGATATGTGACTTAAGTTGACCTTGCCATAAAATAGGTCAAGGTGATCCCAGGGTCATGATCTATATAAACTTTGTAGAGCTCCATTGCATGATGCTTCATGCCAAGTTTCAAAATCATAGGCCTTCTGGTTCTGGAGAAGAAGATTTTAAAGGTTTTTGCTATTTATAGCCATGGTGGCCATCTTGGTCATATGACCTTGACCTTTTCTATTAATTTTCATTGCCCCTTCCTAACGATGCTCCACATGAAGTTTGGCTTTAAGCCCTGGGGCAGGGGCAGACAACCCCCTGGGATCAAAATTTTTCTCATAAACATAAATCTTCTGTCCATTTGCATACTCCAAGCAAGTTTCCCCCCATTTAATTACATTTTACTATTTTTTTCCCATTCAAATGCATAAGCGACCTAAGTTGAACTTGCCGTAACATAGGTCAAGGTCATCCCAGGGTCATGATTTATATAAACTTTGTAAACTTTATAAACTCCTTACCCTGATGCTTCATGCTAAGTTTCAAAATCATTGGCCCTCTGGTTCTGGAGAAGAAGATTTTTAAAGGTTTTTTCTATTTATAGCCATGGCAGCCATCTTGGTCATGTGACCTTGACCATTTATATAAACTTTCTTTCCCCCTTCCCAAGGATGCTCCATATGAAGTTTGGCTTTGATTGGCCAAGCGGATTCAGGGGAGAAGATGTTTCATTATTATGGAAATAGACATGTATATAGCCCCGGGGCAGGGGCAGACAACCCCCCAGGGGCTAAAATTTTCCATTAACATTAATCTTCTGTCCATTTGCCTATTCCCAGTAAGTTTTACCCATTAAATAGCATTTTACCATTTTTTCCCATTCAAATGCAATGGGGAACTAAAGTTCTAGGGTCATGATTTATATAAACTATGATGGGCCCGCGTCCCCGATGCTACATACCAAGTTTCATGGAAATCGGCCCACTGGTTCTGGAGAAGAAGATTTTTAAAGGTTTTGCTATTTATAGCCATGGCGGCCATCTTGGTCATGTGACCTGGACCATTTATATAAACTTTTGTTCCTGCTTCCTAAGGATGCTCCACATGAAGTTTGGCTTTGATTGGCCAAGCGGTTTCAGAGGAGAAGATCTTTGAAATTGTGGACGGACGGACAGACGGACGGACAGACGGAATGACTACAGAGCATGGCCATCCTATAAGCTCACCTTGTGAGCCTTCGGCTCAGGTGAGCTAAAAATAGGTATACCCCTTCATACCCCAGTTTTGCTATATAAAAGTGGGTTCAGGGGGGTAAATATTACACAGACATGTTTTTGTGATGTCTTAACAAAATCCATCATTCAGTGGTGGTTCAAGAACTGTCACCATTAAAAACCACTAGCCAGTAAATGGCATGGAACCTGTAATAAATCTGTATAATATGAGCCGCGACGCCAGAAAAGCGGTCTTCAGGGTTTCTGCCCAAGCCCGACACAAACTGGCCTGTACAGTCACAGAAGCAGGCTAGAGACTTGAAATTTTGGCTATAAGTAGAGAGCAGTTGTACTATCCATGTAGCAAAAACAAAGATGCCTTTGTTTTTGCATAGGCAAAATTCCAGTTTTCTCATGACGCAGCTCATATTGTACTATTCAGCATAAGTCTTAATCTAAAAGAATTATGTTTTTGTTTGACTGTATGACTTTTGTCTGAAATTTTCAAAGTCAACAACAACGATAATGTATGGCTGGTCAGTTATCCTAGCCACACTATTCGCAGGCAAGCCTGTCTGGTAGCCTGACTACCTGACAAATGCTCGTCTCTGATTCTCTTGAAGGGGAAGAACGTCCCTAAAAATATTTTCATGATCAAATCTTAATCAAAGAAATATAAGCCAATGCATAAGAAAACCAACAACATGCATAGGCGAAAACAAAGACACAGATCACAGTAACTGCACAGCTGATCAGCATCTTTGCTTTCGCTACACAGAAAGTACAATCCCTCTTCCTCCTAAATCCGAAATTTCAAGCTTCTAGCCTTATTCTTTGACTGTACAGTCCGGTTTGTGTCAGACTTGGTCAGAACTCAAATTATTGGTTTTCTCACGCACAGGCTTATATGTTTGACAGGATGATCAATCACAGAACATTATGTAACGTAGATCTATCAGACATGCTACCAATTAAGCCATCATGAAAACATGTCCGTGAAATGTATACCCCCTTAAACCCACTTTTATATAGCAAAACTGAGGTATGTGGGGGTTTACCTATTTTTCTTATTTTTGCTCCAAAACATAGATTGTGGGCACTCGTTAGAACCACCTCGGCATGTACCGAGATTCTATGTTTTGAGCAAAAATAAGAAAAATATAAAAAACATTCTTCTGAAAATTTTCAATTTTTACAACTTAAGACAAACATATATATATTACATGGACGTGCTTTTGTAATGTATGTGATTAAAGACAAATTTGTGCACTTTTCCATAAAATTGAATGTTGAAGATCCCCCATGGGCAGTTACTCCAGGAACCAGAGGACCAATGGTCCTGTAAACGCTCACCTGAGACCTGAGTTATATACATGTACCAATAATCTTGTTAGACTAGAATGGTACAATGCATGATTGTAACCCTAGGGCAGGGTCAGAATAACTCCTGGAGTCAATGTCTTTTTCAAATCATAAAAATTCAGTCCATTTGCCAATTAACTGCAAGTTTTGTCCTTCAAATGACATTTTAACAATTTTCTCCATTCAAATGCATGGGCGATCTAAGTTGACCTTGCCGTGAAATAGGTCAAGGCCATCCCAGTGTCATGATTTATACAAATTTTGTAGACCTCCGTTCCTTAATGCTTCATGCCAAGTTTCAAAATCATAGGCCTTCTGGTTCTGAAGAAGAAGATTTTAAAAAAAATTTGCTATTTATAGCCATGGCGGCCATCTTGGTCATGTGACCTTGACCATTTATATAAACTTTCATTTCCTCTTCCTAAGGATGCTCCACATAAATTTTGGCTTTGATTGGCTAAGCAGTTCCTGAGAAAAAGCTGTTTGAATATTATGGTCATCTACATGTATATAGCTCCGGGGCAGGGGCAGACAACCCCCCAGGGCCTAAAATATTTTGATAAGCATAAATCTTCTGTCCATTTGCTCATTCCCAGCAAGTTTTCTGTCATTGCATGACATTTTCCTATTTTTTCCCATTCAAATGCATCAAATAGGTCAAGGTCATCCCAGGGTCATAATTTATATAAACTTTGTAGATCTCCATTCCCAGATGCTTCATACCAAGTTTCAAAATCATAGGCCTTCTGGTTCTGAAGAAGAAGATTTTTAAATATTTTTGCGATTTATAGCCATGGCGGCCATCTTGGTCATGTGACCTTGACCATTTATACAAACTTTCATTCCCTCTTCCTAAGGATGCTCCACAAAAAGTTTGGCTTTGATTGGCCTAGCGGTTTCAGAGAAGAAGATAGTTCAATATTATGGTCATATACATGTATATAGCCCCAGGGCGGGGGCAGACAACTCCCTGGGCCCAAAATATTTTCTTAAACATAAATCTTCTGTCCATTTGCTCATTTCTAGCAAGTTTTCTGCCATTTAATTACATTTTCCTATTTTTTCCCATTCCAATGCATGGGAAACCTAAGTTGACCTTGCTGTAAAATAGGTCAAGGTCATCCCAGGGTCATGATTTATATAAATTTTGTAGAGCTCCATTCCCAGATGCTTCACACCAAGTTTCAAAATCATAGGCCTTCTGGTTCTGAAGAAGAAGATTTTTAAATGTTTTTGCTATTTATAGTCATGGCAGCCATCTTGGTCATGTGACCTTGACCATTTATATAAACTTTCATTCCCCCTTCCAAAGGATGCTCCACATGAAGTTTGGTTTTGATTGGCCTAGCGGTTTCAGAGAAGAAGATGTTTGAATATTATGGTCATATACATGTATATAGCCCAGGGACAGGGGCAGACAACCCCCAGGGGCTAAAATTTTCCATTAACATTAATCTTCTGTCCATTTGCCTATTCCCAGTAAGTTTTACCCATTAAATATCATTTTACCATTTTTTCCCATTCAAATGCATTGGCGACCTAAGTTGACCTTGCCGTAAAATAGGTCAAGGTCATCCTAGGGTCATGATTTATATAAACTATGATAGGCCCACGTCCCCGATGCTACATACTAAGTTTCGTGGAAATCGGCCAACTGGTTCTGGAGAAGAAGATTTTTAAATGTTTTTGCTATTTATAGCCATGGCGGCCATCTTGGTCATGTGACCTGGACCATTTATATAAACTTTCATTCCCCCTTTCTAAGGATGCTCCACATGAAGTTTGGCTTTGATTGCCCAAGCGGTTTCAGAGGAGAAGATCTTTGAAATTGTGGACGACGGACGGACGGACGACGACGGACGACGGACGGACGCCGGAGCATGGGTATACTATAAGCTCACCTGTGAGCCTTCGGCTCAGGTGAGCTAAAAATAGCTAAAATTTGGACCTGGTCACAGGTAGTCCTTGTTTGCCGTTCAGGGCTGATGATTTGGACTCGTCACCTCATGAAACTACTTAGTCTGAATTAATGTGTGTCTACAATTTTGTTGGTGTCCGATTTTTTATTCCTGCAACTTCACACTGTATTAGTGGCCATGTGGAACGCGTTATTTCATATAAAACTGCGTTCCCAACTGCCAAACCAGAGGACCAATGGTCCTGTAAACGCTCACCTGAAACCTGAGATATATACCAATAAACTTGTATGACTAGAAAGGTAATATTCATGTATATAACCCCAGGGCCTGGTAAGAGCAACCCCTGGAGTCAATTTCTTTTTCAAATCATAAAACTTCAGACCATTTGCCAATTAACTGCAAGTTTTGCCCTTGAAATGACATTTTAACAATTTTCCCCATTCAAATGCATGGGCAAACTAAGTTGACCTTGCCGTAAAATAGGTCAAGGTCATCCAAGGGTCATGATTTATATAAACTTTGTAGAGTTTCATTGCCTGATGCTTCATGCCAAGTTTCAAAATCATAGGCCATCTGGTTCTGGAGAAGAAGATTTTTGAAGGTTTTTGCTATTTATAGCCATGGTGGCCATCTTGGTCATGTGACCATTTATACAAACTTTCATTCCCACTTCCTAACAATGCTCCTCATAAAGTTTGGCTTTTGATTGGCCAAGCAGTTTCAGAGAAGAAGATCTTTGAATATCACTGTAATGTACATGTATATTGTCCTGGGGTGGGGGCAGACAGACCCCTGGGGTCCAATTTTTTTCAGAATCATCAATCTTAAGTCCATTTACCCATTTCCTGCAAGTTTTTCCCTACAAATGACATTTTAACACTTCTCCCCATTCAAATGCATGAGCGACCTATGTTGACCTTGCCGTAAAATAAGTCAAGGTCATCCCAGGATCATGATTTATACAAATTTTGTAGAGCTCCAGTCACTGATGCTTCACACCAAGTTTCAAAATCATTGGCCTTCTGGTTCTGGAGAAGAAGATTTTTAAAGTTTTTTTTTCTATTTATAGCCATGGCAGCCATCTTGGTCATGAGACCTTGACCATTTAAATAAACTTTCTTTCCCCCTTCCCAAGGATGCTCCACATGAAGTTTGGCTTTGATTGGCCAAGCGGTTTCAGGGGAGATGATGTTTCATTATTATGGAAATATACATGTATATAGCCCCGGGGCAGAGGCAGACAACCCCCCAGGGGCTAAAATTTTCCATTTACATTAATCTTATGTCCATTTGCCTATTCCCAGTAAGTTTTACCCATTAAATAGCATTTTACCATTTTTTCCCATTCAAATGCATTGGCGACCTAAGTTGACCTTGCGTAAAATAGGTCAAGGTCATCCTAGGGTCATGATTTATACTAGAGGACCATTGGTCCTGTAGCTCACCTGAGAGATTATCACATTGTAAGCTCATGAGATTTAAATTAATTGAGAATCGACCAATGAAAGTCTATGCATGGACACTATTGACCCCCGGGGCATGGCCAAATTTGACCCAGGGGCATGACTGGCACAATTTATAATGGGGACTACCAAACATTGCTACATACAAAATATAGAAGTTCTGGGCCTTTTGGTTTCAGAGAAGAAGATTTTTGTTAGTTTTTCCCATTGTAAGTCTATGGAGACTATCTACCCCCGGGGCGTGGCCAAATTTGACCCCAGGGGCATGGCTGGCACAATTTATGTAGAGGACCATTAGCCATTGCCACATACAAAATATCAAAGCTGTGTGCCCTGTGGTTTCAGAGAAGAAGATTTTTGATTTTTTTCCCATAGCAAGTCTATTGAGACTATCAACCTCCGGGGCCTGGCCAAATTTGACCCCAGGTGCATGAATGGCACAATTTATGTAGAGGACCATTAGCCATTGCTACATACCAAATATCAAAGCTGTGGGCCTAGTGGTTTCAGAGAAGAAGATTTTTAAATTTTTTTCCCATAGTAAGTCTATGGAGACTATCAACCCCCTGGGCGTGGCCAAATTTGACCCCAGGGGCATGAATGGCACAATTAATGTAGAGGACCATTAGCCATTGCTACATACCAAATATCAAAGCTGTGGGCCTAGTGGTTTCAGAGAAGAAGATTTTTTAATTTTTTTCCCATAGTAAGTCTATGGAGACTATCAACCCCCGGGGCGTGGCCAAATTTGACCCCAGGGGCATGAATGGCATAATTTATGTAGAGGACCATTAGCCATTGCTACATACCAAATATCAAAGCTGTGGGCCTAGTGGTTTCAGAGAAGAAGATTTTTTTAGTTTTTCCAATTGTAAGTCTATGGAAACTATCCACCCCCGGGGCGTGGCCAAATTTAACCCCAGGGGCATGGCTGGCACAATTTATGTAGAGGACCATTAGCCATTGCCACATACCAAATATCAAAGCTGTGGACCCTGTGGTTTCAGAGAAGAAGATTTTTGAAATTTTTTCCCATAGTAAGTCTATGGAGACTATCGACCCCAGGGGCATGGCCAAATTTGACCCCAGGGGCATGAATGGCACAATTTATGTAGAGGACCATTAGCCATTGCTACATACCAAATATCAAAGCTGTGGGCCTTGTGGTTTCAGAGAAGAAGATTTTTTTAGTTTTTCCCATTGTAAGTCTATGGGACCTATCTGTTGCCATGGAAACCACAATTTTGATACAATCTGCTCCAAAACCTAATGCCATCAATCCCCCAACCCAATTATGGTTCACGTTAAATTTGATCAAGATCGGCCTACTAGCTTCAGAAATATTCTTCTTTGAAATTGTGGACGGACGACAGACGGACGGACGGACGGACGACGACGGACGACGGATGCCTGCCTATCCTATAAGTTCACCTGTGAGCCTTCGGCTCATGTGAGCTAATAAACTATGATGGGCCCACGTCCCCGATGCTACATACCAAGTTTCGTGGAAATCGGCCCACTGGTTCTGGAGAAGAAGATTTTTAAAGGTTTTTGCTATTTATAGCCATGGCGGCCATCTTGGTCATGTGACCTGGACCATTTATATAAACTTTCGTTCCCCCTTCCTAAGGATGCTCCACATGAAGTTTGGTTTTGATTGGCCAAGCGGTTTCAGAGGAGAAGATCTTTGAAATTGTGGACGACGGACGGACGGACGCCGGAGCATGGGTATACTATAGGCTCACCTGTGAGCCTTCGGCTCAGGTGAGCTAAAAAGGCGTTTTAGATTGTCAAAAAGCATGTGTTGGCAATCGAGTATGGCCAATTTACTTTCTACATCATCATTTTGGCAATCCAAAACACCTTTTTATGGCAATCTAGAACTGTTTTTGTGTGTAAACTTGGCAATACCTACTTGAGTATATCTTTGCCCACCACATGATAGTTAGGTGGCCATACATGGTTCTCATCAGGATAACCTGATACTGTTAGGTAGTTGGCAAGAGCATCTAACCATACATAGATCTGTGGATGAAACACTTAATGTTAAATACATTAAAATAAAGTTTTACACCTTATGAGTGGTTTGCCTTTAATATGTCTATATCAATATGTCTCCAACATGACAGACATATGAGCCGCGACGCAAGAAAACCGGATTTTTGCTTGGGCAAAAACAAAGGCACAGATCAGCTGTGCAGTAACTGCACAGCTGATCAGCGCCTTTATTTTCACTACATGGATAGTGCAATTCCTCTTCTACTTAAATCCAAAATTTTAGGCTTCTAACTTTTTTAGGTGATTGCACAGGCCAGTTTGTGTCAGACCTGGTCGGAAACCCCAAACACCAGTTCTATCCCGTTGCGGCTCATATGCCAGTAAGGTAGCTACTGATGCCTTTTTGAGTGCCTTTGGTATAGCCTGGCCAGGACGCAAACACACAACCTACCCCTCTCAAAGCAGACTATAACCATTCTCAAGGCATAATGTTCTGATAAAAGGGTGTGTGCTTAGAATAATGCACCATAATATATTACAGACAGTGTGATTAGGGGCATGCCACATCTGTGCTACATGCAAATAGCATGAATATAGTAAATGAGCCTTCAAATGAGAAAACCAACGATTTGCATATGCGAAAAAAAAGATGCAAAAGTAATTGCACAGCTGATCAGCACCTTTGTTTTCGACACAGTGATAGTACTATACCTCTTCTACTTATATCCAAAGTTTCAAGATTCTAGCTTTATGCTGTCACTGTGCAGTCTGGTTTGTGTTGGACCTGTTCAGAAACCAAATTGTTCGTTTTCAAATGATGTGGCTCAAATACTTGTTTGCTTTTCCTCACCATATGTTGTTCATCCCCTGGTACGGGGATACCCCAAGACAATCTGTCTTTGTGCCTCGATATTGACAAATCCCAGAGGGAATCTACCCAATTCCTCACCACTGTCTCAAACATACTGGGAACTATTGCTGAAATGAAACACAATACTGTAAATAGGAGTCAGGTGAGGAACTGGTAATGCATGGTCACATCTCATCATTCTCATGATCTATAGAAGCAATCCAACTTTAAGCAAGCACTTTCATTCACCTCCCACCCCTCATTTGATGTAGCATACAAATGATCCAGCACCTGTGTAACATGGCCAAGTCTTTGGGAATTTGCCTCCATTTTTATGCATTTTCTACCCACAATGGGGTTTTGATATCACATTTTGTTCCTATACACTACTGCCTAATTGGTTAACTTATGCTTATATCTGGACAGGAGCACACATTTTAACTCAAAGAGTCTAACCAGTACTCAGGAAGGTATGACAGTAAGTAGCCAAACTATTTCTCACAAAGCCCTGACTTTGTTTGAGATATAAATACCTCCCGTATCCAGCCACTTGTGAAGTTCTTGTTGGAAGTTGGACAATCTGAACATATAATTCTCTTCCTCCATCCAGATAACGGGTTGCTCACTCTCTGAAGATACCTAATAATATATGAGCCACTGCATGGGAAAACCAACAACCTGCATAGGCGAAAACAAGGGTGCAGATCAGCTTCGCAGTAGCTGCGAAGCTGATCAGTGCCTTTGTTTTCACTACACTGATAGTACAACTCCTCTTCTTTCTAAACCCAAAATTTTCAGCCCCTAACTATCTTCTGTGACTGTACAGCCTGCTTTGTGTAGGAACTGGTCGGAAACCCAATTTGTTGGTTTTAAGATCTTATATGAGTGGTCATTTCATATGAACTTTATTAAACAAGCCTTTCGCGAGTTTAATAAATTTCATATCAAATAACCATGGGTGTAAGACTCATTTTATCAAAGGACTTTTAAAAATAGGATTTTATCACCTTCAAAGTGGACATATGCTAACTGAAAATTTACATTGATGTTACAGACATTGTCAATGTTGTTATATATTCCAACAAAAGCGTTAAATGCATGTGTGGTCATAAAACTTTTTATTACATGATGTTATCCACTGTAAAACAGTAATGTCATATGATAATACAGAGTATAACTGAGAATACACTGTGGGGGTGGGGTTTAGTTTGCTGGAAATTGGAGAGTCAAAATATATAGTTAACATTAAAAACAAGGCTGGTAGCCTAATAATATCTAATGTAGCAGATATGTGTGGTGGGGGGTCAGTCTCCTGCCACCCGTAAGCAGACTTAGGCCTTTAAAGTCAGTCAAACATACAGTACCCTTTATTACGATGCTTTTCTGAATGCAAAAATTTCCCCCACTATAGTGCATTGATGGTTTGCCCATCTGGCATAGTAATATCTTTGACATCATCAGCTCCCAGAAACACTGTGCCAGTCAGGGTAACTATATGTCAATGGCTTACTGAAGTACTATATAAACCAGCAAACATAAACACACCTTGATGGTTTGTCCATCTGGCTTTGTAATATCTTTGACATCATCAGCTCCCAGAAACACTGTGCCAGTCAGGGTAACTATATGTCAATGGCTTACTGAAGTACTATATAAACCAGCAAACATAAACACACCTTGATGGTTTGTCCATCTGGCTTTGTAATATCTTTGACATCATCAGCTCCCAGAAACACTGTGCCAGTCAGGGTAACTATATGTCAATGGCTTACTGAAGTACTATATAAACCAGCAAACATAAACACACCTTGATGGTTTGTCCATCTGGCTTTGTAATATCTTTGACATCATCAGCTCCCAGAAACACTGTGCCAGTCAGGGTAACTATATGTCAATGGCTTACTGAAGTACTATATAAACCAGCAAACATAAACACACCTTGATGGTTTGTCCATCTGGCTTTGTAATATCTTTGACATCATCAGCTCCCAGAAACACTGTGCCAGTCAGGGTAACTATGTGCCCTTGTTGAAATGTCAATGGCTTTATACTGAAGTACTATATAAACCAGCAAACATAAACACACCTTGATGGTTTGTCCATCTGGCTTTGTAATATCTTTGACATCATCAGCTCCCAGAAAAGCTTCATCAGAGACACTATACCAGCCAGAGTAGGTTCCCTTGTAGATATGGCCACGGCTTGCTAGTGTTTTCTGAAAGGATATGAAAAAGTTTTTTCAGTTCCTGAAACGGTCACAATTTAAAATCCGCTTGTCAGCAAATACTGAACTAGAAACTTCATTTATCTTTAAATAAATATTAAAATATCTCTGATTAAAAGCTATAATTGATGACAGCTATCTGACACAAATCATTCACAAGATTTCTGTAACTCATTCCTAAATACATGCACCCAAATGTGTGCATGGGTGTGGGGAAGAGGCTCAAGACCCTCTTTCAGTTTCCTGGAGTATTGATTTTTCCTATGGAAAAAGAAATTGTCAGACACATAGTCATAGTAACTGGGCCCCCCTCTTAGACAAGTTTATCGATCTTAGAGTGGCTTACCCATAATTCTTGTACAGTATGTCTATGTCTCTCCTCTGTTGTTCTAATGAAGTCTGTATAGCTGATGGTGTAGCTGTCAAACATTTCCTACAACATAAAATATGGAATACTGTAATTTCGGAAATTTTAGAGTGACTCTTTTTTTTTTCTGTGTCTTTGATTTAGACTTCCTTTGAGTGAAGTTTTGCGAACATTTCCAAACTTACGGTAACTGAGCCATTTCAACTTCAAGAGGAAATCTTGAGGTTTGCAACAAGGTCTTACAAACCTGATAAAACACCTGCTGATGATGGTTATACATGTAAGTTTACGAAAATTTGCCCATGCAATATACAGAGATTTTTTTGAGCTGCAAAAATTGAAAATTTCATTGGATTTTATTTGATAATTTTAATATCTTTGCTAAAAACCTTGATTGTGGGTATATATTAGAACCGCCTCGCTGAGGCGGTTCTAACGAGTACCCACAATCTATGTTTTAGAGCAAAAATGAGAATAATATGTATACCCCTGTATACCCCAGTTTTACTATATAAAAGTGGGGTTTAAGTGGGGTATTCATTGCATGGACATATTTTCCTGATTGGCTTAAAGATTTTGCTTTAAGAGGAAGCAAAAATGGTGATCAGATGGTTTGAGTTTGCATATGCAAAAAGCTGGGTTTTAAAGCTCAACCAAAGCAGGGTTGCAACAAATTCACTAAATTCAGCCTTACAAGGCAAGCACTGGCACATGTGCTTGCATTCACATTTGTGACTTATCTTTGTCCTGACACAAAAAGGCAAA
Organism: Rugalucina vietnamica; assembly: GCA_964017185.1. Taxonomy (NCBI): domain Eukaryota; kingdom Metazoa; phylum Mollusca; class Bivalvia; order Lucinida; family Lucinidae; genus Rugalucina; species Rugalucina vietnamica. Next base: position 31,899,254 of record OZ024883.1, on the reverse strand, counting down.
CCACCCATGGGACTGTAATATAAGGTCATTTGTAAATGTTTTGTGAATTTATTTCATTTTTGCTAATTAATATTCTCAATATGTGAACCTTTTAAATTCTTCGTAAACTCACCTTAAACTTGGCAGACACTTGGCTACTGAACACAGTTGGTGCTTGGTTTTGCTTGGCTGCAGCTTGCTGGATCTGAAATCAATCAAATCATATTCTATTATAAGTCTAATTAGTTTTGTGTTTTGGAGTCGAATTTTGTTCTGTTGGAGCCTTATGTACGTTTTCATATTTTTAGTTCAGTTCGGGTAACTGAGTGGCCGCCTATTGGGAAATAGCTGCTCACTCGGCTTACGATATGTTTCCTTGGTATAAGTACCTAAGACTTGAAGTAAGTGTCAATTTAGTTTTTTCCCACCCCTAGGTTTATGAAGTGAAAATTTCTTTCTGATTGCGCCATTTCCTGATCATTGCCTAATTGTATCTTTCTATCACCAGCATCACTGAATTCTGAATCAATTTTGCAGAAAAAGTTCTTATCATTCTATGAAATACATCAGTTATGTAATTATTACTAATTAAATCAATTAATCATTCAAATCCTGTTACATTTCATTGTGAAATTCTACTTTTAACAGTAACATAGATTCTGTTGATTCTGAGTTCTTCTTTGAGTACACTGGAAGGATTGTGTTCTTTACATTTTAAACCCTATCAAATGGTATCTAAAATGTGTTTTTGTTGAATAATATGCATAAAATCTGTAACTTATTGCAAAGAAATTATCTTCACTTTGCTGACTGTACCTTTAGACCATGTTCATCAGTCCCAGTAGAGAAGATTACATTATCATCTTTAAGTCTGTACCATCTTGCAGCAGCATCGGCTATCAGACAGGAGTAAAGGTGGCCAATGTGGGGAGCTGTATAAACATATCTGAATTATGACTTGAGCTGCCTTAGCAAATTTATGTCAAAACATATCCAACATTATTAGAAATTTATACATGCATAAACATTATGGCCTTTTCAATTTCAAATCCTGAATAGATAATTCAGCTTGCTTAACAGTGAAAATAAATCCTATTGTCAAATGCTGAGTCCCTTAAGCTCGGTTGTGCATCAATTGTCTCAGAGACTAAAGGGACCAAAAACTCAACATTTAAAAAAAGGTCTTTATCAATCATCTTATATGACTGACACATGAACTGTGAGGAATTAGGCTATCATAACCTATAATATTATTGATATTCTTTTAAAGGCAGTTTTTCTATAATACATATGAGCCGCCTCATGGGAAAACCAACAATGTGATTTCCGACCAGGTCCAACACAAACCGACCAGTACAGCCACAGAAAAGAGCTAGAAGCTTGAAATTTCGGACTTAAGTAGAAGAAGAACTGTACTATCCGAGTTGCAAAAACAAAATTGCTGATCAGCTTCGCGGTCATCGTGAAGCTGATCTGCGCCTTTGTTTTCGCCTATGCAGATTGTTGGTTTTCCCATGTGGCGGCTCATATCATCATAGACAGGACTCAAATGATAATTTCCCATTGAAAAACCACTAACTCAAATGCATCAGTCACTTGCTACCACCCATCCCACACACATAGCTATGTGCATAGCAATTAGCATCATTTTAAAACCGTAGCAATAAAAATACATGTAGATAACAGTATAGCTTAACCATCTCCACCCCTATGTCTTCCCAGTATCACGGCTGATGTGCTGATGCTTAATGGAAGTTCAATGCCAAATTTAATCAAACAAAAATGGAATGACAACAGTTAATTACCAGCATTAACATAAAATATTGGTGTAGTGATAAAGAAAGACCTTCCACAAGGCCTACAGGGCCTAGAGTGACCTGCTGAAACCTTTTTAGAGGACAAGTGTGAAGACGTATGCCAAGTTTGTGTCGGACAAACTATTCTGCAGCCAAATAAACGTTCCAATAAACGACTGTGCGCCTTGCAAAGTCTCATTCTGTTAAAAACGTGTAAAATGAAAGTGAAACCGAAAGCGGAAACGGACACCCGGAAACGGAAATTGATCCGATATTTTACTATTGTCATGATAATCGTGTATATTGACCTCGTCGATGAAATCCATCCTGTTGTGGGTCACCTGAATCTGAATCTGAATAGTTTACTGGTGACACGCCAAATGACATTATTTCACCAGGGGGTTCGGATGGGGGAGAAATTAGTCCCTTGAACGCACGAGTGAAGCGAACTTGGACACACAGTCATCAGACATTTCAGCAGAGGAGACAAGTGAATCAGGGAGGTCATTCCAGTCCCTGATAGTCTGTGGAAAGAAACTACTTTTGTACGCTTCTTTGCTAGCTGAAGGTATCTGAAAAGCCAAAGAGTGTTGATTTCTACAACGCCTATTCTTTGGGATAAGGTCATCTGTGGGTATTCTGGCTTTACCCTTTAGACCTTTGTATAGCAATATAAGTCTACTATCCTTCCTCCTTTTCTTAAGAGATTCCCATTTCAGTTGACCTAAAATGCCAGTCATGCTCCCAGTTTCAAGAACATAATTTCCCGTCACAAACCTTGCCGCACGATTTTGGACCTTTTCCAGTTCTTCCTGGAGGCCATGAGTGTGAGGGTCCCAAACTGAGCTTCCATATTCCAAGACCGGCCGCACCAGTCCTTTATAAGCTGCTTCTTTCACATCTGGGGGACAAGAATACAAATTTCTCCTCAAGAATCCGAGAGTTCTGTTAGCCTTTGTACAAACATTGGAAATATGAGTATTCCATTTCAAATCATTGGTGATAGTTACACCCAGGTATTTTATGCTTTCAACGTTTTCCAGTAAAGTGCCCTCAAGGGTGTAGTTAGCCTGTATCTTACTAGACCGTTTATTTGTCAGCTGCATCATGTTGCATTTGACGGGTTGAAATCTCATTCCCCATTTTCTAGCCCAACTGCCTAAGCGATCAATGTCTCTTTGAAGTTTCAATGTATCCTCTTCATTCTTGATTTCACGATAGCAAACACAATCATCAGCAAAGAGTCTTATTTCAGACTCGATGTCTGCTGAGATGTCATTTATGTACAAGGAAAACAGCAAGGGGCCTAGAACGGTGCCCTGAGGGACACCCGACACAACTGGGGCCCAATCCGATTTAATACCATTAACCACTACCCTTTGTTGTCTGAAACAAAGGAAAGCATTTATCCAATTTAGTGTTGTTCCACCTATTCCATAGCTGAACAATTTGCTTTTAAGGAGTTCATGGGGAGGAGTATCGAAAGCCTTTTCAAAATCGAGTATAAAAGTGTCGACCTGGCCTTTTTTGTCTAAGATTTTGGCCCAGTCATTTATCACTGTAGTCAACTGAGTTTCACAGCTATGCCATTTCCTAAATGCGTGTTGCCTGTCTGACAGGAGTTCATGTTCATCAAGATGGGCCATAATATTAGAGCATACAATATGTTCAAGAAGCTTACAAGGAATGCATGTCAAAGAAACAGGGCGGTAATTTCGGGCAAGTGACCTGTCGCCCTTCTTAAACAGGGGGCAAATATTAGCAAGAGACCATTCTTTAGGAATTTCACCTGTATCAATTGACTGCTGGAAGAGATGGGCGAATACCGGCCCTAATTCCATAGCCAGTTCCTTTAGGACTCTGGGATGAAGCTCATCAGGCCCTAAGGCTTTAGACGGGTTAAGACCTTTGAGAAGTTTGGTCACCCCTTCCTTTGTGACCACAATATCATGCATGAATGGGGCAGATCTATCCATAAGAGGGACCTGTTTGTATTCACTTTTAGTGAAAACATCCGAGAACTGACCATTAAATTCTTCCGCCTTCTCAAATTCGGATTGAGCTATTCCACTTCCATTTCTCTTTTTCAACGGGGGAATACCTTGGGTATCTTTTTTCTGACTGTTTATGTACCTGTAAAAATCTCTAGGATTAGCCTTAACATCTCCTACCAAGTTGTTCACATAAAGATCATGCTGCTTCCTGATATCAGCTTTGATCTCTTTCCGTAAAGATTCAAATTTAGATCTAAATTTTGCACTACCAGTCTTTTTAGCTTTTGCATGAGTTGCATTTTTTCTGCGAATCTTCCTTCTTATTTCAGGTGTTATCCAAGGGACAGAGGAAACTGAGCGACTAGTTTTTGAGGGGATATGTTTATCTGCCGATTCCTGAATAAACGATGTAATGAGATTGAAATTTTCCTGGACCGACCGAGTATCTGAGTAACCGTTGAAGTATCTTTCCTTTGCAAATTTAAGTGTTTCTGCTCTCATAGATTCATAATCACCTTTCTGATAACGATACACTTTTCTCCTAGGTTTCTTTATGGGGGGGATAGCAATTTTCAATGTGCCAGAAACAATGTCATGATCACTGAGCTTATCCGGGGAATGAATGTCTTCAAACTGACCAGGAAGAGAGGTCAAAATTAAGTCCAAAGTATTTCTTTCTCTGGTGGGGAAATTGACTAATTGTTCCAAACCATGGTCATTCATGATATCTATCAAAATCTGACCCTCCGTCTGACTCAATGATGACCCAGATTTGCTGAGTCTGTCCGGCCATACAATATCTCTAAAGTTAAAATCACCTAAAACATGAATTAAGGGGGGTTTGTTGCCTTTATTAATATTTTTGATTTTGTCAAGCTGTTCTCTAAGTAAATTGTCAAACTTTTCCAGGGAATTCAATAAGTCATTTCCATTGTCCGATACTGGTAAATGACCATCGACAGGTGGTCGATACCAGCTAGCCACAAAGTGAGTTTTCTTATTTACAAAAAGTTTGACCCAAACTGACTCTGAGTCATTGTCCAATTCTGTGAGGGGCATGTGTGGGATGTCCTTGTGTCCTTGTGGGACCTCCCACACGTCAATGTGAATTCTACTTTATACAAGTGTCAGAATAAATTTCTTACTTATGTCTCACGGAGTATAATGCTGTCTTTCTGTGCATCATGGCCAAAAAAAGGAAAAAAGGGTGATGACCCTTGCATCTTTTTAAACATGATAAACTTTTTAACTATTCTGTAAAGAGGTGTTTCATTCTTGAAAGAAGAACAACGAAGTGGCTAGTTGCGAAATCTCACTACGCTATATTACACATATATTCCATATCTCTTGAGAGTACATTCGTAATGGATGACAAGTCACTTCGGCCCATGGAGATTGTACACATCAGCTGAGTCACTCCCCAACAGTGCCAACACCTCCGCTGCTCTCCGATATTGTTTTCTGAGAGGAATTAGGTCCGGAAGTGGAACACCACAGCTTGAGATTTGCAGCTGAGTTGTACGAGTCTACAAAACAATGGCAACACTCTGCCACTGTACTATGATTGCGCTGTCAGCAATCCTCAACAGCTATCCAATTACTTGCTGAAACGTTTTAGTGCATATTATGTATCAATGACATTTGGGACGGGTATAAAGTAAGAATAGAGGGGCCGGGAATTAAAGCCTAGTTACATGTAAAATTGAGTCTCAGGATTGCTTTGACATCGTGGTGTGACTCATAGCACTATCTCGATCGGTGAAAGCGAAAGTGTGTTTTTAATTTTACATATCTGTACATGGCAAAAGCTTCAGACTACAAATTCTCTTGATATATTCCTGATAAGGTATTTTTTTCTCTGACAGTTGACACCAAGCTCGTCACTTCATTATATGGAAGTACAGATGAGGTGTATATTTCAATAGTTAAATACAGAAATGGCTGACATTTTGAGATTGCTAAAATGTACTTGTACTGAGTCAGGAAAATCTGTGACAGGCACACAAAGGGATATGTTTGTCTGATGGGCGAGAATATAAGAATCTTACATGAGTGTCAGGTATGGATAGACAAATCTGTCCCGAGGGCCACATTTCGGTTCATATTTTGGCACCATGAGGCTCACACGGACACCTTCTCCTACATACTATTTGAACCCTTGCTACAGGGTTGCGAATTAACGCCAGATAGACATAGCCTACCAAACATTTGTTGAGCTTTGATTGTAGCACCATTAGTTAAAAAAAAAAAAAAAAAAAAAAAAAAAAAAACAGTGTTTCACGCAACAAAAGTTATAATATGGATGAAAGATCAAATTTAAAATTCTCAAGGAAAGTTTCAAAATCGCAGATAACTCATTAATAAGCTCCGCAGTTGGTCCTATTAGCTATCAGATAAACTTTGTAGCAAAACCCAGTACGATGCATTTGGTGGCAATTGGAAACCAAAGAGCCCTTAAGAAAAAGAAGGGAAAAAATTAAGGATCGAAATGGTATGGACCGAAATGGTCGTGGACCAAAATGACCCGAAATCCTGAACACGATATTCAGAATAATAGACAGTGCTATGGAAACCATTCGACAATATGGCGGCCAAAGGAAGTTTTGAGTGAAATCAACTCGTGAAAATATTAATTTTTAAGGTTCATTCACGCCGCTTAAGCGTATGTGCTCTTTTATCTTTAGCATATCTTCATCCTTCAATTTACTGAATAGTGTTGAATGTTCCATCCCCGTTCCTGTTGGTTGTGGAGTGTGTTTTTTCAACCAACCAGTTTTTTACTTGGAATTCAAAGCAGCAGAAGAAGAAGAGAAAGATAAATGGGTTGAGTCACTATGTGACAAGATTACATAATATGAAATAAAGGCACGCTGCCTTATCTGCAAACACACACGGAAAACCGTATGCTGGGATTTTTTTGTCAATAAGTGTATCCAGCTATCCATTTTAGTAGACCTGAGTAAGTAGACCTTGTAGGTAAACCTAGGTAGGTAGATCTTGGTAAGTAGACCTTGGTACGTAGATCTAGGTAAGTAGACCTAGGTAAGTAGACCCCGGACGTAGACCTTGGTAAGTAGACATAGTAGGTAGACCCAGGTAAGTAGACCTAGGTAGGTAGACCTTGGGAAGTAGACCTAGGTAGGTAGACCTAGGTAAGTAGACTTTGGTAAGTAGACATAGATAGGTATGTATACCTTGGTAAGTAGACCTTGGTAGGTAGATATTGGTTAATAGACCTAGTAGGTAGACTTTGGTAAGTCGACCTAGGTGGGTAGACCTTGGTAAGTAGACTTGGTAAGTAGACCATAGAAGGTAGACCTTGGTAAACAGACCTTGGTAGGTAGACCCCGGAAGTGAGACCTTGGTAAGTAGACCTAGTTCGATAGACTAAGGTAAGTAGACCTAGGTAGATAAACCTTGTATGTAGGTTTTGGTAGGTAGACCTTGGTAGGTAGACCTTGGTAGGTAGATATTGGTTAATAGACCTAGTAGGTAGACTTTGGTAAGTCGACCTAGGTGGGTAGACCTTGGTAAGTAGACTTGGTAAGTAGACCATAGAAGGTAGACCTTGGTAAACAGACCTTGGTAAGTAGACCCCGGAAGTGAGACCTTGGTAAGTAGACCTAGTTCGATAGACTAAGGTAAGTAGACCTAGGTAGATAAACCTTGGTAAGTAGACCTAGGTATGTAGACATTGGAAGTAGACCTAGGTATGTAGACCTTGGTAACTTGACCTTGGTAAGTAGACCTAGATAAGTAGACCTTGGAAGGTAGACCTAGATAGGTAGACTAAGACATAGGTAAGTAAACCTAGGAAAGGGAACCTTGGTAAGTAGACCCAGGTAGATAAACCTTGGTTAGTAGACTTAGGTAAGTAGACCTTGGAAAGTAGACCTTGGTAGGTAGACCTAGGTTGGTAGACCTAGTTAGGTAGGTAGACCTTGGTAGGCAGGTAGACCTTGGTAGTTAGGTAGACCTAGTTAGGTTTTTAGGTAGACCTAAGTAGGTAGCTCCCTTAAATGTTTTCCTTCTGTTCCTTCAAACCTCAAATATTGTCCCCCAAAAATAACCAGGCACGCTATTCACGGCGTAATTTCCGTCTGTTCGAAACGTCTCGATAATTTCGCCGGTTACCTGCTTTAGGTACACCTCGCAGACGCTTGTTTTTTCGAGCGTTTATATTGCCTTGTTGTTGTTGTTGTTGTATCGTAAAGCTCCGCCGTTGACTTATCGGCGCACCCGGTAAAACCGGTAAAAGGGGGGATTTTTTTGGATAAAAGTTTTGCACTATACAAAGTCACTATCTTGGTGAAGTCTATCTAGAACGTGAATAAAGTAACTGTGTTCCAGTGAATAAAAGTTTGTGATGTCTACTAAAACAAGGTGCTCCGGTGAATAAAAGTCTGTGAATTAAAAGTTTATCTACAGGCACTCTTCCACACGGGGCAGTGTTCTGATAGCTTTACACAGCTGTTTGTGAGATGGCCAATCTTCTGCTTGGCACTTCTTCGAACAGTATCTCACATATCTGCAAGCAGAACACTTTTGGAAGTTCCCTTCTGCCAGGCAATTCGAACAGCTGTTAGGCGATTCAATGTCTTGTTCAACTTCAGGTATCCGATTTAACAAACACTTTTCGAACTGGGAATCGTCACTATCAGGAATCACTGATTTGTCTGTTTCCGCCTCCTCGGCAGACAGTTCGTTTAATAGATCCGATTGAATGCTGGTTTGTTTTTCAATGGTTAAACGACTGTGAGACTCTGAAACTAAGGGTGTACGATCCAAGCACCCAGATTCCTCTGAATGTCTGACCACTGGTGACTGCGGACTGGCAATCCTCCTCGATTCCGGGGAGTTACGATCCACGCGGCACTTGGAATTCTCCGAGTGACTGACCGCAGGAGATTGTGGACTGGCAACCTTCCTTGTTTCTTGTAGCCTGGCGTAGTAGTGGGCAGCAAGGTTCTCAGCTCTAAGCTGTCTGGCAACTTTCATTCTTTTCCAGAACTCCCTGCGCCGTCTCCGATCCCTGGCCACACGAGATGGGGTTTTCTTCTTCTTTGGCTTTGGATGGTCAGCTGGTCGAACATCGGAAGAAGCTATTTTCTTGTCCTTATGTTTACACGCTAACACTCCAGAAGCTCGTTTCTTCAATGGCGGCTGATTCCCTTGACCCTGTCCTTTATCTGTTTTGGCGGGAAAGTTAATTATCAAAGTAAAGCTGGCTGCGTTCCTGACCAGCTTCCATTTGTGCCGTGTTTCGCCGCTCTCGATGACGTTGAGAATCTTTTGGAGGTGTTCTGGAATAAAACTGGCAGAAGAATTTTCCTCTGAGTCCATATTTTATTAAATCCAAAATCCCCCCTAAAAAAGTGCGTCCGCCATCTTCAACGATCACTCATGTGTTGACTGGTTTGCTATAATACGAGGATTTTAACGGTGTAATTTCGAAAAACCAATCTTCATCGTCGTCTGCATTTGTAAATTGTGTATTTATCTTATATTTTTACATTTTGGAGACAAATATGATCTGAAATAGGATATATGGAAATATGTTTGACAAAGAAAAATGTTCAGCCGAAAAAAGAAAGTACAAATTTCCCGACATCTGAACGACACATTGTCTGCGCATGCCGACAAAAATGTCTGCGCCCAACATTAATGGCCGCCTAACCGTCGGTTTTGTTCGGTAAGGTATGTAGATTTTTTATTCTAAATTTCTTACGTACGTTTATCCTAAAGCAAACACACATGTGTGTTTGCTATAATAGTACCCCAAAAGAAATGTGGGACTCTTTTAGAACACTGACAACCTACCAAGATCTAGATGGTGGAAATATCCTACCTCTACTAGACAAAGACAATAATCCCGTTTTTGACTTGGAACAGAAATGCCAGATACTACAAGACACCTTCTTCAGTGGAAGTCACCTGTCTGAAAATGATTTTGATGACACCTTCAAGGAAGAGATAGAGGCTGAGCTGTCAGATATCCACAGTCAAGAAGCAGAAAATCAAATTTATGATGACACACTATTGAATGATGAGATCTCTCTTGGAGAAACCATGGCCTCCTTGCAGTACCTCAAGAAAGGGAAAGCAGCTGGACCAGGCAAGGTATTCACAGAATTGTTGCTGAACTCCAATGATGAACTTATCAAAGCCATCCACAAGATATTCAACTTCTCTTTCAAAACTGGGGATTTACCAGAGGACTGGAGAACTGCAGATGTGAAGTTCCTTAGGAAATCTGGGAAGAGCAGTTACCACTCAGCATCTGCATATAGACCCATCAGTCTCACCAGTTGCTTGGGAAAATGCCTTGAGAGAATATTAACAGTCAGACTCAATGGGTTTATTGAGCACAACAACATCATTGACACAGAACAGGAAGGCTTCCGTAAATTTCACAGTACTACCAGTGCCTTACTTAGATTAGTACAGGACATATACAACGCCTTTAATAACAAATCTGAGACTCTAGCAGCCTTCATCGATCTAGAAAAAGCTTTTGACAGTGTATGGAGAGAGGGACTTAAAGTGAAATTGCATAGGTTAGGGATAAGAGGACAAATCTGGAAATGGATAGAAGGTTTTTTGAGCGACAGGAAAGCCAGGTGTTGTTTGAAAGGACAGTACAGCCCAGTATTTGGTACTTCTGTCGGCCTTCCACAGGGATCAGTCATCTCACAGGTTCTCTTCATTCTCTATCTTCAATATACACATGTATTTTCAAAGAGATTACCAGCAAGGGAGTGAAATATGCAGATGACGGAACTATATGGGTCACAGGACAGGATGCCAATGCCTTAGCAAAGGAAATAGAAGAGGACTTAAAGAAGATAAATTTACAGATGGACTCTTAAGTGGAGAATGAAGATTAACATTGAGAAAACAGAAATTTGTCTCTTCACCAAGCAGCCAGACACTGCAGATGGAGAACGACCAGAAGTTACACTACAGGAGAAGAAAATCAAATACAAACCCGACACCTAAATTACTTGGAGTTATTCTGGATGAGACTCTAAACTTTCAAAGTCATATCTCGAAAGTTGAACAGAAAGCCAATATAGCAGTAAGCACTCTCAGACAGGTCAAATATGTTGAAAACATAGAAACGAAGAAGCTTATACAGTTGTACCAATCATTAGTATGGCAATGTGCTGATGCATCTAAACTAGAAGAGGTCCAGAGGAAAGGTCTTGCCTTGTGCCTTGGTGCCATTGGAACCAGTGGTAGGGAAGCCTTGGAAGTGGAGTTGAATGTCAGGCCTCTGGAAGTGAGGCGTACAGAATTGTCATTGCGAGAAACAGGAAGAATCTTGAGCAAAGATGTAGATATACCTATCAGGAGCTCCTGGGAGAACTGGCGTGAGACTGAAAAGACAGAAAAGTATGTATCACTTTTTGGAAAGATGTTGCTTCAAATTTTGGAAGACATCAAAGCTGAGACAGGAAATAATCAGATGAACCTTGAGCCAGACTTCTCCTTCAGAGAGAGCCTATACCCAACAATCAACAAACCCGAATACTGGAGCAGACTAGGGTCCTCAAAAAGTAGAACAGTCTCCCAGCAAGATGACTCCCGCTCTATGATTAGTGGCTTCCTTGAAGCCTGCACACCGGACACTCTCATCGCCTTAACAGATGGCTCATGTCACCCAAATCCAGGACCTTGTGGGGCAGGTGCTTGTGTCTATCTCCCATATGAAACAACCCCTGTATCTTTAAAACAACCTGTCAGCAAACACGGATCAATCCTGCTTGGAGAAATGATAGCCATCAAGATGGTTTTGGACTTCGTTTTAGAGAAAGTCAACCAGAAAGCAGGATTCAGCAAGGTCTTAATACTGTCAGACAGTCAGTCCTCAGTTGGACTTTTAAGTTTAGGATGGGAGCCGACGCAACACAAAAGTACTGCAAGAGACATTCTGACAGAACTAGAGCAAGTAAAAAGCCGAGGAATCGAAGTAGAAATTAAGTGGACACCAGGACAGATAAGAGGCAGATAGACTGGCAAAAGAGGCATCCAAGGAAGCGGAATCAATGACTGAAGAGGACAGAACTATATCACAGGCAGAATTCAGGCAAGCAGTTAAAGTGCATGGACTAGCGGCATGGCAAAGGCAATGGGATGCTTCTGAAAAAGGCAGATTCCTTTATGGCCTGAAGCCAAAAGTAACAAAGAAGACAATGTTTGACTACCCGAACAAGAAACTATATAACCAAATTGCACAACTAAGAATAGGATATGCTAAACTTAATGACTATTTGTACAAGATTGGGGTATCTGACACTAAAAACTGTAGTTGTGGAGAAATTGAGACAATAGAGCACTATCTACTAGAGTGTGAAAATTACTTTGACCAAAGAGAAAGAATGAGAACCAGCTTATTTCACCAAACAGGCATAGTTGAATTAACCACAGAAATCTTATTAGGCAGTAACGACACAGACACAGAGAAAGACTTCGGACCAAATATCATATCAGCTCTGGGTGACTTCATCTCTCCGACTGCCCGTTTTAACTTCCGCGCCCACCGCAAAGTACCGCGAGTTAGTCACTTAAGAAGAAATTACCACGAGATCACGTTACCGACGAGATACTACTGTCGTTTCGACATTGAATCAACGAATCAACGAATTACTTTATGTATTTTTGCTTTATTACTTTTTGTCAGTATATGGTGGGCCAAATGGTGGGTAGTATGGTTGCTGGTGTGAGATCGGTAAAAATAATGATTGTTGGCTGGTTTGTTTAACTTGTACCCTCTGAACTTTATTATATTGTTTTACAACAGCAATTTCCATACAACTGACATTGAGAATGTGTCACACAGCATTGAGTCCATGTACATAAAAATGTGACAAAAACATGTTTTTTACATGATTGTTCAACCACAAATAAGAAATTCATGCTCACATACATAATTTTTTTTATGCTCACCTACATAAATTCATGCTCACCTACGTAAATCATACATTTGTTTTGTTCAAAACCATTTTCCTATGCAAATCTGTCTTATTTTTTTAACTGATAATTTTATGCAACACTCTATTTGTATTTAAAACAGTGTGTCCAATTCAAGGCACTGGCAGGGCCAAAATACTGATTAAATTTAGAGTGAGGCCACAGACTCACAGTTGTGTCGTTGTTAGAGCAAGACACATTAAACATTGTAAATTCATATTTAACAAACAAGTCATTTATACTGCTCTCCCATATACCTAATTTCCCTTGCGAATGCCCTTCCGAATACAATTTTGAGCAAATTCGCATTAATCGCTAGAAATTCGGAAGCATTCGGTAACATTTGTAAGCATTCGGAAGCATTCGGTGAAAATTTCGAGATGTTGCGAAAATTAGGATCGTGCTCCTAAAATTCGCAATTAGGAAATAATATTCTTAAGTCATATTCGTAAAGAATTCGTAAACAATTCGGATTGATTGCAAGACATTTGTAACACTCGCAAGCCATTTGCAAGGATTCGGTAGCATTATATTCTATTGAGTTTTGATGTCCGTAAGAACCGCAAGTGAATCGCAACATTTTCACATTCAAGACTCAGTTTTAGCATAGTTTATTTATTCTGGCCCTATCCTTCAAGTAAAGGCCATGGTGTTTAGCTTTAAGCTACCCATCAATGTATGACAGACAAACTTAAGTCCCGTGAAATTTTTGTTTGCCCAGTAAAATTGTCTTTTTTATTGTGTAAATGAAGCAACAAAGTGGGGTGTGTTTCAAGAGAAGACTTGGATCAATAATGACATATTTTTTCCATGCCCCTTGGCATTGTGGGTGATTTCGATTTACATTGATATTATTGGCTACAATGTTTGCTAATGAGTAAAAAAATGAAAAGAATTCGGCAAGCA